>JAQFVV010012461.1:5163978-5173978 GCA_028023455.1 Epiperipatus broadwayi | reverse complement strand
CTTTTTGTCAACAGTTTTTTTGAGAAATTGTCATAATGGTAGAACATAATGCAGTGAACCATTTCCAAAGGTGTGGAATCTTGCCCTCCCAAAAAATGTGTGTTAATGATAATGATATGATTGCATGCTGCCAACATGAATAAATTGTAAATATTATATTTATATTTTTTACCATTTTTTTTAATATGTTAATCTGAAAAAAAAAAGAACTGTAAATATTGAATTAATTTTTTCACAATGATTTTTTTTTAAATAACTAATAAAAAATAAAATGTAATTATTAAATATGACTTTTTGCAGCAGGCATTTTTTTGTCAACATTGGGAGATGGCAAAACTTTAGATTTATTAAAAATATAAGCTGCCATCTTGGTTTACTTGAAAATGCATAAGTACCAAATTTGATATTAATTTTTTTTCTACTAGCAGTAGTGAAAATGTATTTCATATAAACTGCAAATCAGGTATAGTAGATTATAGAGTTATTAACAGTAATTCATGTTGTTTGGGGAAATCATTCTTGATGAAAAGAGAATTGTTACTGTCAGTTTCGGATATTTTATTAAGAGAAAGTAATTAACATATTTATGTAAATAAATATATTACTTCACAGACTAGATTTCTTTTATAGTATCAAACAAAGAACACGTGAATATGAAGGTTTGCTTTTATACAGAGAAGTTTAGTTTATATTAAGAGTAATTTGAATTCTTTAAGAATTTTAGTTTAAAATGAAAAGAATTAATAGATTTCTGATATTTATTTTTTAAAGTGATTCTTGATACAGTCTTTTTTCAAAAAAAAAACTTTGTCAGCTTTTAATTGATGAAGTTGTAGATTATTTAAATAATTTTCCCATGATGTTATAATTTTAACTAAATATTGGATTTTCATGGAGGAATAGTATCTATACACTATGGATGGATGGATACTCAAGCATTCTTTCTCCACATAATCGTTCATGTTTTGAAGCAGGTATTAATTTTATTTCTTATTTTCTGCTACTTCTGCAAACTACATTTTAATTGGTTTGAGTTTTCCTTGGTTATGAAGATTATTGTTGAACTTGATGTATTGCTATGTGATTTACGTTCCTACGGATGACAAATCTATATCTTTAGATGATAATCTATAAGTAACTACTAAACATCACATGGTCACTATTTCTTAAGCTAGAACATTACTGTTATTAAAACAGGCAAAACTCTCCATACAGTAGTGCCACTCAGTGCAGTGTTCTCAGATCCAAATCTCCTCACTGATGAAGGCCACAAGCCAGAAACTAGTCTGGGGATATTGGATGAGTATGCACTATATAGAGATTTTATGTGCAAGCCTTCTGGCATCCATTGATTACTTTGGTTGGCACTGAGTGGTACTACTGTGTGTTATTTAAATTTATAGTATAGTTACAGATTTAATTAAGATATTTTTTTACTTATAATTAATCTTATTAATTTATGTTGGTTTATAAATTTATGAGATTAAATCACTGCCTAGATTATGATGGTCTTTACTTAAAGTTTTTAAATCTGATTATTCTGTAAATGTGTTAAAATTATTTAATTGCTAGACTGCAGATAAGTACTCATTTGCATATTTATAAATTATCCCTTAATAAACTAAAAAGAGCTGAAATAGTATTTTTGCAGACAATAATGATGTTGATTGTATCTTCAAAATTTTACCATATTTGTAAATCTTTAATCATAAATTTAATGATTTGTTCTAAATGGACAAGCAATATCAGAAGATGCTCAGCATGGATAACTGATAAGTTAATAGGAAGTATTAGTCAAAATTATTTTAAATTCTTAAATGATTGACATTTTAAATATTGTTATTTCAATCAGACTAGATAGTTAATATTAAGCATTCTTAAAGAAAATAAATATGTGTTTATATCTTTTATTATTTATTTAATATTTTCTTAAAGCTTCATCATTTTGTATATGTTTGAACATTTGTATTATTATTCCTTTTTTAAAAAAATGGTGATCCCTTACTTTTTAATAATTATTATAAACATATTTCTGTGACTTCTAAACTGTTGGAAATGATGCTTTAAAAATGCGATCATTGTAAATTAATATGTAATATATTTCTTGACCTCCAATATCATTGAAGGGATATCCAAAAGTACCCAGAATCATCTTTTAGTAAATGGAGTGTTATTAGTATGGGATTCTGCCATAAAGTCAATATCTGTGAAACTTGTTTGAGTCAGTAGGCCAGCCAACATTGTAATGGAAGTATGTATTTGATTCCAGTGATTCTTTCCCATCAAGATATTCAAACATTTGCCTATTTTATGATAGCTAATTCATATGAACAACATGTTGCTCCAAATTTTATATTTTTTGGTGAAAAAAGTAATGGAAATGGTTATGCCACAAACAGCCTACAAGAAAGCTGCCATTAGTTAGACACAAACTTACACAAGATTCTTTTATTTTAAATGAGGTAAAAAAAAAAAATCAACCTCATTCCAGATATCCTTCAAACACCTAAACAGATAAAAGTGTGGTGAAAATTCATCAAGCCATTCTGGAAAAATCCTTTTGGACTAGCAATGAAGATAGGATTTCATAAACTTCCTGTTAACAAATTTTAATGAAGGAATTAGGCATGAAATGAATTGCAGCAAAATTCATGCCTTGCCTCATCATCCCTGATCAGAGATACAATCATCTAGCTGCATTTTATACTTTGAAGGAACACTATTAAGCTAATTGGTTTTTCAAAATCATAACCAGAGATGAATCTTGATTTTATATTTATGATCCAGAAAAAAACAAGCAATCCATCTAATGGAAACTTTCTTTTTTTTATTCCAAATGGGAAAACGATATTCATTTAGTTCTTTGATATGAGAGTTTATGCATTCAAAATTTGTAGAGGGGTAAACATTCAACCAGAGTTTTTATTTGAAAATTTTGAAAAGGGTGTGTCATGATTGCAAAGAAATCCGAATTTGGGGAAACTGGTAACTATTTCTTTCATTGTTTTGCTAAGCATTAAGCGATTTCTGTTGAAATATGGTGTAATATCCTTGCCTTTCTTCATATTTTTCACTTTTACTCTGTCCAATGTTTTTTATTCCTCCAAATTAAAAAGCACCTTAAAGGATTTTGCTGATATCAAAGAGGTAAAACAAATATGGCAGAAGCATTATAGGGCAAAACATTTTGAGTTGTTGGGAATGACATTTGGACAAATATGATAATTCAGATAAAAAATACTTTAAAGGAGAATAAAGTTTTAAAATGTACAAATAAATAAGCTGTCTTATTTTCATATGTCAAAGCATTGACCAGGAAGCAAACCCGAGGCAGCTGCTTCTAAGGCAGCTGTGCTAACTGCTAGGCCACCAATACTTGACAGCTATGTTTTATAAATGAATTACAGTATTTTGGGGGTATTCATATTACAATGAATTCTTACTGATAATCATATGCACAGTTTGATATGAACTTAGACAATAATTGTTGCTTTATCTAAAACATTTGATATGTATCTTATAAAATTTTACTTAAATATCTATATTCATAGGATGCCTTTTGGCTTGTACATTATTTAAAGTTATAGGAAGCAGGCAAAGAATATTACCAGTGTTAGTAGTTCTTTAGTCCTGGGTCCTATTTTGGTTTATATAAAAGATATTTTTACTATATCTAAAATGAAAGATTTATGGCTATCAAATGACATTATTTTATCTTGTGCTACAGTCTCATATACTTACCTTGAAAAAATAATTAATAATGATTTACCTTTAATTAACAAGTGGTTAGCTTTTAATTTTTATCAATCAATTTGAATAAAACAAATTTGATGCATTTTTTGTAAATTTGTTTCATATTATCTTGACATCACTATTTGTAATAATTATGTTTTGCTTTGCAATAATTCTTACACTTGTGGTAATATTGTATTTGTTAATAATTATTCTTGGATATTTATCGATTCTAGTTTATCCTAGTCAAATCATGTTGACTTTCTTTGTTTTCATTCGCATCTACTAAATTATAAGCTCTTACATTTATCTAAGTTTTTAGCCCTGAAAAACTTTAACTATTATATATTGTTAGCAAAACATTGATATGTCATAATATCTCTGTTTGGAGAAACTGTTTTACTTTGGCAACATCTACATGCCAGATCTATTACAGATATTCGTGGAACTTATAGTATGCAAATGTTTTTATTTATAACTGTGTGCAGAAATTTTTAATATATATTATAGGAGATCTCACTTAGATAATAGATTTTTCTGTTGTAAATGACATCATTATCTAGAGATACTAATGTTTAATTTTTCAAGATTTTCTGCCAGATGCACACATTATAAGGTAATAAAATTCAAGCCATACATCACATGATTTAATTTAATAAGATTGTACTACAAATGTAATATACCACTAAACATCATATGATCACCATCTCTTATGCTAGCACATAGCTGTTATTAAACAGGCAAAACTCTCCATACAGTAGTGCCACCCTGTGCCAACCAGAGCAATCAATGGATGCCAGAATGCTTGTGCACAAAATCCCCATCTAATGCCTACTCATCCAATATCCCCCAGACTAGTTAAAGCTTGTGAACTTCATCAGTGAGGAGCCTTGGATCTGCTCCTCACTGATGAAGTTCACAGGCCAGAAACTAGTCTGGGGATATTGGATGAGTAGGCACTAGATGGGGATTTTATGCACAAGCATCATCCATTGATTAGTCTGGTTGGCACAGGGCGGCACTACTGTATGGAGAGTTTTGCCTGTTTAAATGTAATATAATGAGTCTGCTAATAGCTCTTAAATGCTTTTTCAAATATCCCTATCCCCAAACCAGTTTTAAGCTGTGACTATCATCAATAAGTAAGGCACTGAGATATTTGAGCATTAGATCTAAAAAATATCAGATCAAGCCCAACACTTATCTACTAGTTGACTATTACATTATAAGGTCTCAAATTATTTAATTTGTTTATACAAGAATGTTATTTAACTTTAATTAACACCAGTTATTCCAATTTTAAAAAATGTTTATGTCTGATTATATCTATTAAATAATATCTTAGATCAACATGGGTGTGACAAAAATCTCGGCCTCAGGGTGGCCTTTGAGTGTTCCATCATCAGATTTTCAATTGGATGGACGGTTGAAGAGTTGGAGTGTGGAGTAGATTTGAAGCCTGTCCATTAAAGTATAAGGTTTGGCTATCTTAATGTCTATGTCAGCACTTATAGCATATATGTGTAGAGATGGTAATCTGGACCAACTGATGATTGCTGTTTTAGCATGAAATACGTATATTGGTGATTATTTATCTTTTCAACATATATGTGTTCAAGTTTATCAGTGTTATGAGATAGTGTGGAGAGTGGTGGGTCGTGTGAAAGTCTGTGCTCATATACCCTATATATTAAATAATATCTTGTGTTTTTAATTCTATTATTTATTTTTTATATTATTTTTTTTATTTTATACGTTATATTTTAAATTCTTAACTCGAGATTTTTTTTTTGAAAGAAGTTTATATTATTGTATTATTTTTTGTTGTTTGTTAAATAAATACACACATTAATATTATTACTATTATTATCATCATATAATTAAGAGCCTTAGGAATTATGATTAGAGCATATATCTACAGATCGAGTCTATTCCATGTACATTTTAAAAACTTTCAGGCTATTAACCAATCCTTCGTTATTAGTTTTCTTGATTATTAACTCAAGAATAATAATCCATGATTAAACTGCATTAACAAATTAAGGATAATAGATTAGAGAAAATATTATATACATTGACAATAAACTCACATTATCTTTTTATTATTACTGTTATAATTATAAATTTATTAAACGCATATTGATTACGTAAGTAATATTTACTGAGGTGGTAATCTCGAGAATATGCGTGTAAAATGCGATAGTAGGGACCTCTACAGGTGTTTAACCACAAGCTTACGCTATGGAAGAAAAGCGTAAGCTAGTGGTTAAACACCTGTAGAGGTCCCTACTGTCGCATTTGGCACGCATATTACTATTATAATAATTGGTATAAAACTTACAGCGGATTTGTAACTTATACATAAAAATTTATATATATTTGCATTTAAATATAAAATCTATACATTTTTATATATTATTGCATATATTATTGTATGAAATATTATTTATTTTACTTTAAGTATTATAATTATGAATAATTATATGATTATTCCATTATCAGTAAAATTAAATTCTAATCTATAATCTAAAACATTAGCGAATAATTACTTTCAACTTCCATATTTGATTTCTTTTTAAAACAAAAGGACAACAAATATAAAATTTATTTAAAAATTTGTGATAATGCTATATTCGATGTGATAATATGTTAGACTATTTACGTTATCTATCAGTAAATGTTAATTGTATAGAAAATTGTAAACTTTTCAAATACAAACAACTTGTTATATTGAAATACAAGTATAATATATATGCTTAACCTAGATGTAATTAAAGACGATTTAAACCCAGACTTTCAAGATCCCATGATCATCCACTCTATTCAATACAACCTATACACATATCCACATACATGTGAAAAAGATCAATGATCTCCAATGCACATATTTCATGTTGAACCAGCACTCATCACTTGGTTCCCAACATTATCTTTTACATACATATATAATCAGTGCTTAGTTTACACACTTTAATTGACATGCTTTCAGTGATATTGATGGCTGAAGAGTTGGGGAGTGGAGAGAATAGAAGCATGTCCATTAAAGGGTGTATATTTGCTATTTAATATAAATTAAGCACTGATTATATATATATATATGGAAGTGGATGATCCAGGCCAACTGATGAGTGGTGGTTCATCATGAAATATGTGTATCGGAAATAATTTATCTTTTTCACATGTATGTAAGCATATGTATCAGTTGTATTGGATAGAGTAGATGACTGTCAGGAGTTTGAAACTCTGGGTTTAAATCCCCTTAAACAACTTGTTAGAACACTTTTGGAGTAGTAGTATTTTCCATTCTTCTTCAAGTGTTGCTGGCCTGAACAGTGATAGTATTAGCATAGGGGTCAAACTTATACCTTTAGATTCTTGAATATCAAATTTTAAGGCAAGAACTCTAACCAACTGAGCTATTCTCTTAAAGGCAACAGATACTGGAAATTTCATATAGTTGTATATAAGAGTTGGTTAAAATCCTCCTGAGTTCTTCAATTCTTTTTAATAATACTTTTTTTAAGAGTAAGGTTAATTAGAGACTTTCATACATTGTGTATTGCCACATTGGGTTGACATATAGGATTATTTGCCATTGTCATATGAGCAGCTTTCATGAATGTTCTTCTTTGCACCTTTTCCTCTCTATTAAATATTTTTGTATTTTCCCCATTTTAATATGTAGTCATTAATACATAAATCATCTGCTACTGTAGACATATCTATTTTTACTCTTTTAACCATTAATTTGTGTTTCTTTCAATCACTGTTTAACAGGGCAACAGCTCTAACAGTATACTTCCTTCCAAATTCACATGGTACTGTTAATTTAGGCTTAGTAGAAGTTAGAATTCCTTAAAGTGTGGTATCCAGGAATGGCAGACAAATTAAAGAATATCTGCAGCCAATATAACATTAGAGCAGCTTTCCAAAGTTGTATCACACTTCAAGGAATTCTAACTTCTACCAAACCTAAACTGAAAATTCTGAAGAACAAATACTTCATTTATGACTGGCAATGGGCAGACGTTAAAGATAATCTGCAGAGAATATAACATTATAACAACTTTGCAAAGCCATACCACACTTTGAGAAATTAACTTCTACCAAGTCTAAACTGGGAATTTTGAAGAACCAAAACTGCATCTATAAAATACCATGTGAATGTGGAAGAAAGTATATTTTGGTGAGATATGTTGCCACACTGAACAGTGATTGAAAGAATACAAATGAATGATTAAAAGATAAAAAATAGATGTGTTTACAATAGCAGACCATGGACATACTAATGACCATATGTTCAATTGGGAAAACACAAAAGTATTGGAGAGGAAAAGATGCAAGGAAGAATTTTCAAGGAAACTGCTCATATGATAATGGCAAATATTCTCATAAGTCAATCCAGTGTGGTGAAACACAGTATGAGGAAGTCTCTAATTAACCTTGCTCTTATATTTTAAAAAAAAATTAAAGCACTGAGAAGGATTTGAATCAATCCCCATATATAAGTATTAAAAATTTCTACCTTTGACAGAATAGCTCAGTTTGTTAGAGTGCTTGCCTTAATATTCAATATTTGAAAATTTAAAGATGTAAGTTCAACTAATACTACTTGAAATGTTGTGTAATTACTAACCTGTGTTGTCTATAAATGTGTTATTACTAACAAATTGTTTGTATTTGAAAAATTTAAATAAAGTTTAAAATTGTCTATTCAGCATTTACTGATAGATGATGGAAACAATCCAACATATTATCACATCAAATATATATATAATTAAGAGCATGCTAATGAGCTCTAAACAAGCTTTTTTATATTTTTTTATTATGATAAATGCTACTACAAGAGAAGGCATTCAAATCATCTTTATCTTAGATTGTCCCCATTCCAGACCGGTTTCGAACTATGGGTCTCTTCAGTGAGGAGTTGGGGCACTAGATTCAAAAAACCAACTCAAGCTAAGCATTTATCTAAACGGTAATTTTCAAGAAGAAGATCTGAAACTTTTAGACATCTACATGTCTTTAAAGTCAGCTCTCCAACTGAAAAAATTATACTATATATATATCACTGATATACAAGTATTTCATATACCACATTAAAAGAGTTTCTAGAGCGAAAATATTTTTCACATCATTATTTTAAATATCACATTTGTATTTTATATATAGACGTGATAATAAATATTAATGTATTTATTTATTTAACTTTTATTACAATTTTTTTTCAATTTAAGAAAAAAAATAGCATATTTATACATAAATTTAGTTTCTTGTTTATTATTTTAAAGTGATAATTAATTTCATTTATCTGCTTGCCAGTTTTTGTTTTTTGTATATAAATATAGCAATTTTTAATCTGAGTGTTGCAGAAAATATATTAGTTATTTCAAACCAAATTGAAATAAATTTAACGTATATTTTTTAATATTGAATTTTATATAATCATTCAAATTTTATTCTTTTTATTTGAAATCATAAAATTAAATGATTCATCATTATTCTCTTAATGAAACTTAGTTTTGATTTTAACCATTTCAAGAATCTTTCTTTTAAATGCATGCTCTCGAATTATGCCTTTAAAGAGCTAAACAAATTATAATAACGTTAGATTCAATTTAGGATTTGCTTTTTATATCACGTGATAAAATAAAAAGTTTTATTAGCCTTGAATTTTATTCAACGTATCAGATCTTGTAAATGTAATTAGAAGGATTTGAACACAGGATTTTTAAGTTTATTTATTTTCCACTCCATCTCAATCATTTTATACGCATGACCACACACACATGCAAAATAGATATGCTTCCTCCAATATGTGTATTTCATAGAGAACTAGCACTCATCAATTTTACCAGATCATAATCTCCCCCACATGTATCTTCAAGCATGTAGTCATGTGTATTGGTTGATTGAGATGAAGTGGAGGATGAATGGACTGAAACATTCTGAATTCAAATCCTTCTAATTACATATATAGGAAACATTCAGTATATGCAAATTACACATTGCCTTAGAATTACAGAGCTTATCAAGTAACCAAATTGTCTTAAAGTATAAATTCAGTACACATCACTAGTGGTACATTTATCTTACTGATTCTGATTACCCAGTGTTATGACTATCCTGTAGCTAAGGTAAGCTACTTACTCATTAGCCAATGACTGATACTTATAAACTTCTCACTTTTAACTAAAGTGTTTAAATTTCATAGAGATTGTTTCAAATGTAAAAATATTCCTTCTTGCAGAAACTTTAATAAGCATAT
>JAQFVV010012461.1:4991478-5158978 GCA_028023455.1 Epiperipatus broadwayi | reverse complement strand
CATTTATTGGAGATGATAATCTGGACCAACTGAGAAGTGCTGGTTTAGCACGAAATACGCATATTGGTGATTACTTATTTTTTCGACATGTTTGTGATCAAATGTTACAGCAGTATGAGATAGCGTGGATAGTGGAGGATCCTGTGAAAGTCTGAATTCAAAACCCCTATATATTACATATTGGAGTGCAGGTATGAACAAGCCTGTATTGTAGGAAAAAATCATATATTAAATATTATAGTTAATAATTTAAACTTCTGTATATTATGCTATGCTAGTGTGGAAAGTACATGTAAAATAAATTGCTAATTTAAGCAAGCACTTATTTTAAAAAAGAAAGCAGAATATCTTACTACGTTTAAAGGTGAAGAAAATGTTTTCCGCATTGTTTATTTTTGATATAAATGATGGACTAAAAATTGATAGTAATGCCAAACAAGAAAATTGCAAAACAACATCAAATCTTAATTAAAATATAAGTGAACGTATTTTAAAAAGTGGATATAAAAGAATTAGGTGAAGCATTATAAAATCGTTTACAAATATTTAAGTGAGAGATTGAAAACACTTTAATCTATAATAGGGAAATTAAAATAATATAAACAAAAATTTGAATGGGATAACAAAACAATTATCAAAAGTAAGAACTGAAAAGAATTTCGATGGAGATCTTGGAATTGGGCTGAAAAATCACAAATAGTAATAATTAAATAATGTAAAAAAAAATTAACTTGAAAAAAAAAAGAAGAAACACTAATAAAAGTTTTCTAAAGAAATAAGGGAGCATTATATTGCAAACAGAACTCAAAATAATTTATTTTTTTGAAAAATAAAATAAAAAAGTCAAGAATACAAATTATGTTATAAGAAATATAAAAAAAATTAAATCATGTAGCTATCTTTTAAAAAAATGTAAAAACAAATAAATTACACAATTCTTCCAAATTTTTGCAAAACTTGCTATTTATTTCTGTGTCAACTTCTTAAGTGCACAATTATTCTAAAGTTTGTAAGTTTATTCAAAAACATCACATGATCACCACTTATATATTGCTTATAATACTTCTTTCATATACACCTCAATGCAAAACAAATTTTCTTAAAAAACTTCTTTATTTTCCTTACAGTTTCTCCATTTTTTATGCTTGCTTATAACTGTTATTAAAACAGGCAAAATTCTCTATATATATTGCCACTGAAGGATATATTTTGCTAATGTTATCTTCCAAAAAAAAAACTAACCAAGGCCACAAGCCAGAAATTAGTTTGGGCATATTGGATGAGTAGGCACTAGATGGGCATTTTATGCACAAGCTTTCTGACATCCATTGATTAGTCTGGATTGCACTGAGTGGCAATATGTATAGAGAGTTTTGCCTATTTTAATTGATTCAAAAAATAAACATCAAGTTTTACAAGATTGTGATGAAATTGTGTAATTTATTATATGTATATTATTAACTAATATGTGATATATAGATAGCATAAAGTAAAATTCTAAAAATAATCCTACTTTCACAAATGATTTTTTTTTCCTAAAGAAAATTAAAATGAGGTGTTAGAACTGAACCGTTTGTGAAGTAAAAATTAAAATAAAATAATGGTGGAAAAATATAGGTGTGTGAAGTAAACCACATTGTTTAAAAAATGAATGGATACAAACTGCTTAAATGACGCAACTTTCTCACGTTAAATTTAATTTAACTTCCATTAAACAAAAATACACTTTTTTAATAGAATGCTTTCTTTGATCTTTTTGGTAGCATTTCACAATTTAGTACAGTGGCTGAGTTGTGAACTCAAAAGGTAAAGTCTTCTGAAGAAAAATCTTGTTAAATAGAAGCATTAAATTGATAAAAAATCAAGTCAGATGACCTAATTTTAATAAAGCTCTGAGGTTGAGGGTATTTTTGAAGCTTCATAAGAGTTTGTTTTTAACTTACTCTATATATAACATAGAAGCATTAAACATAACCCCCTAATTAAATGCTTGAATAGCACATGCCCTCATAAAAAATATCTGAATTATTATTTATTGAAATTTCAATAAAGTTTATTTTTAAACATGGAGAATTTTTTTTTGCCTAATATTTGCTAATTTTATTTTCTGATATTGTTTTCTATAAAAACATCCAATTTTCTTCATTATTTTGTTGTTAGAATTTTTTAAAACAATTAGTCAAAATTTGTTTTAATGCTATATTTTATAAACAGTTAAAATTAAAAATTAAATCTATAATAAATATATAAATTAAATATTTCCATGGACAGTTATTATAATAAAGAATAGATATGAGATTATATCCATGTAAACGGAGATAACTTTTAGCTTTTGATGTTGCCAAGAAACTATCAATTACTACTAATTGGCAACCCCTGAGGCTAAATACGTTTTCTCATTTGCTTATAATAGTTTTTTTTCCCCATGTGTCATAGAATCAGCCGGGAAGCGAACCCGCTAACCCAGGACAACTGCTTGTAAAGCAGCTGCTGCTGACCTCTCGACCACCAATACTTGACTACTTATAATAGTTCATTTGCAATTTTTGTGTAAATGCATGTTTGTAGCATTTTTTTTATTCAACATGGGTAGGATGACAACCTTGGTACTAACAAGGGCTTTGAACATTCCATCATCAGATTTTCAATGAAATGGAAGGCTAAAGAGTTGTCAGTTGGAATAGTTGGAAGCCTGTCCATTAAAGTATAAAGATTGGCTATCTTAATATAAAGCTGAGTACTGATTATATATATGTGTGAGGATAGTAATCTAGACCAACTGATGATAGCTGGTTTAGCATGAAATACGTATATTGGTGATTATTTATCTTTTCAACATGTGTGTGATCAGATGGGTCAGCAATATGAGATGGCACTGAGAGTGGTGGGTCATGTGAAAGTCTGAGTTCAAACCCCGCATATATTACATATATAAATGCAGGTTTAAGCCTGTACAGTGTATTAAAATTGTATTTTTGTAAATATATACTAGCATTGCAAAAAAGTAAAATAATCTTTAAAAAAAAGACAATTGTAAAACCAAGACCTCTTAAATAGATTTTCTTAGAATAGCAATGAAAGAGAAGACATTAGTCACTAGAGAGTGCTGAGTGGTAGAGTTTGAGTAGTTTTCCAATTACTGACCAATATTAGTATAATAAAAGGAATTTGACTTGAAGAGTTGACAAAATGTATATAAAATTCTTACTAATAAACATCTATGCTTTTCCTTTTGTACTTAAAAAATATTAATATCCAAGGCACCAAGAGAAATTATCTAAATGCAATGAATAATAAAAGACAAGATAAGTATATTCTGAGATTCAGCAACATATTCCAATTATAAATTGTTCGAATTATTGCTCAACATAAGAGCATTTGATTTATAGTCAATATTTTTTGAGTGGTATTGGATAATATATTTAAATAAACAATAAAAAAGCATCGTGAACTTTTTATTTATTGATACAATAGCTTGAAGAGGGCGATATAATAATTAAGAGCATGACATTTTTTATCAATTAAAAAGCCTTGTGCTAAACTTAAATATGAAAGCAATAGAAGTTATAACAATGATAAAAGTACTTAAAAGAAATTATGATTCTTGGGAATGAAAGAAGTCTTTGGAAGTGCCTAGTATAATTATTTAATAATTGAAAAATATTATCATGACATCAAAGCAGGAATGCTCTGCAGAATTTGGTACTGTTGGTAGAGTATCCAATGTGGAACCAGAAGGTTCCAGATTCAATTCAAGTATGCATAGATCTGGTGCTCAAGCTTCTTATGAACTCCCGAGCAATAATGCCATAAGCCTTCGTTTAAAGTAAGGATATTCAAAATGTTATGCAGCATTAGAAATTGATTATAACAGAAAAATGCTCTGTACACTTAAAGTATATATATCATAAATTTATGCTTTATACATATCAGAATTGAATGTTTCAAAACATTAATAAGTAATCATTATAGGGTATTGAAATGAAAGTTATTATGGAATATTGACCATGTATAAAATGATGTGATCCATATTATATTATAAATAAAACATAAAAATATATATTTAAGCTATTAAAAATATGTTAGTATTTGACTAAATATATGGGAAAAAATTCAAACTGCAAAATTAAAAATAGCTCAAAGAAATAACTAAAAAAAAAATTGTAAAAATGAATGTGAAACTTTAAAATGTTAATAATACAAATTTAAAGGATGAATCTTCTTGGGAAAAAACGGCAATAAATCAATCCTAAATTTATAGACTATTGACTAATCAAATGATGTCAAATATATAGGCCAGTTTCCAATCCCAAGTATTAAATTTCTTAATTTCACATATTCATTACTTACACTATGGCTTCTTTACTCAAAGATTAATATTATGCTTTGTTTATTCATTTTGTAAATATAAAGATTAATATTATGTTTTGTGTATTCATTTTGTAAATATAAAGCTTAAAATTATGCTTTGTTTATTCATTTGGTAAATGTAATTTTATTTTGCTATTTCTCAAGCATTGGTGGCCTAGTGGTTAGCATAGCTGCCTTCCAAGCAGGGTTTGCTTCCCGGTCAATGCATTTGACATATGAAAAAAAAAAGTGTTTTCTTTTGATATTGGTTTACTATAACATATAATCTCTTATTCATAGTAATCACCATACAATGCAATTTAGATAATAAAGACTCATAGCTGGGAATATTAAATCCATTTTATATTTAAGCTTTCAAGACAACTTCTAATACTTATAAAAGTCTTTTCTGACATCTCATCTTTATTTCACTTAAGAAATGTTTGCAACCATGAAACAGGCTTATTATAACATTGAAAATGTATAATGTTTGGATTGGCCATCGAAATTCTTGCTTCCTTTTCAAATTTACATTGTTTATTTACATCAAACATTCGGTGTTTATATATATTCTAGAAATTATATTTATTTTGCCACTTATATTTTTAATTTATAATTTAATGTCTACATTTAAGATTAAATTAAATATTATAATTTGTAACTTAATAATAAATGATAATTAAAAATCATTTAAGTATTTATTAAAAATGAAAAAATGTTTGTTTTTCTAAGAATAGTACTTGCAAAGTGAATTTGTATGGCATATATATGTGCAAGGTAATGAAGTCATATATCACATGATTTAATTTAATAAACTTGTATTACAAATGTTACATAATGAGCATGCTAATAGCTCTTAACAAGCTTTTTAAAGTATCCCTCTCCTCAGACTGAGTTTTAGGAATTTGACTTTCCTCAGTGAGGCGCTAGGATATTCAAGCATTAGACTTAAATTACCAGGTCATCTGACATCCATATGTTTTCAAATCTACTTATCTAACTTAAATAGCCATATAAGACTGAACTAAATTCAGATACACCAGACATTATTAGCTTTAGCAATATAAATTTGCCAAAGCCTTAAGAGCAAAAACAGTAACTGAAAGGAAATCAAGTCATATATCATGTGACTTAATTTAATAAGCTTCGATTACAAATGTTATATAATGAGTGTACTTAATAATTAAACATTATGTACATTTCTGAGCTTGACCTGGTATTTTAAATCTAATGCTTGAATATTCTAGCACCTTACTGAGGAAAGCCAAAAGCTAGAAACTGGTCTGAGGATAGGGATATTCTGAAAATCTTGTTAAGAGCTACTGGCAAGCTCATTATATATATATTACATTATGGAAAGCACTTTCTATATAGTTGTATTTATATATTGGACTATTTCCATCATCTAATATATGAGTATTGAATGTCTTTAGAAAAAAGTTAACTTTATTTAAATATTCCAAATACATTCAACTGTTAGTAATTCACACAGGTAATATGTTATTACTAACAGTTGAATGTGTTTGGAGTATTTAAATAAAGTTATTTTTTTCCTAAAGACATTCAATATTCATAATTAAATAATGGAAATAGTCCAATATAACTAAAACACCATCATCACAAACTTTCATGAAAACACTTTCTATATACTTTTTTAAATACACATAGTAGCAAACATCTGCAAATGTTAATTTTGACAAATTAAGATTCACTAAACTCATGTCTTGATAGGAGCTTTTTCCAAGATTAAACATAAATTAAAAGTTTCTTTAATTAAATTTATACAATTGATATAACTTACTTTATTTTTAAGTATGAATATTTTTAATTGCACACATTTAATGACTGTATAGCTTAATAAATAAAACTATTACATGTTTTAAATATTTCTGTCAGGGCCCCCCCCCCCAAACCTCTGACCATGGTTTCGTGCTTTGGCATTTCTCAGAAAGAGAACATATCCTAGTGCCTCTCTGAGAAGTGCCAAAGCATAAAACCATGGTCAGAGGTTTGGGGGGGGGGGGACCTAGCGCCTCTCTGAGGAGGGCCAAAGCACGAAACCTTGGTCAGAGATTTGGGGATGGGGGTCCTGACAGAGATATTTTAAATGCTTGCTCTGGCTAAGCATTTATCACAAAGCTTGTTGAGGAATTGGCAATCCTCATTGTTTATATCTTACAAGCTTAAGAGAATTGGATCATGTGATCTATGACTCTTGACTATTGTATGTTTTGTTTAATACTTATTATTAAAGTAATTAATTATAATTTTATAATACTATCAAAGAAACTATGTAAGTATACCCTGAATGGGAAGTCTCTGTAACGATCATTTTAAATATACTAAACAGCAAACATTTGAAATTGTAAGTTATAAAAGTGTAAAACCTACTATAAATTGGTCTAGTAAACCTCAATTTTTTGCAGTTTACTAGCTTCGTAATCGTAGATATTACAGTGATCTATTGAAAGCATTATAGTTGTTAATACAATCTTCTATGCTTACAATCTTTTAACTTCGTCTAAAGAGAAGCCAGTATTCATCATATTAATACTTTTAAAACACTTTGATAATGTAATATATAACATAATTATAAGCAGGCTGTAAATTTAACATCCTAGAATTAAATGCAATATATTGTTGTAAATGTCGCTATAATATTAGGACGTTAGAGCAACCTATTGACTTGCCATTCATTTTGCTCTAAAAACGATGATCATTTATACTAAAATTGAAAACACAAATTTATACATCTAATATTTATTAAATTTTAACGTATAAATATTCTCTCATAAACTTGTTTAAACTTTTTCGCTTCAGTAAGCTTTCAAATACTTGATAATTTGAGCAATGTTTTCTTATATTCTTTAAGGTAAGATTTCAGTCAGTCACCAAGTTGATAATGAGTGGGAACTTAGTTAATGAAAAGTCAATTAACTTTAAAAGATATGAAGCATAATAATTTCTGTAAATGAAAAATGCATCTTTTTTAATGCATGAGAGACAGAGTAATTTGATACTTAGGTTATGACAGCTGCAGAATGAGAAAATATTTTTTTAATGGGATAATTTAAACGTCTATAAAAAGCTAAATTTATATTATCTAAGAGAATAATAGATATAGGTTATAAATGAAGATTATATTACTACCCACGTGAATCCACACATACGCATTTATATGGTTGTATGTAATTAAATAAACATCTTTATCATATATTACTTTTTGTCAGACAAATCTTGCACTATTTTCAAACTATCGTTTTTATATATATTTTCAACAATATATTTTTTCAAAGTATTATCTTTATATATCGTCATTATCTTCAACCATTGTGAATCTATTACAGGATGTAGGTCTTTCCAAGTTCATCTTCTTCGATCTCTAGCGTCTCTTCTCCACATCACTTATGCACACTGCCTTATTTCATCAATGCATCTCACATGTGATCTCTTTTTAGGTCTTTTACAATTTTTTTGGAATCCAGTTTAAGATTTTTAACTGTCCATCTATTAATCTTTATATATAGAGAGAGCTTGCAAAACAAACTCTTAACAAGCTTTGTAGAGTACCCCCAACTCAGACCGGTTTCTGCTACTGGCGTCCTCGGTGAGATGCTAGGATACTCAATCATTAGATTAAAAATACTAGGACAAGGAAGACATATGGATGTCTGAAAATTTCAGAGTTTCTATTTAACAGTTATACATTAGATAAAGTGCTGGGCTTGTCCTAGTATTTTTAATCTAATGACTGAATATCCTAGTACCTCACTGAGGATGTCAGTAGCAGAAACCAGCCTGAGGTTGGGAGCATTCTACAAAGCTTATTAAGAATTTGTTTTGTAAGCTCTATATATAACATTTGTAAAAACAAGCTTATTAAATGAAGTCATGTGACATCTGACTTGATTTTTATGTAATTGTTTATATATATATATATAAGTATAACGAATTTTATTTTAAGATTTTTAAAACATCTTTTTTCTTTTTACTATAGTTTAAAATATTAATTTTAATTTTTATCTTTTCAGAATATTATTATTTTTTTACCATTCGATTTAATTTATATTTTTCAGAAGAATAACAAATTAATTCTATTTATTCTGCATGCAAGAATATATTTGAATAATGGCCCTCTTTCTCTCTACTTTTTCATGTTTTCTATAATCTAATCATTTTTTTGTGTGTATTAAGTATTCTGCCTGAAATAGATTAGGTTAACTAGGCTTCAGATTACTATAGTTAAGCCCATAACACATGATCACCATTAATAAAAGATGACCACTTGTTGCTTTTTTTTTAAATTTATTTTTAAATCTCAATTTAAAGTCTACAACATAAAGTTTAATGAGATTAGACTCTCATTTCCTTAAGAGGCATCTTATTCTATTAAATTTTATTAAGATTTATAATTTAATTCATTTAATTAATATACTAATGAAGTGTTACAATCTAACAGTCTTTATATTTAAAGTACAATATGTTGTCAGAAATTAGGAGAGGCATTAAGAAATTTCCCCCCAAAAAGGAATTGGGAGAATATTACATTAAAATGTTTTTCTTATATTTTGACAACTAATTTAGTCGCAAGTCATTACTTTAGCATTTTTGACTCCGTTATTTGTTACTACTGATTCAGTTTTTACATTGGTTTAATAATGCAAAATGTAAAGAAAATCTGTAATTAGTATAACAACAGAGCTACTTTCAAAAGCAAGACCACACTGCTAACGATCCTAAATTCTACAAAACCTACACTTAATATGTTACAAAAAATGCATTTATGACATAACATAAGAATGTGGAAGGATATATTTACTTGAAGACCAATTTCTGGTATTGAGAAACAATTAAAAGAACATAAAATAATGATTAGAGAGACAGGGAAAAACCTAAATGTGACCAAAGTAGTGCATGTGTTGGAAAAAGGGAAAAAAATTTCAAGAAGTTGCTTACAGATTATGGCAAATAATTTCATAAATCAACCTAGTACAATTATCCATAATGTTTGCTAACCATTTATTACCTTTGTCCTTAAAAAAATATGAGAAAATTAAAAAGATCCTCATAGATAAGTTAATAAATTTTCTACTCACTTTTGACTTTGACAGAATCATTTAATTAATCAGAGCATTGCCTTAAATATAGTATTCACAAATCTATGGTTACCAACTTTCCACGCTAACTGCCATTGGCTAGGATAACAATACTTAAGGAAAAAAGCAGAATACTTCTCGAAACAATGTGTTATATGCTAATCTGTATGTTATTATTAACCCTTAAACCGCTAATTATATTATTGGTCATATCACGTAAAAATCAAAGCTTTTAATTGGCCAACTCACAAACTGAAGACAAAGTCAATTGTCAAAATATTTTCACCTTTAATATCATATTCACTTTAGATTTGTTTATAAAAAGTATATTAATAATTTGTCAGGTTATGAAAGTGAACAAAAGTTCTTTCAAAAATAAATTTCTATTTATTTATTATAAAATATTCAATTTCAGCAAATTTAAAAGTGAACATAGTAACGAATAAGAAAGAGTTGCTGACGTGAATTTTTTTTTTCAGTTTTACGTTACAGAAAAGAAAATATTTTTTTTGCTAAAATCTGAAATATTTTTACTAAAATCTTCAATATTTTTCTAAAATAATTTTGTTTTTTAGCATATTTTATGAAAATGATTTGTAATTTCTCAAATAATACTTTTATAATAGTTTAAAACACTTGTTTATCATATTTGAAATGAAAATCTTAGTGTTCTTCTTTATTTTCTTTGATCAGGCAGTTTCTTTGTTCTTTCCAGCCAATCAGAATGTCTTTGGCAGCTGAGACCCAATCAGCGACAAGCTTCCTTTTTTGTTTAACTTCACGTGTGGTTTTATTGATTTTTTACTTGTAAAATAATTCAGAAGAGGGCAGCATCTTACAGAACTTTTAAAAATCTAACTATTGACTCTAGAACGGTTATCCTAGCATTAAATATAACGGAATTAGAGGTCAATCGTCGACGAGACCTCTCGTAAGAGGCGGGCTAAGAGTTAAAAGTTGAATGTACTTGAAATGTTTGAAAAGTTTGAATTGGCAAATAAAACTAGATATGAAAAATAGCCCAGCATAAAATTGCCAATAAAATGCCATCATAATATGCTTTCAGACAGCAATTAACATAATATCAGTATATCTACTTGGTATGTGAAATATTTTTTTTCATATATTTTTGAAAATTATTTAATATTTTTTTATTAAATGCCATTTTACTAAATATTTCTGCCTTTTACATAGAGTCAGTGGATGCATTGAGTGATGCTACTGGGTGGAGAGTTTTGCCTCTGTGTAAATAGCTGATGTAAGCATAAAGAATGATGATCATGGGATGTTAGTGGTTTAATTTCTGCCCTTTGTTATATTTTTAGATAATTGGTTCTATAAAATCATTAATTAACTTCTTTTTTAACTGTTAGATTTTATTTTATTTTACAAAGATTCTTCAGATATATCTTTCATAGTTCTTAAGACATTCTCACTAAATATAACTCATACAATTCTCCTATTTATCATAGGTGCTTCATATCTACTGAAGTTATCAAGAAATTTACTCATTTGTAAAGTCATTTTATCTTTTGCAATTTGTGTAAAAGAGATTATTGTTTGTTTGTCCTTTTATAATAATCATACTGGTACTCAGTTATTAAATAATGGAGACATACTTAATTTTTTTTTTTCCACTTTCAATGCAAATTTCAATGAATAAAATTGTAAAAAAAATTTAAATGAGAAAAAACAGCATTATCTATTTAAAATTCTTAAGATTATTAAATTTTATGAAAAGATAGAAATGAATCCAATAAATAAATTAACACTTAATTTTTTTTATCAGTAAATCAAAATATGCTCATATATATGAGTATGTTAAATTAAATATTTCTGTGGATTGCTATTATAAAAAGGAATGGAAATGAGGAGACAATAGCCATATAAATAAAAATAATCTTTAATGTTTGTACTATCTATTTAAAATTCTAAAGATTATTAAATTTTATGAAAGTTAGAAATGGATCAAATAAATTAACACTTAATTTTTTTTATAATTAAATCAAAATATGCTATTAAATATATATATGTATGTTGAATTAAATATTTCTATGGATTGTTTTTATAATAAAGAATGGAAATGAGGAGACAATATTCTTATAAATAGAAATAACTTTTAACCATTACATCTCCTCATTTTCATTCTTTATTATATGTATAAAGTTTTAGTTAAATGGCAAACAAAATAATTTTCAACAAATCAAAAAGTATGTGTGTTTCAGTTAATCTTTATAAAATAATAGCATATTAAATAACTTATAGCTGTTATATATCTAAAATTTTCTAATATATTTAGAGAGGATATAATGCATCATGCACAAACTTGTAATTTATATTCATCTTAAGACAAACCATAATTCACAAATAACAAAAATTATAAATGTTATAGTGTTTGCCTGAAGGTTTGTGGTAATGGCATTTTAGTTGTATTTATATGTTGGACTATTTCTAGCACTTAACATTAAATCATGAAGACCTTTAGAAAAATTTTTAAACTTTTATTTCAATTTTCCAAATACATTGAACTCTTAGTAATATCATATAAGTTAATATCTATACAGTGTTTTAGTGATATTATTCTCCCCTCTTCTTCAGGTGTTACTGGCCTGACCAGTGACAGTACTAGCATGGGAATAGAACCTGGATATGTAGATTTTTGAATACTGAATTTTGAAAAAACTCCCAATTGGACAGAGAAATTACAAATTCATTATTGAAGTGTCTAAAGTTCTAGGTTCAATCCCTGTGCAAGTAGTGTCACTGGTTATGCCAGAAACACCCGAAAAAGAGAGGGGAATAATACCACTTGAAATGTCATGTGGATACTAAGCTGTGTACTATTACTAACAGCTGAATGTAATTGGAAAATTTAAATAAAGGTTTAATTTTTTTTCTAAAGACATTTGTGATTTAAGGTTATATGATAGAAATAATCCAACATATATATATATAAAACTTATACTTTATGAATAATTCCATTGTTTATTCTTGATTGCAAATGATACATTCACAAAGTTAATATTCTCCTTCTTATCAATCATCTATGGTATCTTCCAATTGCTAATCACAATGCCCATGCAAACTAACAGAAAACGAATTCAAATACATTTCATTTTTTTTTATAAGAATAAGCTGTGTTTAACATTTTTTATATTGCAACATTTATTATATCATGAAAATATAACATAATCAAATATTTAATCTTTAAATTTATATCCTAATTTATTTTATTAACATTTATATATATATAATTATAGGGGATTTGAACTCAAATATCTATGCTCTCTTCAGCTACTCAATTTATCTCATACAACTGATACACATGACAATACATATCTAAAACAGGTAAATGATCTTCAATGTACATATTTCATGCAGAACCAGCACTTACTGTTTTGATTATGTATATATGTGTGAGAGATGATGATTTAGACCAACTGATGAGTGCTGGTTCAGTATGAAATACATATATTGAAGATCATGTATCATTTACACATGTGTATGATCATGTGTATCCATTATATGAGATAGAATGGATATATGAAGAGAGCATTAAAATCTGCATTCCAATCCTCTATAATTACCTCTAAACTCCAGGAATATAAAGTATACATATGTGTAAATATTGCAGATTTATCCTGTATCCTACCCATTCCTCTTCTGTGTATTTCAATAGATGAAGTCCTATACATGAGGAACCAGTGACTTAAAGTCAACATGGGCATGACAATTAATATTGGCATCATCAAGGAATTTGATTGTTCCATCATCAGATTTCCAATGGTATAAATTGAAGAGTTGGAGGGTGGATTAGATTGGAGCCTGTCCATTCAAGTTTGAAGATTTGCTAACTTAATATTATGACAGCACTAATTATATATGTGTGTGCGAGATGATGATCTGCATCAACTGAAGAGTGTTGGTTCACTATAAAATACATATATTGGAAATTATTTATCTTTTCATATATGCATAGTCATATGTATTGGTGGTATGAGATAGATTGGATAGCTGAAGGGAGCATGAACATCTGGTTCAAATCCCTTATAATTACTTCTCAACTCTGGGGATATAAAGTATACCTCTATTTAAATATATATATAGTCGATCATTTTGCTTTAGGCACTAGTAGGTGAGTGCCCATAATTAGAATAGTTATATTATAGAAATAATAATAACTATAATAATAAAAATAGTAATAGGAGTGTCTGGATAACAGTAATAGCATTTACTATAATGTAAGTTATAAGTTAGTTTTTATTTAATTAATATATTTATTTTAATATTTTTATGTTTAATATTAATACAGTTAATATTTTTCTTTATTTGTTAATAAAATTCTTTCTGTGCGTGTAAACATATAGAAATATATAAAAGTGATTATATGTTGTTTGTGTGTGTATGTGTGCCCAGAAATTTATTTAAATATGTTTAGTTAAAGTTAAATATTTTAAAAATTAAACATAATAATATCTGAATATTTAAAATAAATGCTAAAATTCAATAAAAATTTATAAATTATTTGACACATTTTATAGATAGTATATAAAACATAGAGGGGTACAAAATATTTCACTTGAAATTTGAAGGAATTTTAGATCTTTATTTTTTGATTCAAATTAAATTATGAGTTCATTGGTGATACATAATATCTTGTTAAACTTACTTTATTAAAAAAAAAAATGGAATCAAAATTGTAATGTGATTTTCTGTAAATCAATAAAACAAATTTATATTTTCTCATTATGTTATTGATATGCAAAGCTAAAAACCAGAATGAGGTCATTTTTAATTATTAAACACAAAATATCTATTATCGAGATCAGAGTGTTAATCATCAAAGACATAAAACCAAACCAAAAAAATATATGGCTTTTTGCTCTGGAGTTCATAAGAAGTTTGACACCAGACCTGTGATTTCTGACACTCTAATGTCTGGAGTTCAAATTTCTTATGAACTCCAGAGCATAATAAAGCTATATACCTTTTTTTTTATACATAAAACAAAAATTAAAGCCTGCATATTATTTATTTATTTGTAGGAATTTCTCTTCATATATAGTCTCAAGAATATAATAATTTTATATATTATTTATCAAAAATATAGCCTGTAGCTTTGAAAATTACTATGATGGTTATCATAAAATGAGCTCTGTAACAAAAGACAAAATAGATTTCAAAACAGAATTTTACATATTTGTATTGAACTTTATGAATTGCATCTCAGAATTTGATTATTTTAGTGGTTATTATTTTGCTGTTGTTGTAGTAGTAGTAGAGTAGTAGTAGTAGTAGTAGTAGTAGTAGTAGTAGTAGTAGTAGTAGTAGTAGTAGTAGTAGTAGTAGTAGTAGTAGTAGTAGCAGCAGCAGCAGCATCAGTAGCAGTAGTAGTAGTAATAGTAGCTGCAGTAGCAGCAGTAGTAGTAGTAGTAGCTGCAATAGCAGCAGTATCTGCAATAGTAGTAGTAGTAGATATATAAAAAGTTAATTATACTAATAGTTAGAAAAAAGTTCATTTATAGTATTATAAACATTAATATAATTTAAGCTAAAAACTTTAGAAGTAAGATATAAGAAAAGCTTAAAATAGAATTCTGATATAAAGCAAGAAGTGAAATGAAATTCTTATACAATTAATGTAGTAAACTGAGCATGCTCTGATATTTATATAATGATATCATTATAGAGATATTAAAAGCATGCTTATCTAGCTATGATTATGATGTTATTGTAGAGATATTGAAAGCACGCTCAGCTTACTATATTAAGCATATAAGATTTCCATTTTAATTTTTGCTTCGTATAAGAATTTCCTTTTAAACTTTTATTATTTCTTCCTTCCAAAATGTTTGTTTGAATTACAATTGCATAAGAAAAGTAAAAAAGGATATTCAATTAATTATTTTTTTATATTAAAACCCCAAAGAGAAGACAAATATATGAAGCATATTACATTAAACATAACTTAAATAATTGTATACAAAACTTTGAAAAATTTAGTTAACAAATGATCAATTGGAAATGAATAAAAAATTATGTAAGACAATATATATATATATAAACAAAGGCAAAACTCTCCATATAGTAGTGCCACCCTGTGCCAAACAGAGTAATCAATGGATGCCAGAAGGCTTGTGCATAAAATCCTTATCTAGTGCCTACTCATCCAATATCCCCAGACTAGTTTCTGACTTGTGGCCATCATCAGTGAGGATGAGTAGGCACTAGATAGGGATTTTATGCACAAGCCTTCTGGCATCCATTGATTACTCTGTTTGGAACAGGGTGGCACTACTGTATGGAGAGTTTTGCCTTTGTTTATAACAATTATGTGCTAGTATAGAGATGGTGATCATGTGATGTTTAGTGGTTTAACACCAATATATATAAAGTTGTATAATACATTTATTAATTGTTTTGTGTATTGTTATATTATATATTCAATTTTTTTAAAGTTATATTGGATCTCTTATATGAAAGACATTCTATTTTTAAAATGTTTTATAATTATTATTGTTGTTGTTTTACTTCTATTATAAAACACATTATGAAACACTAGATGATGTTGTATATGTAATAATTCGTTAACATAATAATAGATTATTAACATTTGAAAAGGCACTAAACCGTGTGCTAAAAAAGCTTTTTATATATGATTAATATATATTTGTATTAGCTGTTTTATATTATTTTTTTGGTGTTGTTATAATATTTTATTCATTATTCCAACTACACTTTTATATTAATATTTAAATACAAAATATCCATAAGGGTATTTTATAATGAATTTGAGCATAGTTTTTATGGAAAAGACAAATCTCATTTACACTATAAAGACTATTTTAAAATCATTCTAAAGAAATGTAAAATTGATCATTTTTATTGGGGAGATATAGTGAGTAATGGAATATACTGTAATGCTGCAATTATACAAGAGCTTGAAGTATAAAAAGATAAAATAATACTATTCTAAAAATGAGTTTATTGATGATTATACAAATCTATTTGTGAACTACAAATCTGTACACATGCAAAATACCTGCTCCATTATTTGATACTAACATGTTTTGTATGAGAATATATTTGTGGTTCACATATTAATTGTACAGTTATTGCAAAAATCATTTCTAGTATAGTATTATTAGTTTTGTTTTGTTTTTATTTTTTTTTAGAGTAGAAGTTGTCATACTTTTTGTGAGTAATCTTTATTGATAATAATGATATAAAAGAATTCGAAGTTAAACTATTTTTTTATTATTTTAATGCACAGTCATTTAAATATTCACTTACATTAAAATATATGAAATAAATAACGTTTAATGAGTGACTAAACCGTTATAAATCATGTATTTTAAAATATAAAAGTTATTATATTAATAGTTGAATTATTACATAACCCTAGTAACAGTTAAAATTAATATTTTCAATTTTTACATAATAAGTAATTTGCATTCCAATATGTTCAGGTTTTTTATAGTTAAATAACACTTTAAAACAGATTTTGTAAGCATATTTTACATAAACTCAGAAATTCACACGACCCACCATTCTCAGTGCCATCTCATATTGCTGACCCACCTGATCACACACATGTTGAAAAGATAAATAATCACCAATATACGTATTTCATGCTAAACCAGCAATCATCAATTGGTCTAGATTACTATCCTCACACATATATATAATCAGTACTCAGCTTTATATTAAGATAGCCAAGTCTGAGTTCGAACCCTGCATATATTACATATATAAATGCAGGTTTAAGCCTGTATAAAGTATTAATAAACTCAAAGAGTATATTTTTTTAGTATTTGAATACAAGTTTAATGTATATACTGAACTTTAGACATAATTAGAGGTGATTTGAGCACAGACTTTTAAATATATGGGTGGGAGATGTTGATTTGGACCAAATGATGAGTACTGTTTCAGCATGAAATATGTATATTGGAGATCATTTATCTTTTTCACATGTATGTGATCATATGTATCAGTTATATAAGATGGAGTGGATATCTGAAGGAAGCTTGAATCTGTGCTTAAATCCCCTCAAATTATTTTTATTTTGTTAAATTTGAAATACCCTTAAATAGATTGATGTATATGATATAAACACCTATTGTTAATCAAAATATTTAAGATGTATCCAATCTTATGCTATTTATAAATCTTGTATTAATTTATTCCAATTCTTATGATGATGAGTATATCATAGGTATTTACATTAAAATCATATGAAAGAGAAAATCTGATTAATTTTCTCAATTATTAGTTGACATTTTCATAGACTATCATAAGTAATATATATTAAGATTATAACCTTAAGACTATGCACCTAAAATGCAACAGTAAGGATCTCTACAAATCTAAACACAAGATTAACGACTTTAAAAGACAAGAGCGGCCACTCTTATCTTAGACCAATTTCTAAATATATAGGTGAATCTAAAGCATTTTGATCCAAGAGCGTGAAGCTATTAACTACTTCACTGACCAAGTCCACAATCTCTATAAAAACTAACATACATGAAATCTTTCAATTTACAATGAGTCAGTATGAAGATCTTATAATTAAAAATCTTTTAAAACAATTTTAAAGTTGTAATTAATAATTTATAAAGTGCATACTCATAACATAAATAATTAATAGCTTCATGCTCTCAGATCAAAATGTTTGGGTCTAAGATAAGAGTGGCAGCTCTTGTCTTTTAAAGTTGTTAATTTTGGGTTTAGATTTGTAGAGGTCCTTACTGTTGCATTTTAGGTGCATAGTCTTAAGGTTATTTACGTAATGAGTATGCGCTTTATAAATTATTAATTACAACTTTAAAATAGACTATCATAATATTTTATTGAAGTTACTTCTGAAGAAAACTTCTATTTTTATAATGGATGACCAAACATTAGAAATTCATTATTCTTTTAATATACCAATGTAATGACTTATATTAAAGAAGTTTATATATGATATCTGTTCTCTCATAAAATGATAGACATTATTTAAGATGTCTTTCCATTTGTATTTAAGGCATCAATCCATAATAAATTTTTTTATAAGGTCATTAAGTGCTTTTTTTTAATACTACATGAGATTAAATATTTTATTAAATAAATGTTTCACATATTTTTGATGTAAAGATAGTTTAATAAATAATTTGTATATGTAGAATTAATAAAGAAAAAAATTAAATCTCCATTTCAATGCTTATATATTAATATTATTACCAGATTATAATTATCACACATCAATAAATTAAGTATAACTACTTAGTATTTTGGCATATATGCTATTTGTTTAAAGCTTTATAATTGTGCTGAAGGAAATTAACCACCAATCATGTGCTGCTTTCATAACTTACGAAAACAGCCATGATCAGAAGTCAATTTTCTTGTACACACTTTCACATTTTTCAGCACTTAATAATAGTAGATTTACATTAAATCTTTATAAATTATTTTTTTTATATAATTTTCATTAATTAAGATGAAAAAGTGTAATATTAATCAATTAAACAGGAATGAATGAACAGACACTAAAGAAAAAATAATAATTTGTTTCCAATCAATGTACTTTTAAAAATACATAGATAATTATGTGACAAATATTAATAAATCTGAATTCCAACTCATTTTATTTTCATAAATAATTGTGTTAACCTATATATAATATTTATAAATTGATTCTAAATTCTTACCTAAACTTTAACTTAAATAATAAATTTAAAATAGTTAAATAAAATTTAACACTTTTAGTTATGAAGAAATACTTGTATGTAAATTTCAGACATAAAATGTTTGCATTAATTATTGTTAATGAAACATTTATTTTATATAGCACGATGTTTATGAATTGTAATAAACTAAAGATCAGCTTTTCAAGCTAATTCACATGCGCTTTATGAATCTTAATAATAAATGAATACTTTCACTTCCAACACAAGATAAAGTCTTTGCAAAAGAATAGAATTGGTTTAGCTTCACGCTTTCATTTCCAGTGCTTAAGATTTGCCCATACTTAAGCACTTGGGTTGAAAGAATAGGTGGATTCATTCTATTCTTTTGCAAAGACTTTATCTTGTGTTGGAAGTGAAAGTATTCATTTATTATCAAGATTCATAAAGCGCATGTGAATTAAGTTGAAAAGCTGATTTTTAGTTTATTAATTATTGTTATAAAATACTAACATTTTGTGATCTTGCTATTTGTTATTATTTTATTGATTATTTAATAAAGTTATTTTTTCTTTATTAAAGAACAGATTTTGTCTCATTAAATAAATAAAATTTTTGTACATTTAAAGTTAACTAAAATCAAAAGATACTTAGGAGATAAAGAAATGTTAATAAATTAATATAGAAGGTAGACTAATTATTGAATGATTATAAAGGAATAGAAAATATCTAAAAAAAAAAAAAAAGCATTAGTTCTAGTAGTGATTATTCTTGTTAATAAAGGCAATGGTCTTGAAATGAGGACACCATGTGGTATCTATAGATTATTGTAGTAGAAAGCTCTAAAGTAAGCTGAAGAGATCCAATCTTGTGAATGTAATGTTACATTAGGTTTATTGATACTCATAAATAGTGTCACTATAATAATTAAATGGTTTATTGCTCAGAGATTCATAAGAAATTTAATCATCAGAGTATTAACCTAAAACTATGTTCCCTGGAGCAATCTCTAGACTCCATCATTCTTCCATGATACTAAACCAAACAGGGGTTTGGAGATGGTCAATGGGATTATATAACCATACTATGTTTAGAAACTTAAAGTGAACATGAGGATAATTTTCCATAGTACTACTTTAAAAAATATGATTGTTTACAAAAAATAATTTTTCTATTGATTTATATTAAATTTTCATCATTTAATAATACGTATTTCCAATAGCCATTTTATAATTATGCTAACACAACTAGTGATTATTACAATATATATACATGTTAAACAATCTGATGGAACTAAGTTTAATCATTCCAAAATCCTTTTCAAATAATGACTGAAATAAAAAGTACTGCCCTCATTAGTGTCATATATAATCTTATTATAATATTTAAATACAAGTGTATTGTCTATATGGAATTCAATATAATTAGAAGGGATTTGAACTCAGACTTTCAAGCTCCCTACAGCTATCAACTCCATCTTAGACAACTGATACTTATGACCCCATATATGTGTAAAAGATAAATGATCTCCAATACATATATAAGATGGAGTGAATAGCTGTAGGAAGCTTGAAAGTCTGATTTAAACCCCTTCTAATCTTATTATAATCAAAGTATATTATTATAGGCCAATATTCACTTATTTTCATCTTATAGTTTTAGATAACTTACTTATTACTCCATATGAATTAAGGTAATAAAATGATGATAATAATAAATGGGTAAAAGAACAAACAGGTGTTACTGATCTTATTGAAAAAAATAAAATATTGGAGTTGAGCTTGACATTTTGCTAAAAGAGATGATAATAGATGGACAATTGAAGTTTTAAACTGGATTCCAAGAGATTGTAAAAGACCCAAAAAGAGACCACATGTGAGATGGATGGATGAGATGAGAAAGTGTGCAGGGGTGATGTAGAAAACAAAAGTTAAAGATTTGAGTAGATGGATTGAACTTGGAGAGACCTTCATCCTGCAGTGGATTGATAATGGTTGATGATGATGATGATGATGAATAAATAAAATGAAAAAAATGTTAATTTAATTAGAACAAACAAACCCCAGTTTATAATATATATGTTAAGTTTTTTTCCCAATGGCAAATAGAGAAACTAGGGGCGTGGAATGCTATGAGCATCATCAGAAATAGTATTCCATTATCTTCCACATTCTGATACTATGTTAATTTTAAACCCACTTTAATGAGCCATTCGTTACACAATATAGAGTTATCAAATAAAATAAAATTATAGAATTTTTTTTTAAAATTAAAGTCGTAGAAATATTATAATTTGGCAAATAATTTTTATTAAGATTATATTTAAATTGTTTATAAAAAAAAATTATCAGAGATTTGTATTTATTTTATAGTAATTAATTTGATAATTATCAACATATGGTGAATTATATGATCAAATATATTCATTGGTATTTATATAGACACATTTATCTATACATAGATATATCTATGTGATCTAACAAATAAAAGGATTTTTTTAAATGTATATATATGAAATGTCAATTTTGTCATGTATGTGCAAAAAAACATCAAAAATCTGAGAAATGTCACAGTTTAAGTTAATATTTATGAAACGTTGATTAATTTTTCATTTTGCATGCTGCTTGCTAATATCAGGTTTAATAGGATCTAAATATCACTGACTCCCAAAGGAAACAAAATTCTATCTTGTCATAGAGTTTAGTGAAGAAATGTTTCAACATGTTTTAGTTAGTGTATTAAAACAAGAAAACAAGATTTTGTCAGACAATCCTCTTCAACTCGCACACTGAACTAAGGTCCTGGACATATTTAAAATAACCATCACATTACATTTCTCAAGTAAAAGTATTTGATTTGATTGTTCTCTAAAGACCAAACATATATCATACAGCAATCTTTATACAGATGACAGCTCTATTGGTGTTGGTGTAGACAAATAATCCTATTTCAACAAAGTGGAGACACAGAGCTTGTCTTTTTTTTTTTAAGAAAAAAAGATAAATAAATAAAAAAATCCTAATTTAAATTCAAAACCTTTGCTTTAATGTAAACATTTTAAGTATATCTTGTCGCGATTGTTTATGTTAAAATAGAAAAAAAGATTTTTTAAAAAATAATTTAAATGAAAACATGAAATACACTGTAAAATCATTACATAAAAAATTGCACGTTTATTTACATATAGCTATGGAAGAAAATTTATTATTGCACAAAATTGTTAGCGTATAACAAACAGGATTAATAATAAATAGATGCAATATTTTTATTATAAAATATTTAAAATAATAAAAATTATATTAGTTACGAATTAAAAATTAATTAAAATGTATGTGAACAAATAAATGAATATATTAGTAAAAATACCATATGTGAATATAATCAAAGGTTTTTTTTTAATTCTTTATTATAGTGTCTAATTCCAGAAGCCTAATTTGAGCCAACATATCTGCTTTTCTGTTGTCTTTTCAACATATATATATATATAACTACTAGTTCTGCTTTTTCTTTTTTTTTTCAGCATATATATATAAGTACTAGTCCTGCTTTTCTGTTGTTTTTTCAGCATATGTATATAACTACTAGTTCTGCTTTTTCTGTTTTTTTTCAGCATATACATATATAAGTACTAGTCCTGCTTTTCTGTTGTTTTTTCAGCATATATATATAACTACTAGTTCTGCTTTTCTGTTATTTTTCAGCATATATATATATATATAACTGCTAGTCCTGCTTTTCTGTTGTTTTTTCAGCATATATATATATATATTACTGCTAGTCCTGCTTTTCTGTTGTATTTTCAGCATATATATATATAACTGCTAGTCCTGCTTTTCTATTGTTTTTTCAGCACATATATATATATATATAACTGCTAATCCTGCTTTTCTGTTGTTTTTTCAGCACATATATTGTACCAGTCGAAAAACCCACCACCTAAACTGCAAGTCGGATTCAAACTCAATCGAACCAAACTGAATTCACACCCAATTCACCAGCTCAGATTAGTAGACATCTAAATCGACGGCACAGTGCTATGTGCCAAGAAACTAGTTCAATGGTTGGTGAGGATTAGAGACCCCTGAACTGACCCTAATATCAGATAATTAATTAACTTAAGATACTTTTTTAAATCGAATCATATGTATATGTTTGGGTTGCCAACACAGACAGCGAGCATTAACATTAAAATAATTATTGAATAAGATAATTCAGAAACTAAGAAACCAAGTGTGTTTAGAAAATATTTAATAATAATAGTTGTTGTTTGAATTTTAATAATGATTATATTAATTAATTCTAGTCCTTAAACAAAGTTTATAATTATAATCAGAGTGGCGGTCCTTATTATATGCCAATAAGTATTATGCAATATTTTGGAATTCTGTCTATGCCCCCAACAAGAAAATGAAGGCAGATAAAGGTATTCAGTTGTAAAGGAAATTAAAATTATTATTTTATACAGAAGAATGTGAGATTTATTTTCACATTCGCAAATCCATTCGTGAAGAGCAAGATACGTATTTTAGGGCATAACTTTAATCTTTATTAGAAAACTTATTTTGAGATATAATGGAGAATTTGTTGGACTTTAATTTAAATCACTTCATCACGAATTACGAGCATCAGAGCAGGCTTTACTGGAACAGAGAGGTAATGGTGCTGACGAACTACGAGCTATAAAGTGAAATTGAATGACGATGGCTAGTCGATAATCAAAGTCCTATGGCGGCTTGCATCTGACAAGTCTTATGCCCTTTGCTTTCTTCCTCAATAATTTAAAATAACAGAAATATTATCACCGACCAGCCTAACGAAACGAAAGATAGCCCTACGCCAGCAATGTTGAAGATGATGACTTGCTAGTCACCATTTGAAAAATAAAACCTAGTGATAGAATGCTCTACGTGATGACTTAATCAATTTAATTAAAGTCAAACGAGCTTTTAACTAAAACTATTTTAACGCATTATAAAATTATATTCATCATGCCCCAAATATTGTGCCCTTCCTGAATATTAATAGACAGTGAAAACAATCTGAATTAGAATGTATTTAATTCCTTTATCGGCCCTTTTGCAAGAATAAAAACATGTTTTAACATTATATTTGAATAAATATGCATTAGTGAAATGAGAAAATAGCTTTTTAACATTATGTGGATATATAAACATTTGTAAATTAGATAGGAGCTGGGGACATAGGTTGGAAGCGGAGCTAATAATTTATTATTAGCCAATTATAAAAATAGTAAACATGTAATAATTTCTTTCGACTCGATGATTGATAGAACTTATAAATTTAGTTCTAATGGGTGAGAACTACTATTAAAATTAATATTATATTATTTGTGTGAGGCAAATAGAACAAAGGAGCTCATCGAGTCGGAATATTATTGGCCTATAATTAAAAATAAATGACATTAATAAAGCACACAAATAAATATATAATATAATAAATGAACTGCCAAGTAAGAAAAGAGAAAGTTTAAAGACTAGAGGTTGAGAGAATTACGATATAAGTTTACAGTAGCATGAATAAAAGGTTTTATAAAGATTATTACATTAAAGAATAAAAGAGCTCTAAAGGGAGTGTAAAGCAAAGTTCGAAACTGGCCAGAAAGTTTAAGGTTCATTTGGAAACATATTACCCATTTCTTCTGGGGCTGGTTCTTGGTTTACGTCCAGGTTGGTAAAAATGTAGGCATGCATTTAGTCAATTACTTGAACAGTATTTTAATGAATTTTCACAATTTTAGCAGCATGATTGGTCCAGAAAAGATTCAGCAGCTTCATTGAAGATTTTTAGAGGACTTCAGGAACCGCAGCCAGATTCCTGATGTTTTAGCCCTTCACCATGATCGAAACACTATTTAAACTTATGATTTTTAAACGCATAGAGTTCACTGCACTTCTCTACAACAAAGATGGTTTTTTTTCTCCAAACTTTTCACAGCTATATATCCTGTCCTCTGATGCCTTCAGGCTAGCGCTTCTTTCATTATCAATGTTTTTAGATTTACTGGTTGTTTTTAGATACATTCCTTCAATAAGGCTTTCAAACTCATTAACTTGAATTCATTTTCTAATTAGAAAATGAATTCTTAAAATCAGAAAATGATTTTAATTAGGAAATCCTTATCTTTTTTTCTAATTAATAAAACTTTAACTGTTGTTGTTGGAAAGGGAAAATCTGAAAGCTTATCAAAAGAATGTATCTTTTAATCATTAAACTTCAACAAATTACATCTTTGCAACTGGTCTTATTAAAAGCGTCCCTTAGTGATTCAGTTTCAAGAAGACAGGGACGATTGTCCCCTTACCTTTACGTTTTTTATTCAAGGTAAGTCGGATTTAATCATTATATATTATGGAAAGTGATAATATAATCGATAACTCTCAAATTAATGTTAACCCCGATCTCAGCATTCAATCTAGCAATGCAGTCATCGGTCGTAAATATTATAGCCTTAGATCTAATCTAAATGCAACTAAACTAACTTCTACTACAAATAAAAACCCACAAACCAATAAATCAAATGAAAACACCATCGCAAATATCAACAAAAGTTTAGAAAATATTCAACTTACCCCTAATATAAACAATAGCACAAATATCTCATCAACCGAAACTATTGAAATCCTTAAAAATACAAGCAAAAACCAATCATCTCCTCTCCGAAGACTTTACGCTCCCTCAGAAGACTCTAATGAGCAATTTCCTTTGCCCAATAATACCCTGAAAACCATATCTGAAAATAATAGACAAAATTTCCAACAAGATGATTTTGGCAAATTTTTTAAAGTTAAAACTTTTCCACCAGAGATCGACAAAACCAGCGCTGTCACATTACAGTTTATCAACAGTAAATTTAAAAATCAAAAAGAAGAAATAAATTTTAAAACTAATAAATCTCATTCCAAAACAAACAAAGATTATAGCACAGAAAAATCCATTTCTACATCAGCCAACTTGCAATCTAAACCAATTTCCTCAATTCCAATATTGAAAAATTCCTCTACGTATGCAAATATCGTAAGGTCTAAAAATTCTGAAAGCATCTCTGAAAATATTAAGGCCGATAATTACAATGAACTATATTTGAATATCTCAGAATTAGACACAGAACAAGAATCAAACACTCTGGAAAATGTCTCATTTAATATAAACGATCTTAATGACGACAAGTTCCTAAAAATAAATAACGATTTCAACAAAATGATTCCCAACACACTGTATATATCATTTACAAACTACTACAGTGATAAGTCGTTAATCTTAGCTATAACAAATCAACAATGTGCATTATATAAGTTCCCTCTAGAACAACTATACAGCCTAATCAATCAAAATCAATTAGGCAGAGGCATTCACATGATCCTTAATCATCCCAATGACCGCTATGTTATCGTTGAGTTTAAAACATGGGCGGACCATATGAACTTTAAAAATAACTACCGATCTTTGGGAAATTATATACTATGCTCCATAGATATGAACCGTCCAGTTACACTATCCGGAAGAATTCAAAACTGCCTTGCCCACTTGAAAGAACAAGAACTACAAGACATCCTTATTAATTATGGTTCAGTTAGCAAATTTAAACACCTATTAAACCCTCACTGTGAAGATCAAATCCTGTCCAATACAGTTATCTTCACACTTACATTAAAGAAAAACATTATACCCACTGACATACCCACCATTATTACTGCAAGAGGCTCTCCTATGGTTTTGACCTTCAGGGGAGTACAGCCACAATGTTTCTTCTGCCTTCAAAGAACACACCTTATTAAAGATTGTGCAGCAAGAATATGCACACACTGTGGTATTAAAAAAAATAAAGTTCACAGATGCCCTGGTAGACCTATTAATATGGCTATCACATCCTTAAATAGACAATCACCACATGGGACTAATTCAAACAGCAACCTCACAAACCCAGACAATCTGATTCAAATAAATCCTCCAACAAACCCTTTCACATCCAAACCTATCTTTCAAAATGAAAATCTTCAAGAAAGAACAAACACCAACCTCTACACTAACAGTAGTGAATCAGAGAACCAAGCAATAACATATACTGCTACTAAATTAATCTCTCAAACCAATAATACTCAAGATCATTCATATGATACATATTGTACTAATCCCCGAAAAATAATGCTAGGCCAAACTCTTTCTACAAAAGAAGACAATATGACCAAACCATCTAACGAGAGCAAGGAAAACCCAGGCAATGAAGAAAATACACTTAAAAAATTTCAAAACAATTCATCTATAACAACTACCACCCAGCTTAAAACCAATGATGCATCATCATTCGGGCCAGCTAAGTCTAACAAACCTAAACAAAGTGATCCACAAACTATCCTCAATTCTTCAATGCCTGCAATAATTAACCATCCAGATGAAAAGACTTATCAAACACTCAACCCATAAGTCAGCATAATTAATGCTTCACAACAGTTACAGCAAACTGAAAATGACTCAGGTCTAAAATTTAAATCAAATTCTTATAACAATAAAAAAACACTTTCATCAAAAGAACAGGAAAAAGAAAACAACACTATTAAACTTAAAAAATCCCCAAAAAACCAACACAACAAATACCCAAAATACAAATAAGAAAATTAAAAGAAAATCAATTCGCTCAGATAAATCAAGCTCTGATGATGATAGCTCCCATCCAATACATTATTCACCACCACCCACTAGCAAACAAATTTCAGATATATCCAGCACAAAGCTTCACAAATCCATAGAAAAAAAGAGGAAAACCATGGATCCTATAACCATCGATACCATTGATCCATCTGATGAATCTCAGACAGATTACACTACTTCATCAGACACCAAAGACTTCATGGATGTGTTTCCTCAACCAACAAATATATCACCAATCCATCCCAACCAACAAATATATCACCAATCCATCCACAAGTTCAATCACAAGACTCTGATTGCCAAACAACATCAGAACTCATTAACATGGAGATGTCCCACATTGACTTGGTACACTTTGCTGAGGACGGTTTGGATTAATCTATCATGTTCTGCAAAATTGCTGGCATTAACATTCGCGGCATCAACTCAATTGATAGAGTTCTAGCTATTAAAAACTGGCTCTCGCTCTGCTCCCCTCATATACTTCTTATGGGTGAAACTAAATATCACCATAAGACTGATCAAAAATATTATCTCTTCTCTTAGCTCTCAGATTTACTAGATTTTCCATAGGCCATTCTGCTTCAGGTGAAGTCGGTATTCTTCTCAGCAAGTCAACACCACCAAACAGTTTTAGCATTCTATTCCTAGATGCCAATATTATTGTCATAGAAATAGACTATTGGGGTTATCCGATCATCATAGCTTATATATATATACAGCCAAAGACACCCTCAATATCTAAAAATAATCCATATCCTAAATGCCATCAATGCTAACAGAGCCTCCCCTATTATTCTTATGGGAGACTTTAACACCACATACAATGACTTCAACAAGAGATTTTTGCATCTAATAAATCACAGATTAATGTGTGGAGAGGGTTTCTTCCCTCCTGAAGCCTATTCTTTCTATACTAAAACTAAAAAGTCCCTGATTGATTTGGTTTTCTACACCCCAGACCTCCATTTCAACCTTGATGCAGCCTTGGCCCCTGTTGCTTTCTCTGATCATATGGCTCTAATCTTACAACTTACACCTATTGCAATCCCTACACCTATTGATGGACCTGGTAAAACCATGCACATGATCACCCGATCAAATATGACATGAAGCGATAGTGTCTGAGGCATACATCCTTTTCCAGAAAATAAACATCCTTTCCCTTCCTGCTGAGGAGGGCTGGTTTTCCTTCATTGGAATACTTCAGTCCATATTAAATCACAACACCAGGAAAATCAAAGGACCTAATGGCCTTCTAAATGACCTAACAGACATTAATATACAACTTCAAGCATCACAGCAAAATTTCAAAAATCTCTACAAAATCAAGCAAAAGTCCCTTGCAGAATATATATCCATCAGAAGAGCCAAATGTTTCTTAGCATAACAACACTGCTGGACAAGAGACTACCTCAGATGGGCACTAGGATACAATAAAAAACCAATCACTCCCTTATCCATTAATACTAATGGAACCAATCTTATTGGCTTTCCAATGATGCAGCACATCAGCAAACAATTCTGCCAGCTGGTTGGATGCTGGTGATCCTGGCAAACATGGCATCACGGAAATCCAAATCAAAAAAGAAGATAACATCTCTCTTTGACGGCATTCATCCTGGCCTTCATGGCATCCCAAATTTCCTTCTCAAACACCTCAATCAATTCACTGTGCCAATTATTAAAAAATGATTGATTACCTAGCCTCCAGCAACAGAAACATAACAGATCTTTACCCAGTGGCACTCGTGCCTTTTATTAAAAAAGCAAAACCACTAAATGACATTAACAGTATCCGGCCAATTTCCATGACCCCATTGCTTATCAAGATAATTGAGTCAGTCATTAAAGATCAAATCCAAACTCAAATTCTTAGCCATATCTCGTCAAACCAATACGGAAAAAAGGGATCATCAACCTCGCATGCTATGTCCAATGTAACTGCACTGTTCAATTACATCAGAAGACATCATAAATCAAAACCTATTGCTGTCCAGCTGGATGTTGCAGCAGCATTTGATTCAGTCCAGATAAACATCCTCCTGGATATTCTGTTGGAATGCGACATTCCAGCTGGGATTGTACAGGTGATCAGAAATCTGCTCAACAACAGAGAGATTTTTCTCTCTCTTGATGGCAAGATCACACCAGGCTTTGAGCCATACAAGTCGATCCCTCAAGGATCCCCGCTCAGTGCCCTTTTCTTCATAGCATACATCAACCCTCTTCTGACGGATATAGAAAAAAACCTGCCTGGAATTTTCCTTCCCTCTCTCAATAAAAACAATATATTTGCATATATAGATGACATCATGGTTGTGCTTCCCACCATTAAATACCTTCCCCATCTCATGAACATATTAAACAGAAATACAGCGAAACTTGGCCTACAAATAAATTTTAACAAATCTTCCATCTGGAAGATAATGTCTGGTAAACAAATTAACTCTCCCTTTTCTGCAAAACCCCAAAGATACCTAGGTTTTCCAATCTACAAAACTCCAACTGCAATGGCAAGAGAGATTCAAGATACAATCCTCCATTCAACTGAAGCCATCACCACTTACTCTCTAGAGTATACCTTTCATTATATGGAAAGGTGGGCCTCCTAAACATGATCATAATGCAAAAAATCTTGTATTATCTTCCATTCGTTAAAATGTCTAAACAGTTTCAAAATAAAATTAACCGATTATGCACCAAACTTCTCTGGAGAGGAAGGACAGCTGCTATTAGCTTGCGAGGTATCCAACGACTACGCAGGTTCAATGGACTGTCATTCCACTCATTACAAGCAATCATTTTACAGAAAACCCACAACACTCTACATAATCTGATCCTCTCCTGCAGATACTCTAACATTATTAAAAAAATTACACTGACAGATCATCCTCCAGCCTCTTCCAGTTCATGGATAGCATCCCTAATACAACACCTACAACTTTATAACCCGATAATACCCTTTAACCTTAACCAAAAAATCACCTTATGGGAAGCATACAATATAATCAACTATAATCAACAACCCATTAAAACCTGCCTAAAAGTAACCAACCAAAGACTCATTACACACTTCAAAAGATGGAGTCTGGAACCCAAATTCCTTGACTTCATCATTAAAATAAATTTTAATGTGCTACCCATGAATTGGTTTCTTTATCACCGAAGAGGTTTTACCAGCATTGACCCTATATGTGGTCTGTGTGCTCATGAAGATGAAACCATAGACCATATTACACACCGATGCCCAAGACTTAAAACTCTGAAAGATATAATTATAATCAATTCCAACATAAGACCTGATATGATTTTCTCACTTGAAAATGCCATTCATAATGGATTTTTTTCAATAATAAGGCTTTCTACCTTTGTCCTTTATTCCATATGGATAGTGAGATGCAAAAGTCTCATGGAATTACCCCCACCACAAATCATACCATTGTTTTATCAAACACTCAAAAAAATCAAGAAACGTGACCAGCTCCTTGCCTCCAGTAGTCTTTGCTGTCACCTCATCTTTAATTGCTCTTTCCTTTTCCTGATTACCAATTCCCACCTACCCAGCATTATAGAATAGTCAATTATAAAAGAAAATATTCATGTTTATATTAAAAATGCTAATACCATTAAACAAGTTCTTAGAATCTCTTCACTATACCTAACCACATAAGAGTATAACATTGTGCTCTCATAACATAATCTAGCCAGATGACAAATAGAACATTATATAATCATATTATTGTACAATTTATTCATTTATTTATCCTTTATTAGTATGTAATCACTATTTATTGTTAATAAAATTTTTATGGAAATGAACTTTAACAAATTATTTAAAAATAAAATCGAACATTCCCATGCAATGAAACTTTCAAACATTTATATATATTTAAATATTTACAAATATATATGCACAATCCATGCAGTTATAATACATATAAATTCATGAATAATTCTATCATGAATTTATTAATAGAATTAATCAATTTAAATCTAAACTAGTTATTTGAATACACATTTATAAAATAAGTTATTCTTTATGGAAATTAGCATGGATTGAACGTATAAAGCCCCATTGCATTGGAAATTTAAGGTTAGTACTAGGGTTTGAAGTGGGCTTATGGCTAGATGTCATGAAGCTAGGATCAAACTCAGATCTGACTGCTTCAATATATATAACTGCTAGTCCTGCTTGTCTGTTGTTTTTTCAGCATATATATATATATATAACTACTATATCTGCTTATATATATATATATATATATAACTACTAGTTCTGCTTTACTGTTGTTTTTTCAGCATATATATATATAACTACTAGTTTAGCTTTATAATATCATAAAAGTGATTCATATATATTCCTACCAAAAATTTAAAAAAACAGTTCACTTTTATTTTAAGATCATAATTATAGGTTTTAAGATCATAATTATAGGCCTGTATGATTTAGTATAGTCATGAGAACAATAAAAATAAATCAACAGTCAATCTTGTGACTGTATTTTAAAGTGGTACCCTATAGACCAGACTAATTATTTAGCTACTGCCAAATCTAGAGCAGACATACAAACAATTATCTGGATGCACATACTTAGGTGCTATTCCATCAAAATACAATAAGTCAATTCATGCTGAAATACTAAAAACATCCAGATCATCATTACCTAGAACCATTACTGTAATGGCCAAGTATAAACTAAATTTCTAAAGAAATAATAAAATGGTTGCATGGACTTTAAAGGATATCCCTTTGTGCCAACCAGGATTAAAAAAGTATATATGTATTGCTTATAACACTTCTTTTATATACACTTCAATGCAAACAAATTTTTTTAAAGACTTTTTTATTTTCCTTACAGTTTCGACTGTCCAGCAGTCTTCATCAGAGCTCTAATCTTCTTCTTTGCTTTAATTAAAATGAAAAGTAATGAAATTATCATTAACTGGATGCTCATAACAATAAACATAAAACCCTACTTCATAACAGACTGTTATTCACAAATCTTGCTCCGGAAGCAAGAACTCTATAAACTATTACTTAGCCTGCAATTTAGGAAACAGGTGTTTAAATGAATAAAGACTAAAAAATATTTTAAAACAATTATTTAATAACTAATTGATTAATAATAAATAAAAAAAATTAACATGATAATATATTTTAACATTCATTTCATCAAAAAAAATATTTTCATAAAAATTATCAATCAGTTGATTTCTATCCATAAATTAACTTTTAATTCATTAAGTTATTTCTTTAAAACAACTAATCATTGGAAAAACAACATTTTCAAAATCAAAGAAAACAATCTTTGATTTAGCTTAATTAACATGTTGTTAAGTTTTTAAGAGGGAAAAATAATGTTTCACACAAAAAAAATTAAGTTTAAAAAAATATATTTCACAATTTGAAAACATTAACTTAATGAAAATATATAACATTATCAATTCATACAAAAAATATTATTACTTTTATATAAAAAAAATCTTTTTATTATTAATAAAAATACAGTGTGCATACACAAAAAATACCTTTAATCATGGGTTTATTTTTTTCTGTGGAGTCCTTCCCAATTATAAATTCCAGTTTTTTCAGTTGAGTTTTCTTTTTGAAGGCTTCGACACATGAACATAAATAATTTGTCCTTTTCCTGGTGTGCAGTATTTCCAGATTCAAAATAGCAAGTTTTATCTATTTCTTTCTACTAAAATTTCCAGGTGACAATAAAACATACAGAGACTCATGCTCTTGGTTGAAGAGAAGGTTGCAGATTGCTTTAGAGAATAACTTCTCCATATTTTATTCCAGTGAAGGTAAGTTGCATGGAGGAGGATGGTGTCTAGTTTTTAGCTGAATCTAGCACATGGTTGTTATTATATAAACTACTTTTATGACTAAACTCATAATATGCTAAAAGCTTTGTTAAAACTTCTGTTATTCTATGCAATAGTTTGGTCAAGACTACTGCTTCCTTGTTCTTTATCAGCTGTACTAAGACCTGACTGCTCTCTCTTTAACAGCTAAGCTAGCAATATATCTTCTTACTAGACTCTAGGGTTTTCTGACCTATTTACATCCCTATTATTTTTTTCTAGAACAATCTTGCCGACAAGCCAATCACAATCTGTCTCCAAAATAATAGTTGTTATAACAACCAATTAGATAAATTCTTACAAATACAATTGTTCAGCAATTTTCCTTTCTAATTATAAACATTGAAAAAAAAGGTCATCTTAAATTGACATCATAAAATTATTGGATTTCTTTATAATTACAAAAATTTTCTTGCAAAAAGAAAAAAAGATAATTAGTTAATTACACTGATTTGATTTTTTATAATGAAGAGAGATAAAATGAATAGAAAAACAACAACTCTAATTAAAAATAAAATTTACCAAAAGAATTAAAATATTATTTTTTTAAAAAAAATACTATTAAAATAAAACTTTATCTGTCTTTCAAGGTTAAATTAATATCTATTAAATAATTTACAGAAAAATTTTTTATCTTAGCATTTTTATAGTTTAAACTAAAAATACTAATTAATTGTAATTACTGAAGAGAGAGAAAGAAAAAAAAACAACTTCTTGTCATTATTTTATAAATTTCTTTTCCCTCTACAATCATTTATAATTCATTAAAATATTCACATATTAAAATCATATTATTATTTAAAAAATTTAATGTTTGAGAATTCTCATACTATCATATTGGGTCATAAAATATTTACTAATTTGAAGACCCATTATTATTATAAAAAATATGTATGGAAAAATTAAATATCATTTCCTTATTAATTAAATAACCCTAAACTAAAGAGGAATATGCTGACAACTAATTATTTTTATTGCAGATATGTAGCCAACTGGTTACAATATATACAGGTTTAGGTGTACATATTTCCTTTTACTTGATTAAACAACCGCTTACTTCTTTTACATTCATCTTTATTTATTAATTTATTTGATATTGTGAAACAATATTGACAAATTTGTCCAAGCCAACCTTCATTTTTAATTTCTTACCATTTCTCTACATAAGTTAACTGCATTTATCTACTGTCTTTTGAGTCATTGTATAATCATCACAATATTTCTATATTAAAAAATAAAATCAGTATATCTTATATTTATCTTTTATTTTTTTATTTCATCTGAGTTTGTTTTAATTTATAAGAAAATAGTCATGCTGTGTCAATTTAGTATGTTTTGATTTGAACTTAAATTAATGCCCCATCCTATGGCTGCTATAATCCCCTGAAACTTTAGACTGCATTCCATATCCATATGACATAATTCTAATTCTCATAGTACAAGTAATTAGAGATGAGGGTAGGAATGGTCTTGCAATCTTCACTAGATTTTATTTTTCCTTACATATATATTATTTCATTCTGCCAAGCTAGGAAATAAAAACCTTTTATATTTATATAATTTTACATAATATAAAAATGTCCAAATATTATTCTTTCTAATATTAAAATATATATAAAGAGAGGAAATGTGTATTTTATTAGTTATCATTATTATTTATGGAATGTTTAAATATTTAATCTGAATGACTCAAAATACAAAATAATATTTTATGTTAATAATACTTATGCATGATTGATATATTGTTGCTACTTCTTGTTTTGTAAGTTTTGATTGTTATAAGAGTTAACATATTGACTATTGTTATATATTAGTTCAATAAATGTGTTAAGTTTAGATATCACTATTGTGAGTATTTACATTCTCATAATCCATATTGTTTTGTTAGTGTAGTCAGTTTATGTCATATTTAAGGTCTTTGCTTTCATAAACTAAAAATTGATAATAAATAGTGAACATTTAAAAAAATATGAGCAAACTAGTATCTTCAGAATCATTTTTTAAATTAAGAGGTTGTCATATCTGACTGCCTTCAGAAGTGGACTAGTCCAGATTCTTTCTTTATCTAACCAGATTGAGCACTTGTTGCCACTAACCAATGTTTAAACATGACATAGACTAAGGGTAAAACATAAGTGTAAACATGTGGATAAAATCCTACCATTGGTTAGTCGGGGCCAATAGGCAATGATGCTCTCTGAATCTGATTTCTGCCAGTAAAGAGGGGCAATAAAGCAAGCTAATATATATACAGCTGGAAGTAAGTTCAGTCATTCAGAATGACTAATTCATACTTTTTTAATATTACTGTTGGTTTGGGCCTGACACCTGCAATTCAGCTAAAGACAACAGAGATAGTGCTCAAAATCACCCTAGTTCAAAATAAATGAGTTATCCTTAGCGGATTAGATTTTTTCTCAATATTTGTTTTTATTTTTTTATTATTGTTGTTATTATCAAGGGGCAATGATGATCATGAAATATAAATAATATTTTGTAAAAAACTTAGTTTGATTTGATGGTAACCATTTTTGTTTATAATCTATTTTATTCAGAATATGGTGAGTTTTTCAAATAGTGCAATGATGCATTTAGATATCTTTTAATATTCTCCTACCTCCACCCTTCATAACTTACAATATATATATATATATATACACAGTTGTTATTTTAATGCCAAATTTATATAATTATATAAGAAAATTAGCTTGAATTCTAACTCTCATGCTCTTGAAATTCAGGTCATTAGCTTCAATAGTATAAAAATGTGTCTTCTTGCTATATGAGTGCAAATCCAATACTCTTCACCAAAGAGAATTAGTAGCCAGAAAATAATCTGGGAATCATAAATAACAATTTCATCTAGTGTCTATTATTCAAGCTTACAATAGATGGCGCTGTGTTAAAGTAAGTAGAGAATTGTTTTTCCAAATGCAAAAATGACTGCCTGAATTAGTGATAAAGTTATATGTTGAATACTGTATGTGATTTGTGACAATAAAATGAGGATTTAAATTTTAAAGTTAAATTTTATATAACATAAACTTTTAATATTCTATAAAAATTATGAGGGATTAGAATTGAAAGTTTAATATTTGAGTATGTTTACTATACTTTGTCAAAAGACATTATAGAAAATATTACTCTTGATGAATAATAAATCATTAAGGATATAGATAAAACAACTTTTGGAGTTGTTTTGGCTGGTTTAATGGAATATTAAAATCCAGAATACCAATGAAATAAAGATGTGAATGTGTATAATTATGTTTACTATACAATTTTTAAATCAGAGTTACGAAGTATATTTGAGCATTGCTATTGAAAGATTGATGCTGTCTGCTGACAATTTGTACAGTTGAAAATACGTTTTTACATCTGGAAATGTTTTGATTACTTTTATGATATTGTAAATAGTAAAAAAAAAATAGCAAGAAATATGAAATTATTTTACTAATGATGTGAAAGATAAATAAACATTTGAAACAAACTTTGCATTGATTTCTAAAAAAATTAAGTGTAATTACTACTATTACTTTTAATCTTAAAAAAGTTTGGATGTAGTGGAGATATATAGATTTATTCTACTCTAATATAGAGAATATCATTAAAGTAATATATATTAAGGCTATAACCTTAAGACCATGTGCCTAAAAAACGACAAGAGAGACCTCTACAAATTTTAGCACAAGATTTATTTAAAAGATAAGAGTGGCCACTCTTATCTTCAACCTACTTTTTAAATATATAGGGGAATCTAAAGCATTTTGATTTGAGAGCATAAGGCTATTAAATACCTCACTGATTAAGTCCACAATTTCTATAACACACTAACATTCGCAAAATCTTTAGATGAAGATAAGAGTGGCCACTCTTGTCTTTTAAATAAATCGTGTGTTAAGATTTGTAGAGGTCCTTGCTATTGTTTTTTAGGTGCATGGTCTAAGGTTATATCCTTAATATATTACTTGACATAACGAGTAGGTGCTTTACAAATTTAATTATTAGAATATCATTATATATAGGCCAAAAAAAGAGATTATTTTTTAATTACATCATTTAGAAATGATTTATTGAATTGTGATGGAAAACTTGTTAATAGATATATTACTTGCTCGTAGTCCTAAAATTCCATATACCTTTTTAAAAGATTTATGTGTTTAATAGTGGAGGAACATAAATTTGGTTAATTATATATATATATGTTGATCTACTTTATGATAACATAAATTATAAAGCTAATAATTTAAATAACTTCCAACACAGGTTTATGATAAGACTAGTAAGTCAAAAACAAATACAAAATATTTTATTAAGAGTATTTATTGTAGAATAAACAAATTTTAAAATTCGAAGATAACTAATGTTTAAATCTCTGTAATTTTATTTTAAAATTTTAAAATATTTTTGTACATCTGTTTTATATAAATATTTGGAATTCATTTTTTATTCGATCAAAAGTTTTCAAATCATTTTTATCTTGTTGACAAACAATATTTTCAACGATTATGTTCAATTATTGATTATGCACGAACTATTTTTTTTAAAAGTCTGTTTAATATCAAATATTAAATCAACATTTTCAATATTTTTATGTGTTTATGTTGCATATTTATATTAAAAGGCATTAATTTTTTTTTTTAAATAATTTTCTATGCCGATTTTTTTTTTTTTACTGTTTTGTTACTAGGCAGAATTTTATTTAAACTTTGTTAAACATATATAAATTATTTTACTGTAAATCATTTGAAATATTTTTTAAATAATATCAAATAATAATTGTTTGTAATTGTTTTTCTGTCTCTAAATACTCTGATATAACAACAGGATATTGTTTAAAAGTGATAAATTTAACTCGTATTTGTTTTCAATGCTTTTCTGTTAAATGTTTTTTCTTTTAATATTTTGACTTTCTATTAGTTTTTTTCAGGGCAATAAATGATGTAATATATTGTCATTTATAGCTCTAAGATATTTGAAATACTGAAAATCAATAACACTCATAAAGAGCTTTAAAAAATGGGAAATTGATTTTCTTTAAAACATTGTAATATTTATATTAATAATAAATAATGACCAGAATCGGGTTTTTTTTTTATTAAGGAAAACTAAATATCAATTTACAGCATGAATCACTTTAGATACATTCACTATTGATTATAGTTCTATAGCTTAGCTAGAATTCTCTGAGTTAATAACTCTTTGCCAAATGGTAACAGTTGCAGTCTCTACATAGAGACGCTCATGCGCAAGGTGGTCTCTGTTTTTCAGCTCAATCATTATTTCTTTATATATTGTCCAGGGCTGAAGATTGTTCTGAGTGAAGATCAGCCAATTTCTTGTAAGTCACATGGCATACAACAAAAATATAGTGAGTCTAATCTGCACATATCTGTCCTTTATCAGTGCTTTGCCTATTGGTAAAACGTCCCTGATGGAGAGCATGACTCTCGATATGATTTTCTTCCTTAGGGCACCCAAATAAGGGAAGAAAAAGAAAATATGTCTCATCATTTTATCCTGTGAGTTGTAAAATTTACATGTGTCCATCTGGCAAAAACCCCTCCGAGTTACTAAGAAGTGTTTTGTGGATAGGAAGGCTAAGTTGTACTTTATAATAAAGTCTACAAATTTAGGTTCAAACCCCCCATTGTCTTGACTTTTTGAGCAAGAGTTTTATTGAGATGTTTAGTTCAGTGGATAATTTTTCCTGCATAGTATGTAGGTATTTATATATTTCCCAATATGAACTTTTGGTTTCGATTATTTGCTTTGTGACTTGAAATAAACTATTTAAGTGAGATTTTAATTCTGATATCCATTTGCTTTGTATTGGTGGTGGTGTATAAGTAAGTTCCACCAAGTCCTCATATTGATCTGAAGGCATTGCAGCATAAATTTCTCTTAGAGTAGCCAAAGCCTTTTGCACATAAAACACATTGACCGTGTGGAGACCAAGCCCGTTCAGGTCCTTAGGGTTTCGCACTTTGGCCAAGCTGATGGAAATGCCTTTCCTCTTCCACAATAATTTAGTGCAAGGATTTGGTTGGCTTGAAAATTGGTAGATAATAATCTATGTGCAGCAACACCATCAAATTCAGCAGTGTCTCCTTACTCATCGACAGAGTGCCAGTTACTTTTCTGGTTTTCTTGAGGATGTTTGAAATCCAAACAGTGTTCCAAATTTTGCATGTTTAAACACTTATATTCTTGCTTCATATTGACAGAGAATATTATTTATTGAGAATTGTTGAAATATTTATTGAAATATTTTGAATTTTAAATAGTTTTATATATAGCAATTAATATTTTATTTATTTTGTACATTCGCAATTCTACACAAAAACATTAAATATTTTTTATGTATCATTTTTATTACTAACATGATTCTAATAAATATGCTTAATAACAAATAAACAACAAACACTTAAATAATTTTATTTTATGATTGTGTATATTTTGAATATTTTTTTGATTACTAATTTCTAATTATAATTTCTACTTATGGCAGAATATTATCTGTGTAGTCATTTCAAGAATATAAATTTAATTGAATTAAGATTTTTTTCGTAGGAGCAGTATTTTATAGAATTTGATTTTAAATTATCAAACACTAATTAATGTTTCCATTACAAATAAAATGTCTTCTATTTTATTATTAATGGTGATTCATCAAAAGATAAATATTTTTGATTTAGCAGTATTTTCTGGAGTTCTTTTACTCTTGCCTTTTATTTCTTTTTTTTAATTGTCTTCCATTCATTTAGGCTAGACTATCAGTATAAATTTTTCATATCATCACTTATCTCTCCATTATGACAAAATTGTGAATTTACGCATTAATATTTTTGCCCATTGATTGCATACAGAATATTTGAAATGTACACTAAAATAAATTTGCCATTGGTCAATTAAATTTCCTGAGTAAAATCTTTTAACCAATAGAATTTATGTTGCATATGATGTGTAATTTTTGACTACTACTATTTTATTGTATTTCTTTCTAATAAAAACGAGCCCTCTAGTGGAAATATAAAATATAGCTGTTTTATATACAAGTAATTTTAGTTATATATTATATATACATTGTAACCTATGAAGGATAGATAGTAGTGATCAATAATCAGTTCAATCATCCAACAATAATAAATAACTAAACATCACATGATCAATATTCTCTATGCTTACATAAGCTGTTTACACAGAGTCAAAACTTTCCATATAATAGTGCCACTCAGTGTAAGCTAGAGTAATCAATGGGTGCAGGAAGGTTTGTTTGTAAAATCCGTATCTAGTGCCTACTCATCCAATATTCCCAGTCTAGCTTCTAGCTTGTGGCTTTCATCAGTGGAGGATTGCATTAGGTCATAAGATCTAGGTGCAATACTCTTAGATCCAAGGCTCCTCACTGACAAGCTAGAAACTAGTCTGGAAATATTGGATGAGCAGACATTGGACAGGGATTTTATGCACAAACCTTCTTGCATCCATTCATTACTCTGGATTGCACTGAGTGGTGCTACTGTATGAAGAGTTTTGCCTCTGTGTATTAATAAATAACAAAAAGTAAGGATATTCAATAACAATAAATAATGGTAAGCCTAATTCTTATGCTGCTCTAAGACAAAATGCACAACATAAGAAAATAGGAGGAAAGTTCTAATACTCTCTTTAAACAAAATCTTATGCTACAAAGTTACATAAATCTTTTTTAAGCAAATTAGATTTTATAAGCAATGTAAGGTTTTTTTAAACGAATTAAATCTCATAATCAATATAATTCTTTCTAAAATATTCAGATTTCAAGACATATGGGGAAAAAATTCTAAAATAATTCAGATCTCAGGGTTCTTGCTATAATAAATTCCTCAGTAATTAAATATAATCTGCTTCTTTTTCTTAATTTCTTAAATATACAAAATTAACAAAGCGTATGCCACACTTGAATGAGAAGCTATAAAGATACACAGAAATTATTACACGCTAAGCGCTTTCGAGGTCTTTTGCCTCATATTCAACTAACAATGAATGTGATCCTAATGGAAATCATAATAATATGATTTTAATTTTAAGATGATATCTCAGTACATTAAATAACTATTAATTTTAAAATCAATCATGAAAACTAAGATTACAGTCATAATAATATGAATATGAAAGGGATGTTGTTTCTACGTATATATGATACAAATAGATTCTCTTATAATTTTATATCAAAATGAAATAAAGAAATTATTATAACCTTAAATAAAGTGATCTTATTCATGGGTGTTATCTTAACATCAGCAGTATAATATTTAATGAAATGACTTTTATCATATTTTCTTATACTCTTATAGCATAATAATAAAAACAAAATATTGTGACTTTTGTGGATTTCTGAGAATGCAGATGATGATTAAAGGAATACAAATGCAAAGTTTAATAATTAAAACAATATTTATTGACACTAATAAGCATAACATTTTAATAAAATTTAAACATATGTAAACAAGACATTTATTTTTTATATAGCACGATGTTTTCTATAATCTATAATATTCATAAGCCAATAAGCTGATACACATGCGCTTTGCAGATGTCACAATATAAATGAATACTCCCACTTTTTCAAACCCAAGATTTGCCCATACATATACGGTTGGGTCGAAAATATAGGTGGATTCATTCTATATTTTCTTAAAGACTTTATCTTGGGTTTGAAAAAGTGGGAGTATTCATTTATATTGTGACATCTGCAAAGTGCATGTGTATCAGCTTATTGGCTTATGAATATTATAGATTATATATTTAATAAAATTTATAAGTTATAATTATCCAAATTTGAAATAAAATTGTAAATTGTAATTGAAAATAATAAAATAAGTAAATCAAAATCTTGACATGATTTCCCATGAAAAATGTATTTAACAGTTCTAATAAAATAAATCTTACTATCCTTGGAACATAATGAATTTGAAAAAAGTTGTATAAATTTTAAAGCTACACAAATAATCGTAAATTTAAAAATAAAATATTTTATCAGGTTTTAAAAACACCTTGGGTGAACAAACTGGGCATATCAATACACCAAAGTACTCTGATCTTAAACCATCAAACATCACATGATCACCATCTCTATACTAGCACATAATTTGTTGTAAACAAAGGCAAAACTCCCCATACAGTAGTGCCACCCTGTGCCAAACAGAGTAATCAATGGATGCCAGAAGGCTTGTGCATAAAATCCCTATCTAGTGCCTACTCATCCAATATCTCCAGAAACTAGTCTGGGATATTGGATGAATAGGCACTAGAGTAGGCACTAGATAGGGATTTTATTCACAAGCCTTCTTGCATCCATTGATTACTCTGTTTTCACAGAGTGGCACTACTGTATGGGGAGTTTTGCCTTTGTTTACTCTGATCTTATCAAGAGCAAAAATAAAGGCATTGCTGGCATCTTGCATCACCTTCAAAATATTTCAAAAGTCAGCATAAAGACATAGTTGGTACTACACATGACTTTAATAAAATCTTACCTAGATAAACATCAAGGAATTTAAAAGCAAGGCAAAAATGAAATAATGCACTAAACACAATAAACACCTCTCAGGAGTGCAATAAAGAATTAGAAACTTGTCTCTAATCTTAAAAATACACGAATAAATCATCAAAAATGGGAAGGGGATAGCTTAAACATAGCATTCTATGCTAAATACCACTAAAGACATAAAGCTTACTAGCATGATAAAAACAACTTGTAAAAATAGAGATAATACAATTATCTCACATAATAATAATCAATAAATGATGTGTAAATGATAAAATACAATAATGATAGCAAAATATAGTTGGGCATATAAATTTGTGACTAAAAAATTTAATAATAAAAATATACATCAGCTTCATTAATTCCATCAGCTTCAGCAATTCTTTTATACACTTATTCACATTCTAAATATCTCCATAAGAGTTTAATATGACACAGTTTAAAAATATTTCTTATAGCGATGCTGAGAACTATAATAATAGACATATTAAAACTATAAATAAATAATACAAAGAAAAAAATCATAAGCATAATGCATACATAAATATATCTTAAAATTAAGTATTAATACCCATTTTACAAATTAATAAATTAATTGAAGATTAAAATTAACAATAGGTAAATAAAAACTGAGACAAATAGTGTTTTAAGCACTGACATATCTCAAATAGCCATTCTAAGCAATAATATAGGATTCAATTATAATATAATATTGAATCATCCATCTGTGCTCTTTATTACTGTTTTACAATGCTTTATTTACAATCCTCTTTTGACAGTTTTGATCGCCCCAGCAATCTTCTTCAGAACTACAACATAATACAATATATGAATATAAATAGTCATTTAAGTATTCATTTAATAAGCAATTTGAATAAAACAATGAATGAATAGTAATAAGCATTGCATATATTTTTAAATAGCATGTTGAATAATAATGATGGTGATGATGATGATGATAATAATAATAATTTATTTATTATTTATTTATTTATTTATTATGAAACAAACAATAAATGTATAATACAGTGAGATAAATTCCATACAAGAAAAATTTTGAGTGAGGAATTTAAATGTAACAACTAAAAACACTAATAAAATACAAAAAAAAAGTATAAATATAACATAAAATATTAAAATCATACAGATATTACATTTGGCAATTCAATCACAGTAGTAAATAATTACAACATAACATATAGTATAAACAAACAAAAAAAATTAAAATAAAATAAAACTAATTCTTAGCATAATACAGGGGTCCCCAACTCTATGCCCACTACCATGGTACCTGCAGACCATTTTATGTGTGCCCGCTGCTATCCAAACATTATTGTATTATATTGTAATCAAATTGTAAGGCATACATACTTTTACAGCGTAAAAATATAAATGTTAATTATATGTTAAAATTTTATTTTTGAAATAAATATTTTTTTGTATATTATGTGTATTATTAACAATATCCAACTATAAATTTACATCGAAAAAATAAATGGTGCCACCACTTGGTTGAAAAAATAAATGGTGCCTGCCACCTGGTCGGTATTATAGAATGTGCTCTTAAATGCAAAAAGGTTGGGGACCCCTGGCATAATATAACCAATGCCATAAATGTTTTTTTAAAAATCAAATAACTAGTTTTCATTAAATTCACTGAACAATCTCTTATAAACATATTAAATAATTTGGGATCATTATAACTCAATTGCTTCCTACTGGATGTTTTAAGAAAATTAGGTAAAGCTAGCTGATATTTAGTAGATAAATGAGTATTTACAACAGAAGCAGTAGTATCCAAATGAAGTTTCCTACAATAAATATCAAGAATTACTCTATATTTATACAAACGAAAAACATCTAGTATATTAAACATCTTGTAAATATCTTTAACAGATGTGGTATGTGATCTACCAAAAGTGATAGGCATTGTATAATTCTTTATAAACAAAGCAAAGCAAAACTCCATATAGTAGTGCCACCTGTGCTAAACAGAGTAATCAATGGATGCCAGAAGGCTTGTGCATAAAATCCCTATCTAATGCCTACTCATCCAATATCCACAGACTGTTTTCTGACTTGTGGCCTTCATCAGTGAGGAGCTTTGGATCTGAGAGCACTGCATCTAGATCTTAGGATCTAATGCAACCCTCTAGCAACCACCTTTTATCTCTACTTAACTACAAAACTATGAGCATGAAATTGAAAACACAAAAAATATTTTCAATCTAAGCTCAATAGCTTATATAGTCATATGGGTCTCTTTAACAACCACAGCCACCATTACCCTATTAGGCAGGATTGGTGTTAAACCAGCAAGCATCACATGTTCACATCTCCAATACTAGCACATAATTGTTTATAAATAAAGCAAAGCAAAACTCCATATAGTAGTGCCACCTGTGCTAAACAGAGTAGTCATTGCAAAAGTAGAACAGTTCCCCCAAACTGAAATATTATAACATAATAAGCTTTGATAAGAAGAAATATATAAAGTCATCAAAACTGAACGAGGAAAAAATTTAGATAAGTAGAAAAACAATTTAATTTACGTAAATGACAACAAAGAAAGTCAATATGGTTTGACCAGGATAGTCTGGAGTCAATAAAAACACCTAGATAACAAATATTATCAACAATTAAAATGTTAGCACAAATACAAGTGCTATTATAATGCCAAAAATATTTATTACAAATAGTAATGTTAAGCGAATGAATATTTGACTTATAAGAAAAATTAATAGCTTTGTTTTACTCAGATTAATTGATCAATTATTAATGCTAACCATTTACTAATTAGTATTAAATCATCATTAATTATTTTTTCAACAAAATTATAAGAAACTGCAACATAACATAAAGCAATATCATCTGCAAAACCATAAATCGTAGATTCTAAAGGTAAAGCAAATAAATCATTTATATAAATTATAAATAAAATGGGACCCAAAACAACCTTGTGGTACACCATGGTTAACTGTTATAAAAGAGCTTACAATACCAGAAATATTTGTTGCTTGTTTCCTAGCCTTTAAGTAACTCGCTAATCATGAAATAAATTCACCATGAAAACCATATGAATATAAACGCTTAAGTAAAATTTTGTGAGATACAGAGTCAAATGCCTAAGTCTAAATAAATAGCAACAGTTTTAAAATCCTTATCTCATGAAGTTGTCAAATTGTTTACATGACTATAGAAAGTGTCCAAGGTACTTCTACCAGAAATAAATCCATATTGATGACCAGATAAAATATTATTTTTAGATAAAAATGACATTATTTTCTCTTTAACCACCATCTCTAACAATTTGGATATTACAGATGTAATAGAAATTGGTCTATAATTGTCAAGCTGTGCAGATCACCCTTTTTAAAAACAGGTGTAATAAAACCAACTTTCAAACAAGTAGGAAACAAACCAACATTTAAGGAAAGATTAAACAAATAAAAAAGAACAGGTATGAAAGTTGACTTATTTTCCTTAAGAATCTTTGGTGTTAATCTATCTAGACCAGCTGAATGAACATTCTCTAAGAGATTGATTTTACCAGACAAATCCAAATCAGTAACATCTGTACACAAAAAATAATTTAAACAAGCATCAGCAAAAGACAATTCTTGTACTGGTGTTCTATCCATTGAGAGATTTGTAGAAAAATTCATAAATTACTCTTCCTCTAGACTTTGAATGCCCTGACTCATTTGCAAAATCTGCTAATAATGATAATGAAAATTACAGTACTTGTGTGTTATCCTATCTACCAAACTTAACAGACAATTTTTTTGAAATATACAGTTTCAGGGGCATACAATAAATGTTAAAAAACAAGATGGCTGACAAGTAGTGCTTAATATTTAATATTTAAATTTTTATTAATATTATTTTTAAAAAAGATAATTTCCAATTTATTTATTATTATTATTTTTGTATTAAATCAATTTATTAATATAAAAATAAAAAATAAGAAATGTAGAATGTCATATCATGTGCTTTTCATGAGAGCAGGATCCCGTAACTTTGTAAATATTTTCCTGAATACTGTTCTGTCAAAGAAAAATTCCAAACTTTCATCATTTTTTCAAAATCCCAATGACAAAAATAAAGCCACTGAATGTAAACAAACTATGATAATTTTCGGAGCATATCAGCATTTACACATTATAATAAATAAAAAAATTTAAAATGTTATAATCAATTTATTAATTTTTTTTAAAGTTAGCAACTAACATATTTTCAGTAAAATAAAATGTTAAAAAAAAATATTTGTTTGCCCCTGAAACTGTATTTTAAAAAAAAGCTCAGCTTAATAGACAGGACACTGCACAACTACTATACTATACTATTTTCGAATAAATTTCAACAGAAAATACTCTTAAACAATAAAAATACAATCAATGAATTGGAAGTAAAACAATAAATAAAACTAGATTATATCATTTGAAAACTGTAGGATTTAAATGTTTTGCTTAAAATAACATTTGCAATCTTATAAGTCATTGTTGATAGTTGTCAAAATTATTCACCATAGTTTGAATTTGTTTAACATTTTAAAGTATTGTATATAGAATCACAATATAAACTTTAATACTGAGAGGTGGTTTCTAGTCAAGGTATTTAATGATATAATCTAACTAATTTGGTCACTTCGTTAAATAAATATCTTTAAACTGACTGTACACCAAAAATTTACCATCATTTTCCTACAAATATCTAGAAAATATAAAATAGTTCCTGGGTTAATCATCCATCTACTAATAAGAAGGGGTTCATTTTTCTTATTTTTTTGGAGCTGAAAAGAGTGAGATATTTGTTTAATTAAATAATATTAGACAGCTAATTGGAAGTTCTGAATATCTGAAATTTTTCTGTTTTACTTGGGATTTGAAACTAGAGAATGAATAACACCACTAAATATTACATGATCACCATTTCTTATGCTTGCTCATAACTGTTATTAAAACAGGCAAAACTCTCCATACAGTAGTGCCACTCAGTGCAAGTCAGAGTAATCAATGGATGCCAGGGGGTTTGTGCATAAAACCCCTATCTAGTGCCTACTCATCTAATATCCCCAGATTAGTTTCTGGTTTGTGGCCTTCATCAGTGAGAAGCCTTGGATCTGAGAGGACTGTACCTAGATCTTAGGATCTAATGCAACCCTACAGAAGCCACCTTTTATCTCTACTTATTTACAAAACTATGAGAATAAAATTGAAAGCATAATAATATTTTCAATCCAAGCTCATTAGCTTATGTAGTCATATAGGTCTGAACTCAGTTCAGTACTCATACATTTTTGAATAAATAACACCATTGCTACCACAATGACATTTATATTTATTTAAAGTAAAGTATTTTTATATTTTTAATAATTTCTTTTAATATATATATATATAGTTTAATTACGAAATAAGATTGGATGATAAAATTCTTGAAATAAAATTTGAATTACATTTATTAAAATAATTTTTTTTTCATATATTAATGCCAAAATTTTTAATATGATAAACATTTTAATGTCTTAAAAAATCACTACTATTATCCATCTGGAATTTATGGCAGAAAGTTATAATTTCCAAATATGTGACTTTGTAAACATGAAAAAATAGTTTTTGCTACTAAAAAGATTAATCTTTACAACAAAGGTTTCTATTAACTGCTTAAAGTTATTTGTTTTGAAATTATAATATACTTTAATAGTTTCATTATTTACAGGAATTTAATCGGAATATACCCAGCATGGATTGGTGCTGTGTGACAGAGGGGCAGAGAATGGGCACTGGATTACAGTCCAACTATATCACTTCTTGCCTTTAAAGTTTTTTTGTAAATTCTTGTACACTAGAGTCATTCAGAACATTATGCAAGCATAATATATAATTTAACAATAATTTTAGCTCAACTAAATGTCACGTGACAGCTTGCCCAAGTTCTTGTGCATATACATGAACATCAAAGTCTGAACATTTTGAAAATAAATAAGTTAATTATAGCATAGTTCATATCTTGATTCTGGCTAAATTATGTTTAATGTATTAACTTAATTAATGTGTACCAACTTTTGGGAAGATAGGTACCAATTTTGTAAATACATTCAGCTGACCACTACATAAAAGATATTCAATAAGTATTCTAGCTATGTGAATATCTTGATAAAACTTGGTTTTAATTTGACAATGATATCAGGTCATTTATGTACCAAAGACAACTGATAATTTAAATTAAGCATTCTGAAATTATATATTTTTTTCTCCGATTCCAAATTTAGTGAGAAGAGTGTTTTAAATTATAAGTTTTTATACAGAACAACTGGCAGGTTTTTGATTGTGAATTGTTGTGTATTTCTCATTTCTTTGTCTAAATCTCTGTTTTGCTCTAATTTGAACGTAATTGGTTTGAAGAATCAATTAATTTACTTGGCTACTATTAGAAGAACTGTGAATACTCATATTTTTTACCTTAATATTTTTTTATTAAGGTTACATTACTGGAAATGTATTCAAATAAAAAATTTAAATTGTATTAATTTTTTTTTAAATTTCATGCTTTTCGGCTTTCAACCACAGCATCTGAAATTCATTTTGATCACAGAGTGCACTGTGTTTTTATTTTTCTCATCAAAAACTTCCTGTCAGTTCTTGGTGCACCTATCATCATAGATCTTAATTCATAATCATTATCAATTTATAAATGTTTCTAATCCCAGAAAAAAAAGATAGGAAGATAATAAAAAAAAAAAATTAGATAAGTTTGTATTTACTAAGTAAATCAATCTTTAAAATACTAATATGTCCACGAATATTATTTTCTGGTTTTTTAAGTAATTTAATATCTTGCAATATTGTCTTGTGGATGTTTTAGTTTTTGAAATATTTGAAGACTTTGCCTTACTAAAACTCTCATATTTATTCCTCTCTAGATCTTTCCAATAAAAGCAGCAATATTTTTTTGAGAGCATTATTCTGATAATCTTTATACAATTAAAAAAATCTGCTATTTACATAAAAATCATACTCAAATTAACCATAAAATATTTTTTGTTTGAGGGTTCATTACCGTCCTTGGTTTACATGCCCAATTTAATGAAGCATAATAGACTCTATAATCTATTTATTGACTGGTCGTACAACCTTGTTATAGTATTTTTAGAATCTTATAAAGCATACTTAAGTGATTTTTTCCTGGTGTCTTTTTGCTATGCACATAGAGAGTCCATGCTTCACTGCCATACAATAAATTAGTCAAGACAACAGGTCCATGTATTGCAATGGTTAAATCATTTTGATAAAATACTTTATTTTAACTTTTTAAGTTAGCAATAGTGCACTAACTGCATTATATTTTAATATTCAAATCTGCCTTTCTATTTAAAAAGCTATGAATATATTTAAATCAGGGGTGGGCAAATAGCAGCCTGGGGGCCACATGTGGCCTGCTAAGAGTTTTTATGTGGCCTGCCAAGACAATCAGAAAAATTCACCTTGAACTGAGATTTCCTTCCCATGCACAACCAGATTCGTCTCCCATTTTGCACTAGGATGGTCACATCAATACACACGCACAATGTAGATACCATGTGCAGTGCTTTTCCAGTTGATCTGGTTAATTTTAATTTTGTCTTTGCATTAGCAACTACATACATTTCTAACTTTAGTGAAACCATGAACTCTGAAAAAATGTAAAATTGGTGATGAAGGTCATGTGTTTAATGAACAATGGACAAACAAATATTTCTTTGGTAATACCGGGAATAAAACAGTGTGTTTATTGTGTTGTGAAAAAAAGTTGCAGTCCTCTGCTAACCTTCACTTCCACAAAGTGCCCCCCATTGCAGCCTTTACCAATCTCTGTGTCCTCCAAGCCAAAACAATTGCCCACCCCTGATTTAAATTGATTAACATTCTCAAGGTAATAGCTGCTGAACATTTTTATTACTACCTGAAAATTTTTTTACAAATTACATACAAAAATATTTTGTAGATCAATCTTTGAATTAATAAGACTATCAATATCATTTGCATAATACAAATCTTTAATTTGCATAATATTGAACCATTTTATTTTTACATTATAATTTTATTAAAAATTTACACTTGGTTTTAAAAATCTAATGTTTATTTTATGACAAATCTAACCAATGACATCTCCAAATTTTCAACAGAATAATTTAGTCATAAAAATTTTGAATTTAGTAGTTTGTTAATAATTTTATTAGTCATTCATTAGACTATAGAATATCCAATAATGAATAATATTTCTGTAGTGTACATCCTCTACAAGATGTTATAAGTGGATAGAAACCAATCCTTTTCTTACATGAGAGTGGTGTAGTGAAAACTACATTACAGAAATGTTATTCATTATTGGATAATCTCTAGTTTAATGAATGACTAATGAAACTTACTAATATACTTCCATTAAAGAGTTTGTGTCAAAGATATAAAAGCAGTAAATTTGACAATATCAACTAAACTGTAGTAGTTTGCTACCTATATATATATATATATATATATATATATATATATATATATATATATATATACTGAATAATAGTATAAAGATATGTGTAAGAGATTGTGATCTGGACCAACTGATGAGTGTCAGTTTAGCATAAAATGTGTATCTTGGGGATCATACATATTTTCATGTCAGTCATGTTTCTGATTACATCTCTCTACAAGTATTAAAAGTGGATAGAAACCAATCCCTACCTTGTGTAAGAGTAGTGTAGTAAAAATTACATTACAGAAATGTTATTCATTATTGAGTAATCTCTAGTTTAATGAATGATTAATAAAATTATTAATATACTTCCATTAAATGATTTGTGTCAAAGTTGTGAGGCCAATAAGTTTGACATATCAACTAAACTATAATAGTTTGTTATCTATATATGCTGAACAACGATATAAAAATATGTGTAAGAGACTGTTGTCTAGGCCAACTGATGAGTGCTGCTTTAGCATAAAATGTGCATCTTGGTGATCATACATTATTTTCACATGTTTCTGGTCACACGTTCCTGATTACATCCCTCTACAATGTGTTAAAAGTGAATACAAACCAGTCCCTATCTTGCATAAGGGTAGTGTAGTGAAAATTATACTACAGAAATATTATTCAATAGGAGTTTAGTTTCTAGAAATTATAAAATTAAAACTTTAATCAACATAAAGAAGAAGCACTTTTATTAAGTTTTTATTGACTCAATAAATTCTGCGTTAAGAACAACACAAGAAATATTATGAATTAAAAAATAAAGTAGAAGAAAAATAAACTTTATAGAACAGATTAACCATATTTTGAAATAAAAACTCATCTCTAAAGTCATAAAATTATACATAATTTATATGTTTAAAAAGTTGAATTTATAATATTTATTTACAAATGCAAAAAAAAATAATATTAGGAACAAGGAAGTGATTTATTTATTAAAACAGACAAAACTCTCCATACAGTAGTGCCACTCAGTGCAAGCCAGAGTAATCAATATATGCCAGAAAACTTGTGCATAAAATCTCTATCTAGTGCCTACTCATCTGGGGCTGAGTGACACTACTATATGGAGAGTTTTGCCTGTTTTAATGACAGTTATGAGCAAGCATAAAAAATGATTGTGTGATTTATTTATTGTTGTTGCTGATTTCATCTGATATAATTGTTAAACAGAATGATGGTACTGTTTGAAATTAGTTGGTCATTTACTAAAATTTATCTTTATTATACAGCTTAAACATGATGGAATAAGATGAAGTGTTATTATTACATGTGGGAAATAAATGATTTGAACTGAATTTCTAACATTGTTTTTTTATGACAATGATATTTGGAACTGTTTATAAACAGATTCGTGAATCAAGAATTCATGATGCATTGAATCTATTAAAAGTGATAATAGGAATCTCCTCTTCTTGGCTTCTGGATTTACATTAACTGATGATTGTTCTAATATTTGTCAATTCAAAAGATGATCTATAAAATATACTTAACATTTTGAATTCTTCAACAGGAGTGAAATAAAAATCTTTAAAAACGTTTAGCTTAGATGAATATCAATTTGAGAATGTGATTCAGTTTAAATATACTGGTTTCTTTTTAAGGAGAAAAAATGACTTTTCTGACATGTGATTCCATTTTTTGCTGCTCTATTTAACAAGTTAAAAGATAGGGTATTTCATAGCAGTGATAAAATTACATCAACTAAATTATTTGAATATAATTTATTATATAGAAGTGAAAATTGAATTCCTTAACAATGAAATATAAAGGCATTAAAAATATTCAATTAAGAATGCTTAACAAAATTTTAAAAATACAGTGGAAAGATCATAAAACCCATCAACAATGTTTTTTCACTACTATAAATTCTATTATCATAAAACATCTTCATTGAAATGGACATGCTTTTTATGTGATGGCAGCTCCATTTGCTTTGTCTTCAATGACATTCAAAAGAAGTGCAATTATGATCATATCCATTGGAAAAGTGCAACTGGATAAAATATGATGAAAGCCTATGATGAGACAAATTGTTGCTTTTAGTAAAAAATATTTGTTGCATTAGATGTTTAAAGACAGCATCAAAAATACCAAATAAGCAGAGTGAATCAGCATTTGAATAAATTTGTAATTCTTGGATATAATGATCATCCAGTGTTTATAGCTAAGAGTTAAGCTATTAAAGCTTTGTGAACCTATATATATATATATATATATATATATATATATATATATATATATATATATATATATATATATATATATATATATATATATATATATATATATATATATATAAGGGACTTGAACTCAAACATTCAAGCACCTTACAGCTATCTAATCTATCTTATACAACTGATACACCTGGCCACAGACATGTGAAAAAGATAAATGATTTCCAATATATGCATTTGTGCTGAACCAGCACTGATCAGTTGGTCTAGATCAATGGCTCTCAACCTTCCTAATGCTGCAACCCTTTAAAACAGTTCCATAGGTTGTGGTGACTCCCAATCTTTAATTTTGCTACTGTTATGAATTGAAAATGTGTTTTCCAATGGTGTTAGGCAACATCTGTGAAAGGGTTGTTTAACCCTCAAATGGGTTGCCACCCACAGGTTGAGAACTGCTGGCCTAGATCATCATCTCCCACACATATATACCATCAAGGTTCAATTTATAGTAAGATGGATTGGATAGCTGTAGGGTGGTTGAAAGTTTCAGTTCAATTCCCTTATAATTATCTTGTTTATAGACAATATATATGTATTTAAATATTACATAAATAAGAAAATATCCTAGGGCCTAGCGCTAGCTGAAAATTAAAATATAAAATATTTAAGTCATTTTTCTAAACATTATGTTTTTTTCAGAAGCATCCTCTCTAAAGGAAGTTCAAACTTTATATTTATTCACAGGGGGTATTGATGAAAAAACATAATGTTTGGGAGGATGCTTTGAACATATGTGTATATACAGAAATAATGGTCATAATCTATTGATAAATAGAAAAATGAACGATTACAGCTAGAAAGGGAAAAAGAGATTAGAAAGAAAGAATAAGGCAACAGTACAAAAAAAAAGGGGAATTGTAAAATAAATTCCACATGTCAATTGATATGTTTTGAAGCAGAATAACTGCACAAAATTCTGAAGCCAACTAAAAAAAATTGTTGTGAAATAAGTAAAAAAATAGGATCATAAAATAACAAATAAACACAGTAATAGCTCAGTGTGTTCTAGTCTGAAGTTTTGTATTTTAGATGGTTTGGGTCTTAAAAACTCTTTATAATGATAATATTTTTTTTTTTTTTTTTTTGAGTTGAAATGGCCATAGTTACTTGTAAGTTACTGCTGCTACTGATAATGGTCCTACTTTTAAATTTTACTTGATTTTTTTGAACCAATAATTGAATATTATTATGAATGAAAAAATATCATTTGTTTTTATGCCCGATAATTCTATCTCTCATGAATCTATATTGCATGATCTTATTTTAAATTTATATATTAACTCTTTACTTATTCAGATCAAATCCTATATCAATATTAATCACATTTCTTGCATGGTAATGTCATTCTTTAAAAAAAAAAATCTGCCTAATTTTCTTCAGTTTTATACACAGACAAATCTTCCATTTTTATAGGTTTTCTGCTAAGATTTCTTTTTTTCCCCAACAATTTTTTACAATATATTATATGCTAACATTAAAAACAACTTCTTACATTCTTTGGAAAAAAAACAATTGATTCACTCTCTAAAATGGTATCTTTTCACTCATGCTAATCTCACATCACTATTCTTATATTCCCTTCAATTATTTAGTATAAATTGGTAATTAACTTATTCTAATTCTTTTGAATAAAAAATTAATCATTTTGCCTTGAATGGTTTATAATTAAAAAATGGTATCACTTTAGTATGCGCTCTGCAACTTTTTCCCATCCCTGGCAATCTATCAAACTCTTATTGACATAGCAAGTAGTTAAACTAAATCTTCTGTCTGTAATAAAAGCATATATCTTCGGCTCATTCTCACATCTTTTATCTGATAGAACAATATTGTTTCCTATATGGAAAGCAAGATTCAATTTGATATGTCCCAAACCTTTTGTAACTTATATTAGGGTCAAAATATATATTGTGATACTTATTAATCCAATATTTAGTGTCATCAATCCTTCAATACTATTAGTTGTTTTATTTCATATTTTCAATTGATCCTTTTTCACAGATCATGCCATTGAGCGTTCTGATCTATTAGTACAGTACAACATCAAATCTATCATTGGCAAATCATTTAAAGATTTAAATAAGATGGCATTCTTCCAGTTATCTATGGACAACTCTGCCAGTTGCTAAGACTCTAACTAAGTTCCAGCACCTTTGTGCTCATCAGTCATGGTTGAAATTTCTTTTTTAATTTATTACAGAGTCAATTCCAACCAAAATATTTTTTAATGATCAATTCAAGCAAAATCTTGAACCAATGTGTTTTGAGCAATAAATATCCAGAAGTAATGTTGCATCTTTTTCAAACCTTCCCATAATTCTTATCTCTACTCTTATTCCTGTTTCATAAACATAAATCAACTTCAAGCAATTACTTAAAAATATATATAAAATACTTTCAGTCCTGTAATGCATCTGCAATTATTTGCACCCTATGAACAATGTGGATTGCATACTGTTCTATAATATTTGATAGTAAGAAATACAATGTATTTAAAAAAAGGAATGGTTCAACTCATACCAACCTATACTGTCAAATTTTTACACAGGAACATCATGACCAAAACTTGTCAATGAATAATCTACATCAGTTGTGCTCTTTCATAGTTTAATCCTTTCATTAACATTCCCCATCAGATTTTACTCCTGCAAATGAATATCGGCCTGTTCTTCAGTTTGATCATCATGATTATATTAGAATATGACACTCTTCAAATTTGGATTACACTTACCATGTCATTATATTTGTAGTTGCATCTAATTTTTGCCCATGTAACATAAATTTAATATATTGTAAATATATTAATATTTGTGTATAGTTTTTATTAATAAACTCTTTTTCCTAAAAAAAGTGGTAAAATTAACAAAATAGTAGTAAATATGTGAATAAAATACATACAGTATTAAAATATTTCAAACAATAAATATATGAGAATTTTATATTTAAATGTTATAATCTTAACAGTAAAATAAGTGAATATGGAGATTTGTGACCTCATGGATAACAGAAAAATGTGAGTAAAATATATATGATATTAAAATAAGGCAGTCATCAGAAGTTCAACTGCAAATGGTTGCTTATTTTTTCAGGTTTTTTTGACCGAATAATACAAAATATCAATATGTGAGGATTTTATATTTTATTATGTGTTTGTTTGAACAATAAAATTAATAGTAATTAAATGAATAGCAAGATTTGTGACCTTGTCGCTGGTCTAAATGTTTACCCACATCAATCACGTGATGTACTACCACAAACATTTGTTCATATTTTTAGTTATTTCGCTAAATAAAACAAACAAAAGGGAGAAATGTATTGCTTCTTCATAGATTTGTTAATTAAATATTTTTATTCTTGTTTGATTGTACTATTTGTTACTTAAAAAGTCTATTTCTTTTATGTTGTAGCAATTTCCCATAGTAAAAATATGTGTCAACAGAATAATTACAATCTGTATTGATACTTACTAATGCTGATAATAATGTTTATCTCAATATTATACATATTTTAATGTTCATATAACTGCAAGATATATTTTTTCTTATTGGTTGTATTATTTGTACTTTGTAGTCTTTATTTCCATACTATTTGTTAATTATAGTCGTAGTGTAATAAATTTGTGCTATTTGTAAACTAAAAGTTGTTTTTTTTAACAATGTAGCCTTTATTTTCATATTAAATAGTGTAACATAACAGTAAATACATGAGTAAAATATATAAATTAAAATAATATGAATACTAAAAAAACATATATATTTAAATATAAAATTCTCATATATTTATTGTTCACATTCTTTTAATATTATATATATTTTACTCATATATTTAGGTATTATATTATGTTTATTGCTTAGTATGTCAGTAGTGGTTTAGTGGCTCCCTCATGTATAAAAAAAATCCCAAATCACATACTGCAATGGTACCAAAAAATTTCCATCTCAATTACAAAGATGTGAAGATATACTGGCCTCTGTATTCCCATATATTACATGCAAAGGTCAATCATTGTAGAATGTTCATTTCAATGCTGTTTCCTAAATATCTTGGGTTTTGTAAGTTTTATTGACTTATATTTTATCCACCCATTCCTCTTATGTAACTATTTTATAACAAATAATATTCAATCTATAGCTCATATATTATGTAACTATTTTATAATAAATAATATTCAATCTATAGCTCATATATTAACATCATTCCTTCTTCATTTAGTAACAATCATATATTAGGATGCAACCCTCCCTATATTGGAAAATATTTTTAAATCAGGGATTCATCTGGGCAACCAATTTTTTAAAACAAATTCAAATATTGATTCTTAGAACCAAAACATTTGACTTATTCATTAAAAAAAGCTCAAAGCTTTTCCTGTCAATAATTTTTATCAACCAAATGAACTACCCTTGAATGTATACCACATGTCTATTATCATGGCATAATTATGAAATTATTACTTTTTAATGCCCTGAAAATACAAGAGCATAATAATCATATTTTAATACTCCTTCCCCTAGTAGACAATTTAGGGGAAAAACTCTTTACTAATATTAGAGGTCCAGCAGTCATCATTTTTAGATATAATTTCTAAGGTACCATTTTACATTCAATCCTATCTTTTCTATAATTTTTTTCTTTTCTTTGTATTAATATGATATGAATTAGAAATCACCCCTTGCCATTTTTGATACTTATGCAACCACTTATATAATATTAAGGTTATTCTCTTTTTCTTATGCTATTTGTATTCAGTTTACCATAGTCATATGTTTATACTGGATTATTTCCATCATCTATACATGTATTGGTTAGAGCGTTACCTTAAAATTCAATATTCAAGAGTCTAAGGGTCGAGGTTCAAATACCATTCTACTACTGTCACTGAACAGCAACATCTGAAGAAGAGGGAAGAATAATACCTCTCAAAACATTGTGCATATACTAACCTGTTTGATGTGCTATTACTAACAGTTGAATGCATTGGGAATATTTAAATAAAGTTAAATTTTTCTAAAGACATTCAATACACATATTAGATGATGAAAATAGTCCACTATAAAAATATAACTAGAACACCAACATCACAAATCTTCAGGAAAACACACCTTAGTGTTTCAAATGTTGGCTAAGTAAAGGTTTATTCCATAATTTTGTTGTCATTAGCTGAGCACCTTTTCGGCTGGTGAAGCCAGATTTATAGCACTTATGGGGTGCATGGCTATGTTGGAATATTCAAATGTACAATGCTAATTTATTAGAGGGAATTTGAATCCAGACTTTCAAGCTCCCTTTAGTCATCTATTCCATCTTATACAACTCATACACATGATCACATACATGTGGAAAAGATAAATGATATCTGATTACTGTATTTTGTGCTTAACCAGCACTCATCAGTTGGTCCAGATTATCATCTTCCATTCACATATATATAATCAGTGCTCAATTTACATTAAGATAACGAATCTATAAATTTTAATGGACACATTTCAATCTACTTTTCCACTGAGTTTGAAGATTTGCTATCTTAATATAAACTGAGCACTGATTATATGTATATGTGGGAGATGATCTGTACCAACTGTTGAGTGCTGGTTCAGTACAAAATACATATATTGGAGATCATTTATCTTTTTCACATGTATGTGGTCATGGAGTAGATGACAAAAGGGACTTTAAAAGTTTGGTTCAAATCTCTTCTAATTACATCTATCTTAAAATATATATAATATACTTGTATTTAAATGCTAATTTATTTAAACTTATGATTTAAATGTTCTATTTGTTGAAAAGTTGGATGCCATTTTTCTTTTATTATTAAATGATATGGTTTGCAAATCAGTATACTATGGGGAGACTAGAGCAAATATAGCTACCAGTGTCTCACAACACAAATTATTGTACAAGTGAGCTAAAAATAACTCTAAATATAAATTCATTTTTGGAGCACAAGCAAAAATTCAGCCACATTTTGTATCCAATAAATGTTTACTTGTTTCCACTGAGGGAGATGACAGAAAAGACAAAGTGAAAGAGACATGGTTTATTGATAATATCAACCATGAAGTTAGTAAACATAAGAATAGTGCCCAACTGTCCAACAGATGGAATATTTAAATCGTTAATTGAACTAAATTAGTGCTGTACATTTAAATGCTACAACATATGCAGACATCCAGAAGTGCTATAAATTTGGTATCATCAGATGCAAGCACCCTCAGCTCACTGTCAACAAAATTAATATACAGAATAAATATTTACTTAGCCAATGTTCAAAATGTTAAAGCAAACCAATTGCAAACACTTACACTATTCTTTCATTGCTTGCTATGTTCTTTATTCTTTTATGTTGGGTCACTTTTAAAATCAACATTAAAGATCTTATAAACTATTTTTAATGAGAAATATATTATGTAATTATAATAAAATACTATTAATATCATTTGTGTTCTTCGTTACTTTTTACAAAGCTTTTTTACAACCCACTATGACCGTTTCGATTGGCACAGCAATCTTCTTCAGAACTATTGCTAGGGCAATAAAAACTGCCATAGTGGGTTGTAAAAAGCATTGTAAAAAGTAATAAAGAACCTAGATGATATTAATATTATATAGATTTGACAATGCAATAAGAAAGATAAAGTTATAATAAAATATATTAGATATTATTTTGGTATTTCTCTAATGTATAAAAATGTAGAACTGTGGCTATTATTTTATATTGGAAAGTTTAATACATCTATGTAAATACACATTATAAAAATTATATATTTATTACTGCTTAAAATTTTCTAACTATCAAGATGTACAACAATTTTGTTCTATAATTTCATAAATATTGCCTAGAAGCAAGATTATAAAGATTTTAGATTGTTTTGTAAAAAAAAAATTAAGATATCTTATGTGTCCTTAGGAATTGTTTAATTTATGAATATGGATTCTACAATAAACAAACATAAATATATCAAATTTATTAAGCGCAAGCAGATAACATTATAATAACGTGAAAGCTAAAACCTTCGAAAGATATGCTTTAAACATGCTTATGTAAATAAAGTAAAATACAGATTTACCATTAATAATTATCACTTAAGGTCTAGTTCTTATGAAGTTATATAATTATGTAGGTTATGTTGAGAGACATGCAAGAAAAACCAATAAACTATATCACTGACTTTAATTTATTGGATATATGTTAAATTCTTATGGAAAATTTGAAGCATACTGCTTTTACTTATTGTCATGCATAAATTTATCATACTGTGGGTGTAATAAATAGGCTCAATTTTAAAATAAATTTTAGTTTTCTTCTATATAATCATAATTACAAATACCTAATAAAATTTTTACTTTTAAAAGTAAAAGGGAATTGAAGATATACTAAGCAAAGCAGTTTTGATCCTTCTAATAAAATTAAACATAAAAATTATATTAAGGATATTAAATACAAATGTGTTAATTTAAATTCCTATCAAACAAAAGGCTTTTTTTTCATGTGTCAAAGCATCGTCTGAGAAGCAAACCCGCAAACCCAGGACAACTGCTTGTAAGGCAGCTGTACTGATCACTCGGCCACCAATGCTTGACTCTTTTACAATATAAATTGATAAATAATACATATTTTTATAGGATCTTGACTAGATACCATAAGCTAAGCATTCTTAGAAATGTGATGTTTTCTTTACCAGTGATAAAACTACATAATATTAGAAATGTATTTTTTTGGTTGCATGACTGTACCAACATTTATCTTATCAGCCTAGATTAACCAAGGATCTTTATTAATCAGATTATAGGGCTAGATATTCTACAATTATGTACTTCATTTTTTCTATTAAATTGTAATTCTATTATAAGCATTTTACCTGCTTGAAAACAAATATTATTTTTTTTTAAACATTAATAATTAGGGGAACATGTTTTTGGTCTAATCAGTCAAATTCACAGCACTTAAATTTAGTAGCTAAAATTCATGGTGAGTTTAAAATAGCAATAAAACAGGTGTTATGCAAATTTATACATTTACATGTTTCATTTGCATTGCTTTCTCCAAAAGTGGAACATGTAAATTTATACATTTGCATAATGTCTGCTGTAATGCTATTTTAAACTCACCACAAATTTAAACTGCTGAGTTCGAGCACTATTAATTTGGCTGCTAGGTTGAAAGCATGTTCACCTAAATATTATACTTTAAAACAAAATATTTTTTTTTATAAGCAGATAAAACACAATAGAATTAAAATTAGATATTTCATTAAAATTATGGGACTATCTAGGAAGCTGTAGATGAGTGGACTATTTAAAAAAGGCCTGTTTGTCATTTCCTTTTTTTTATTATCAAGATTTATCTAATTTCAATCCTCAATTTTAGGGGATTGTAATAGATAAACACTATACTACAACGCTCTTTTAATGGCCATTTTTTCTAATAGTAATAAACAACTTTCATTTTATAATAATATAATTCTTTTTAATTATAGAATCGTATTAATATTCATATTTAATCGTATTAAATATATATATATTTAATATTGCTAGAAGAGATGATAATATATGGACAATTGAAATCTTAAACTGGATTCCAAGATATTGTAAAAGACCCAGAAAGAGACCACATGTGAGATGGATGGATGAAATAAGAAAGTGTGCAGGGGTGATAGGGAGAAGAAAAGCTAAAGATAGGAGAAAATGGATTGAACTTGGAGAGACCTTCATCTTGCAGTGGATTGATAATGGTTGTTGTTGATGATGATAATGATAATATATATAAGATGTAAAACATATGTTTTAATCGTCAGTTAAATAAACATAGAATTGTTTAAGTAGTTTTATTATTTCCTAATTAAATTCCAAGTATTTAATTATATTTTTATTAATTCAAATATTATAAATATTTATAATAAACGAATATATATGCGCGCGTTTGTGTGTAAAGATACTTTTTTTAAAATTTGTAAAATAGTAAGATTTAAAACGTCTATTGAAAGTTTAGTAAAATATATCCATTGAAGTGTTCCAAAAATTAATTTTCCTAGTTCAGTGATCATTGTATTAGGTTAAGATTTAGAACTGACAGTAACTACCACTAGGAGATTATCAGCCAAAAAGTTGTCATTAATCAAAAGCAAAATTTTGGATTTTGTACAGCAGTGCCCCCTTCTTTTCCAGGTCCCTTGATAAGTTTTCATCATTAATACAAGCAGAATCAATACTTCACAAGCAAACAAATTCTCCAGTCCATAAAATGAGAAGTAAATTGAACATCGAAGAATGAACATTCTGATTTGGATTTGAGATTTGTAAAACTTGTGGGAATTTTTTTCCTTTCGCTAGGGTTTTGATATGACCTTTCTGCATTGTGAAAACTGTTATGAGTAAAGGTCAATTAATTGTTTTCATCAATCCATTTGTAACTGCATTTGTTGGAAAGCTATTCTCTATACTTGATTATTCTCAAATGTCAAAATAAAATAAAAAATAGATGATGTTATTTTGTAATATAGAAAATATTTTATTAGAATTATTTAATAACTACATTTTTTTTTTGCTAATTCCAAACTAAAATTTTTATATATTCGATTATAGTTGACCTATTCGATGTTGATAAAAATTAATCTCTTCAAAAATTCAAATAAATGCTTTTTTGACATAACTATTAATTTAATCATTTTATTTATAGATTTAAAATGTTATAAGAAAGATAGTCTATTTTTTTGTCTTACTGGGTCAAAATATTAACTATTATATATATATTGATTTGTTTTATACTGTAACTATCTCTCACTTATGTATAAGTTATATACGATATATATGCATCTACAGAAAATAGTCTAGTAACTTGAATTTTCAGCATTTTCCAGATTTAAATAGCCATGGGAGAGTCTCATCGTCAAGCATTGGTGGTCGAGAGGTCAGCGACAGCTGCTTTACAAGCAGTTGTCCCAGGTTGGCGGGTTCGCTTCCCGGCTGATGCTATGACACATGAGGAAAAAAAAAGCCATTGGAGAGTCTCATTTTTGATTATATACATTATCAACATTTCTTATTAAATAGGTATTAAAACACGAAAATATTTCTAATCGACTACTACGACTTTCAATAATGTAATTCTTCAGATAATAAAAAAAGTTTTTATTATCAGTATTCGTTAATTGCAATCCTAGCTAGATCATAGGTCAAACAAACAACTAATCAGAAGCAAGAACCATATACTAGTATTGTCAATATTAATATATAATAGTTTATTTATTATATGAAATATATAATTTCATAACAAACTAGAAAAAAGTGCATTTTATATCTAAAAGATTTGATTGACATTTCAGACATTTTAATCCATTTATTTCATTTATATTTCATACAGTCAGATATTTCAGTTTCTTTAAATGGTATAATGTAGATATAAATTATCACTATTCATTGTGAGATGAAAATGATGACGTGTAAGCATATTAAAGACAGTATATATACACGCAACTGATTTCTAAAACATTCTAGCTCTAATATACGTTTTAATCAATATTTATAAATAGAATGTTGAAATATCGTTTCTATATAGTAGGAGTTCAGATGTTCTAGCTTCTATCTTAGCATATAAAGTACGAGTATTTTTGAGAAATTCATATGAAGAGATTGGTCTAGGAAGTTTTCACATTCCATAATAACTCACAATTTAATAACAAGCTAGAGAAAGATGTGATGATATCTAAAAGATTTGATTGGTTGCAACTATACATCATATGCATAATTTAATCTACAATTTATTAAACAATTACACATGACAAGAAAATATAATTTTTCATTATCAATGCATAGTATCAAAACATAAAATAACAATAAGCTAAGGAACAAGTATATATGAACACATACATATACCTATTCTTCAATTTATTAAATTAAAATAAAAACTAAATACTGTTAATTTTCAATGTATGAATTTCTAATGAAATAGAACAGATGTTACCCTGTTTCAATTTTGATTTAGAAAATATTTAACTTTACTTACTGTAGTCCATGCATTCGCAATTGTTTTTAATTTCTTTGCATAGAATAGTCCATAATTATTGATGGAAGAATTAATTATTGTCTAGTAAGTATGATCACATTAACATATTCGAAAAATGGATTATATCAGGTATCAATTAAATATTGATTCCATTAAAGTAGAGTATATATTGTTATATTTAAATTCAGATTTAGAAAGTAACTCTATTATTCATGAGTAATAATTTTCAATTTTTTTAGGTAGGGTAGTTTAAACTTGTTGATAGGATCATTTATTTATAATACTCACATATGAATTGATCTAGTAGAAGCAGTTTACATCATCATTGTTGTTATATGTCATCCATATGTCGTCCTTTTTTATAACCAAGTAATAGAATAGAATTAAATGCAAGGTATTGTTGGAAAAATAACATGCCAACAAACTCCCCCAAAAATACTTTCTCGTATATTAACATGCATGAAAAACTTCTACGAAAAAGTATAGAATTGTGTTATAACTATTTTCTAAAAAGATTGAACATTTAATACTTTTAATTAAAACAAAGGCAAAACTATCTATATAGTAGTGCCACCCTGTGCTAACCAGGGTAATCAATGGATGCCAGAAGGCTTGTGCATAAAAAAGCCTTCTGGCATCCATTGATTGCTCTGGTTAGTACAGGGTGGCACTACTGTATAGAGAGTTTTGCCTTTGTTTACAACAATTATGTGCTAGTATGAGATGGTGATCATGTGACTTTTAATTAATTAGTATGGATGCGATTTTTTAAATGTTATTCAGCTTAGAATTGAATCTAAAATATTTAGTTCTGAGTCTACCACTTTGTGTGGTTTAGTGAAATTGTAGAGAGGTGGATTTTAAAATATTAGGCTTATTAATCATCATTCAGCTCTATTATTTCAATGAACCTTGGATTGTTGTGTAAGTGGTTTGGTGAAATTGTAGAGAATGTCTTTAGAAAAATTTAACTTTATTTAAATATTTCCAAATAAGTTCAACTGCTCTAATAGCACACAGGTTAGTATATGCCCAACATTTGGAGAGGTATTATTCTTTTCTCTTCTTCAGGTGTTGCTGATCTGACCAGTGACAGCATTAGCTTGGGAACTAGTCAGGTCAACAATACCCGAAGAAGAGGGGAGAATAATACCTCTCAAAACATTGGGCACTAACCTGTGTGCTATTACTAAAATTGAATGTATTTGGAATATTTAAATAAAATTATTTTTTTCTAAAGACATTTAATACCCAGATGATGGAAATAGTCCAATATATAAATACAACTAAAACACTATCATCACAAACCTTCAGGAAGACATTAGTAATCAATGTTTAGAGTTAACTAAATAAGTAAATGTGGTTTCTGGAGGATTGCATTAGATCCTAAGATCTAGGTGCAGTGTTCTTAGATCCAAGGTTCCTTAGTGATGAAGGCTGCAAGCTAGAAACTAGTCTGGGAATATTGGATGAGTAGGCACTAGATAGGGATTTTATGCACAAAAGTTTTTGCTTCCTTTGATTACTAAGGCTTGCATTGGATGGCACTACTGTAAGGAGAATTTGCTATTGTATCTAATGTTTCTAATACAGTTCTTATATATAATATATGCCAATTAAATATAGATGTATTTTTATACACTGAATATAGATAAATATTGAGGGTATGTGAATCCGTCTTAACGAAATTTATAACATAAAACATTTGGCGTTATTTAAACAAATCACTTGGCAGAATATAAGTAATGAATATTTAATGCAGCTGCTAATTATTATTAAAAGATTTGTTTGTTTGCTTAAAAATATACATTACAAAAATAATTAAAATATAAAAATAATAAGTATAACTGAAAATTGTAACATACAACTCGGCAAGATGTTTTTAAAGGCAGTTGAAAGTTGAAATGAAAAAAAAACGTAAGTATTTTATCCTAACAATTAAATATTATTAGTTCTTCACCAAATGGTACAATAATTAAAATTTTTCTCATGAAATGTATATTAAATTTTTATTAAAGTGATGATAATTTTTATCAGAGAATGCTTTTGATCTTTTTTTTCTTTCAGCCAACTTACATTTTAATTGCAAATTATATCTGATCTTAGTAATAAATTATTATAACAACGTTCTCCTACCATAAACAAATAAACATGAATTTTTAAAAAAAAAAAAACATTTAGCAAGATATTTTTTTATGTAAATAAATTTAAAATGACTATTATAAAGTTAAATCATATATTTTTAAAAAATGAAAGTTTGTATTGGATTTAAAATTAATGCTAATAAATATATTAAATCAGCAGCCATATTTAATAAGAAAAATCAATAAAATATAAGCATCTTATATTGTATCATTTATTATTGAATAAGCAAAAGGTGGTTACTCAAATGTAAATCTTTTAAAATTAAAATATTTATAAAGATGATGTATAGTATGTTTCTATAATATATATTAATTTATTTAAAATAAAAATGTCAATAATTTAGGCAAAGTTTTAAATAGAAGTTAATTTTTATCGATTATTAGAATATATCTAATATTTATATTGTGAATGATTATGAAAAATTCCCTTTCATACTTTTTATAATGTTTATTAGTTATTTTTTAATTTTCACATTTTACAAAACATCAATTAAAAGGTATGACTATTATTATTTTTTATAAAATAATATATAATACATATTAAAAGTATATATATTGATTTACTATAATCCAGTGTACAAGTTCATTATTGTGAAAAGTTTCTAATTCGAGAAATATCAAAATCTAAATAACAATAGACAAGAAAGATTTGACTAGATTTTTTTATTGATTATGATTTTCATGTTTTAATCAATATACATATGACTTGATTAATATCAATTTATCCCTTTGTATTTCTAATTCAAATATTCATACATTTATTCATTTGTGTAAAAAAATGAGTTCTTTCTTCTTTATAACCTAAAGCTGATGATTGTGGTGAATTTTACCAAAAGTGCATTCAGTTTAGGTTATAAGGAAGAAAAACCATTTTGTTACACAGACAACAAATGTATGCAAATTGGAATAACTTAAAACATTTAGGATTAATAAAATATGGATCCAGACAGACCTAACTTTTTAATTTAAAAAATAAAAATTATTGAGCTCCAAGTATTGATTAACTGATTAAAAAATTCTGTCGTAAGCAATATATGATTTATGATTTAATTTCTTTTATGTTAAGAGATATTTTGACAATAATAATATTAGTTATAAATACCAAGAGGAGTGGTTTCTCATTATCAATCCTGTTGGGAATTTAAAGCCAGTATTACTTCCTACTAGAATGCATACTATGAAAGATTATATCACATTCTAAATAATTTTTTACAAAACATCAAATATGATAAATGCAAACTTGGAACCCTTTTAGATTTGCAGTAGATTATTACAGGTATACTGAACTTAGAATCCTGACCAGGTGAACAATTGTCAGGTAGTGTTATGATCATTAGGTATAAAATTAAGCGTGAATAAAGATTAAGAAGTGCCTACCAAAAATATCTCATGACACCTTGTAGGATAAAAGTTTATCTCATGAGAGAATAGTCGACAACTGATATAAAAATCTTTTCTGACTTCTTTCTGTGTTTTTTTCATTTATTAATTTTTTTTTGGTACATGTTATTGGCTTTAATCTTATAGCGAGGTATAGAGATCAGTTATCATGAAATTCATACCAACGATCATTCCTCTCATATCTTACATAAATGTAATTTATCCCTTCTTTTAGCACTTTTTAGCAAAAATCTTTTATTTTATCTATATGCATTCACGATCTTACATTTTGACTGTCCTGCAGTCTTCTTCAGAGCTATAATATAATGAATAACATAACATACATAACTATATAAATAATACCATAAAAATATAAACAATCATTTCCTCTCATATCTTTAGTCATTCCATTCATACCATTGGTCATTCGTTTGTACTGTGTCAATGAGATTATGTGTCTGTGGACTATTTCCAACACTGAATAATATGCACAGAAATTCTGACTCAATTTTTTATATAAATGTAAGACTATGTAAAGTGTTTAGAGTTTATGGATTAAATAAATAATGGTAGTGATCAATTTAATAATATAAAAGTTCTTAATTGTAATATTTTGTATGAGACAGTGCAACCAATAGAGTCACTTTGAAACTGGGTTTAGGTCAATGGTATTATTGAGTAATTCTTTGGAACTCCTTCCTAATAAAGATGATCTAAAAATTACTAAGGATGCTAATATGGGAGCTCAATATGAAAGACTTAATTTGGCACTTGTGAAAAAAAAGAGTATAATTTTGCATATTGACAGATTAATTCTTGAATATTAAATAAAAATGAATAGCGGTTATTATTACCTACTAACATGTCAGTAGCTACAAAAAGTTAGTAAAGTAAAATATAATAATCTTACCAATATCAGCATATACTGGAATAAATTAAGTATAGTAAATATGAATTCTGATAAACAACTATGAATTGAAAAGTTTTACATGAACGGCATAAAAATTTCAAAATCATATTTACTGACAAAAATAACAATAATATAAACATAACCATAGATAACTTTTGTACCTTGAAATAAATAAAAAAAATAGTAAAAGTATAAAGTTTGCAAAAGAAAAATGTTGCCAACATAAATGGTAAAAGTAATATTATAGCAGGCCCTGAATAAACATCATTGGTTGATGTAACCCAGAAAAATGCAACACTAAATTATAGTTGACAATACTTTTTCTAGTGTACAAAATACTCTCCAAATTTTAAGTCTTTAATATGTTTTATGATAATGCTGATTCAGATACAATTAAACCATCATAATTCTCACAAATAAGGCAAAAAGTTAAAGAGACCCATAAAAACAAGTACAAACAATTATTAATAATAGCAATACAAAATTTATAAATTTTTTATCTGTCAGAACAAATGGTAATGAGTCAAAACATACTATGTTGTCTGCTATCCAACTATTTAGAATAATTACATAATCATAACATGGTTAAAACAAATCTAGATATACATTATCTGTAAGATCCTGTATAGCATTAGGATATTTTTTAAAAACAACAGTGAGATATAGAATAACATATACCATTTACAACTTTCTTAAACACTTTGTCAATATTATTTATTTATATCAAAACTAACAGTTTCAACTGTCCTGCAAATCATCATCAGAGCTCTTTACAATCCTATTACCACAAAGCATATTTGATCTTAAAAAAGATACACTATGTTTTTAACAGTCAAAATCCAATCATACACACCTTTATTATGAATGATCCAATGTTTCGCAGAAGTTTTACAAAAATATATAGCAGATTAACTGAAATAATAAATATATCAGGAGAATTTACTACAAATATAAAATTTGAAATTCCCACAAATTCTTGGAGGATCATGTTTAAAATGTAGTAAGATCATTTACCAGATAAATGTCCTCATTTAAGTGCCAGAAATCCCTATGTTTCAAATGTTCCAGACATGGTCACATAACTTTTCAATGCAATGCTGGAAATTGTAATAGTTGTAGCAAATAGAGAAGTTTGGTATCCTATGCAATAACGCACATAAGTCTGTTTATGGGCCAATATACTTTCAAAAAACAACCTAATTACCTTTGATGTAAGTTATCACATTTGTGATAATACTTCCCTATTATTGCAGTCTACAGGGTCCAACATAATCAAGAACAGAGCACTAGTGACACTTTGGCAGGTATACCCCCTGAAGACTACAATTTTAAGATTAAGTCTCAAGATTCACTTATAGATATTTAATTCCAAACTCTCATGATCCAGAATAAAATTAACACACTGGATTCAGTTCTTTCTTGTGCTCCAGATACCATATTCATTAAAAAAATTTCAAAACTAAAAATAAAACTTACTCATGAAGCACTTGATAAAATTACCTCTTCTTTCTATAAAGATAATAAGATAGCTAATATATCTGATTTTGGCACTAAATATGCTGGCAAAAAGTATCCTAATATTTCAAAAACATAATATACCATACATTAAAATTACCACAGCAAATGTACATTGGCAAACTCTTACAATAGAATTTTATAGCAAGGTCAATTCATAAATAATCACCATAATGATATTTGTCATTACAAAAACCAAAATTTCTTCATCAGCTAATATGCTTTTTAGTAGCATAAGCTCAAAATTGGACCATCACAAGGTTCAGGTGGTCTAATAAGTGCACAAGGGGCAGGTGGTCTAATAAGTACACAACTTCCATTGACAAAATATAATAATCATGCCAATTGATGCAATTATTCTTCTTTATTATTTTTTAATTGCAGCAGAACTACTTTATAGCAATACATTCATGTCAAAAAGACAAAAATATAGTGAAAAATATTTTCATCACCCAAGGGAAAATCCTACATAAGCCTGATATAACCACCATATGTGCTTTCCTGAAGGTTTGTGATGATGGTGTTCTGGTTGTATTTTTATATTGGACTATTTCCATCATCTAATATGTGTATTGAATATCTTTAGAAAAATTTAACTTTATTTAAATATTCCAAGTACATTCAACTGTTAGTAATAGCATATCAAACAGGTTAGTACATGCACAACAATTTAAGAGGTATTATTCCCCTCTCTTCTTCAGGTGTTGCTGGCCTGACCAGTGACAGTACTAACATGGGATTTGAACCTGGACCCTTAGATTCTTGAGTATTGAATTTTAAGGTAATGCTGACAATACTAACATGGGATTATTGAATCAATTCCAATAATTTTTTTATTAAGTGGATTATTAAATAAACATATAGTTTATAAATATATAAATATGTCAAATTTAAAATGTATTCCTCAGATATTACCATTAAATTGAATATTTATATATCACATGATCACCATTTCTATACTAGCACATAATTGTTGTAAACAAAGGCAAAACTCTCCATACAGTAGTGCCACCCTATGCCAAACAGAGTAATCAATGGATGCCAGAAGGCTTGTGCATAAAATCCCTATCTAGTGCCTACTCATCCAATATCTCCAGACTAGTTTCTGGCTTAGTGACCATCATCAGAGAGGAGCCTTGGATCTGAGAGCACTGTACCTAGATCTTAGGATCTATTGCAATCCTCCAGCAGCCATATTTTAACTCTACTTTACTAAAAAAACTATGAGAATGAAATTGAAAACATTGTTAATATCTTCAATCTGAGCTCAATAACTTATATAGTCATATGGGTCTGAACTCAATTCAGCACCCATACATTTTGGGTCTTTGGCTCTTAAACAACCATATCCACCACTATCCTATTAGTCAGGATTGGTGTTAAATCACTAAACATCACATGATCACCATTTCTATACTAGCACATAATTGTTGTAAACAAAGGCAAAACTCTCCATACAGTAGTGCCACCCTGTGCAAAACAGAGTAATCAATGGATGCCAGAAGGCTTGTGCATAAAATCCCTATCTAGTGCCTACTCATCCAATATCCCCAGACTAGTTTCTGGCTTGTGGCCATCATCAGTGAGGAGCCTTGGATCTGAGAGCACTGCACCTAGATCTTAGGATTTAATGCAACTCTCCAGCAGCCACCTTTTAACTCTACTTTACTAAAAAACTATGAGAATGAAATTGAAAACATTGTTAATATCTTCAATCAAAGCTCAATAGCTTATATAATCATATGGGTCTGAACTCAATTCAGCACCCATACATTTTGATGTCTTTGGCTCTTAAACAACCATATCCACCACTATCCTATTAGGCAGGATTGGTGTTAAACCACTAAACATCGCATGATCATCATTTCTATACTAGCACATAATTGTTGTAAACAAAGGCAAAACTCTCCATACAGTAGCCCCTGTGCCACTACTGTATGGAGAGTTTTTCATTTGTTTACAACAATTAAGTGCTAGTATAGAAATGGTGATCATGTGATGTTTAGTGGTTTAACACCAATCCCACCTAATAGGATAGTGGTGGCTATGGTTGTTTAAGAGCCAAAGACACCAAAATGTATGGGTGCTGAATTGAGTTCAGACCCATATGACTATATAAGCTATTGAACTTAGATTGAAGATATTAACAATGTTTTCAATTTCATTCTCATAGTGTTGCAGTAAAGTAGAGTTAAAAGGTGGCTGCTGGAGGGTTGCAATAGATCCTAAGAACTAGGTGCAGTGCTCTCATATCCAAGGCTCCTCACTGATGATGGCCACAAGCCAGAAACTAGTCTGGGGATATTGGATGAGTATGCACTACATAGGGATTTTATGCACAAGCCTTCTGGCATCCATTGATTACTCTGTTTAGCACAGGGTAGCACTACTGTATGGAGAGTTTTAATATTTATATATGTGATGACCTTAATTGCTCCCATAATGAACTGTCATCTACTCTAAAACTGAAGCTCAATCAATTGGCTTTGCTAGGATTACTTTCCCTTTACCCTCCAAATGCTGTGTTTATTGTAAATCAAGAAATCCCTCATTGATCTCTTTTGTGTATTTTCTACTGACCTCAAGACTTCAGTTTATCTGTCTAGCATTTCATTTTATGATTGTGCTTGCATACGTTTTATGCAAAGCACATTTCAAAATAAAAAAAACAATTTATATATTTACTTTCTAGTGTCAATTTCACAGTGAGTTTAAATTAACACTGATGATATCTCTAATGTAGTAATTGCCAGTAATTACCTTTATCAGCTGCAAAGTCTATCTTTGATTGAAATTATTACTAAAAAAAAATCCAAACAATTGTTATTCCATTTGATTAATATAATTCAAATAATCTTATAAGACAACAAATTGATGCTATTAATTCAACTCTTCAAACTATAATACAATTTAATGATCTAAAAACTTCTCATTGTCAAGTGTTGGTGGATGAGTGGTTAGCACAGCTGCCTTACAAGCAGTTGTCCCAGGTTTCATTTCCTGACCAATGCTATGACACATAAAAAAAAAAACTTCTTATTGACAAACCATAAATTGAAGTAAATTAGCTAATAGTTCTTTATAATGAAAATTCTATGACAATCAGGATTAAAAAAATAATCTTTCAAGATTAATAAAAATTACTATAAACTATCCAAAATCAACTCCTCCTTATACCTTTGGTATTTCCATATTGTTGAAAAATAATACCCTTGTGTCAGGCACTAATGTGATATTGGTCTTAATGCTATTTAAAATCTACTGTAAAAGCAATCAGTTACTCAAGATAATTACATTTCAAAGCAACAAATTCTTGAAGAAATTATGCACCTACATCTGTTATACCTCATTAACCGGTGATTCCGGCTAGTATTTACAATCTTATCCTTCATGTTATATTAAACTTTGTTCATATGAATGTCTGTCAATGTAATATTTTGTCTTATTAAAATATCAGATACTTTATATCCTTCAGGGTATGGTTTGAGCAACAATGTACTGGATGATATTGATCAAAAATGTTTGCAAGAATTATTCCTAAACAGCTAAATGATCTTATCACTTCCTAAAATTGCCTCTTCATAATATGCAATTAAAACCTGTCACATGTCTCAATCTATAAACATATTTATGGTGATTAAAGCATTGGATCATCAAGAGATAAATTCAGGTTATTATCATACTCTGAAAAATACTTATCGATAGATAATATTTATAAAATAAATTGCAAAGAATTTTATAAAAATAAGCTTAAACTGCATGTATATAAGTTAATATTTATATTAAAAAAACAGATATTTCAAATATATTAATAATATAATGTTGATTTTGTCTTTGTAATTCAAATTTACAAATATTTGTTCATTTGCATATACGAAAAAACTAGCATTATGATGAACTTCAGCATAAATGAACTTAGCATTAGGTTATAAAGAAGAAAGAAACCACTTTGATATGCAGATAAACAAATGTTTGAAATTTGAATTAATATTATAATATGTTTGACCAAAACCAGAAGTAAAAAAACATAAAAAGAACAATAATAAAAACAAAATCTTAAACAAAATTTCAATAGAGATAATAGTATAAAATCTTTTATAATAGATTAATAAAACTTTAGTATATAAAAAATATATAAAATAATTAATAAACAAAATTAAATAATATAACTATAACTATAAAATAAAAATTATAAATAAATAAAAAGGTTGTTTTAATAAGAATTAAAAAATAATATAATTAATTATAAAAAAAGTTATTTTTAAAAACAAAAATACAAAAAGCTCATATACAAAACATAAATATTCTAATGTTTTAATTGACGTAAGGTAATTTATTCTCCACATACAAAAATGAAAGTAAATGTAAATGTTTAAATAATTGGTTAAATTTATTTTATTGTATTAATAAAAATTTATTATATTAAATATAATTATTTGGTAGTATGAAATAATTCAACACTTAAAAAATAAAAGTTAAAAGTAAGATAAGGACTATCGTTCAGTATTTTTAAAAAATGACTTGTAGCTAGATGCTTTAATTTTAATATTTAAATTTTAATAAAAGCTGTTTTTTTTTAAAAAAAAAAAGTACAATAGTCATTCTAAGATTATTTTTCTTTAAATTCTTATTTAATTATATTTATAATTGGAAGCAAATTACACCTATATACACAAACTGTAATGTTCTTTTAATATGTCAACAATGTTTTGTTGGGTATGAATAATGCTCTCAAACCAAAGCACAAGATAGAGACTTTTAAGCATTAGAATAGCCATTTTGTCTTGCATTGGTGGTTGAGAGGTCAGGCGCGACTGCCTTGCACTTGCAGGCAGTTACCCAGGTTGCAGGTTCGCGTCCCGGCCGATGCTATGACATTTAAAAAAAAAACCAATAGCCATTTTATCTTTGAACCTAAATACACTTATATAGGCCAATCTAAATCATATTTGAATGAGAGTGTGAAAGTCTTCCTTTAATCACTTTACATCCATTAACTTTATTCTGTTTATTAACAATCACTAAAGCATCTTTTAAAAAGTTCTTATTTATTAGTAATAATTAAATTTCTAAAATTCATTCCTCATGTCTTCTATTAAAAATCATATTCTTTGACTTGACAAAATTGAAAAGAGAATCTTGACTAACATCAACAGTATTTTGCCTGCTTGAGTTGTTAAACTTACATTATCTTTTATTCTAGATGCAAACTTACATTATCTTTTATTCTAGATGCAATTTAATTCACTAATTGTTTCCACCTCAATCTATATACATATTTAAAAAGCAAAAATAGTGTGTCTTTAAAATAAAACAAGCTTCAATAGTGTTTGATGTTATAGGCTTACAAAATTGCTAACTTTTTTAATCAGCTTTATAAAAATTAATTATTTAATATTTATGAGAGTAAAAGAAAAGTTTAAATTTATTTCAAAATTTTAATAATTCAGCAATCTAGAATTAAAAGAGAAATTTGAATAATAAAAAAATTCCCAATAAATATTGTTAGCATCAATCTGCTAATACTCATTTTTAAAAAAATGAATTATTTAATATTTGTGAGAGGAAAAAATGGAATAAATTTAATTGAAAAAATTCTGATAAATAACATTATCATTTAAACCTCTAAGATTCAGTAAAAAAGTTTTTTCTGTACTTCTATTCTGTAGGACTTCCTGTACAGTATTGTTAATTGTTGTAGGTTTACAAATAGGTAAGTTTAGTTTAAAATTGAGTGTTCATCTGACATTTACAATATATTAATTTCATTACCAATCTACATTTCAGTTTTTTTATTAATTAAATAAAGTTTTATACTAATCAACTTCAATTATCTACATGATCCATGATATTTTATACAATCTACTTTTAAAATTTAAAATTTAGAAAGAGGTAGTGTCATAAAAGTCAAACATGCTACTGGTTGTATTTCTTCTGTGTTAAATATCTTTATATATATATATATATTGTAATGGTCGCTGGCTCTCTCTATACCGCATTGAGCATGACATGCGTTTTCTGAGATCGAGCAGCAATTAAGAAATATTCAAAGGCATCCAAAATATACATTACTATGATTATACCTTTGAAAGGTTTGTTTACTGCAACCTTTATGCGCCGTCTTAAGAAAGAGATTGCTTCCCTGCCCAAGGGATATGATCATGTAATAAGTAAAGAGCTATAATCTCTTATACAAAATCAATAGAAAGTGAATGCCTAATGAATGATTCCCGATCCCGGTAAGTTTAATCCCTGACTAGCTCAATCAACTCCTGATCTTGGGATGGTGGTTTGTTGCTTCGTTAACAGAAAAGGTCAAACACTAATATCATTATCAAATACACAGCACAACTCTGTACTTTACAATTAGATATTAAATTTATTAAGCCCTCTATTATTATATAAATATTTACAAAATAATAAACACACACATAAACGATAGTAATTAAAATTCAAGTGTATAATAAATTTTAAAGTTTCATGAATGGGAAAGGAATGGTCTGAAACTCTCCCCTGCTTACACTTTAAACTCAAAACAAAATTTCTTATAAAACAATGTGTATTGGCCATGGTATGTACATGTTTCATAATACTAAAAAAAAATGAGTTAGCCACGAGTTAATGATAGTAGAATCTTAAGTGTTCCAATATCTGAGTCCTGCATGTGGCGGACAATAATAATTATTTGGAACACTTTCGTACACACTTTTATTTTTTATGAAAACAATCCTGCACTTAGTGGATGGAATAAATTTGCTCGGGGAACAAACTCGTGCTAAACTACAATTTTAATCTTTAAAAGTTCCATAATATGAGTCCTGCCCGTAGCGGACAATAATAATTATTTGGAACACTGTCTTACATACTTTTATTCCTTATAAAAACAATCCTACACTTAGCGGATGGAATAATTTTTCTATTATTTCAAAGCGAAACACATACATCCAATGACCAAACCACCCAATTATTTCTATTTAACTATTTTGAAATATTTCATATTTACTTTATCGATTCTTTTATAATTTATTTAGATACTCCAATGAATTACGTGAAGCTTTATGTTAAAATTACAAACAAAATATTTATGACTGAATTACACAATTCATTGGCTCATTTAATAATAGCAATTTAAGTCAAATGACGAATTACTCATAATAAGACATAAAAAAAATATAAAAACATAAATAATACTTCCCGAAGTCTTCATTCTTCTCCGGGCTATGATTTTGAGGGCGATATATGGAGGCTGGAAAATTGTCCATAGCAGCTACACTTTCAGAAATGGAAAGTCACATCACTGGATGGCTATGTAGGACTCCGAGCTGTGCGAATGTACCAAACTTGGTTTTCTACTCCATGTCCATTGCTGAATCACGAATAAATCCTGATTCCATTTCCTTAGCGATATAAAACATTAGCTTAAATTTCAATTGTATTTTTCTTTTTCAGTCAATGAATATCATATTCCTTGGTCTGCGCCTTTTAAAATACGTTCAGCATTCCGAATAAATAGTTTTTACACTCATAATTCTTTTTCTTTTCTTTTTGTCTGTACAATCTGGAAACTATACTGCTAACAGGTAAGAATGCCCGTGCGGGTATCAACCAATGTAACCCAGCTAACTCAAAGCGAACGGGTAAGAGTGCCCGTGCGAGTATCAACTAATGTAACCCAGCTAACTAATTAAATTTCACCTGACTAGCCTTTATATATCCCCCCCATTACAGGGTGTATTCTTTCATCCCCTCCACAAGTTATTGCTTTTACATTTCTGTTTTTAATTAAACAAGTCCAAACAGTGGATTTAATTTTAGCTATCTTTTAATTAATTTCAGAATTTCACAGACCATTTAAATTCCAATCCCTTGATTTCTTTAAACAATAAAGTAAAATTACATTTATCTAATTAAATAATTTTGAATAGGTGTCAAGCCGAATAACCACTGATACAATTTCTACACTTGTTTTCCAAAAACATTATACGATAAAAGAAAGAGGTCATTGGCTTGCCTGCGGTCATGAACATTAAGTTGTAAAAAAAAAATTATAAAACTGCATACTTGTTGTCACATAAAAATTGTTTTTGAGTTTTCCAAAAAGAATATTCAACAAGCAACAGAAAAAAAAAATACAACATTTGAGAAACTAAAATAAAATAAAATCAAAATAAAATATGTTTACTGTTGGGTTATTTGCAAATACATTTCAGTTTCCCATAAGAATTTCTTTAACCCTCTGCCATATTTATTCATATCATAAATAAAAAACATATAGCATTTATTAACAGCAAAATACATATTTATATGTGGTGTCCGCATTTGTTTATTTATAGGCATATTATCACCATTCATCCTATTTATTTTAAATATAGTGTGTGTGTAAGCAACAGAGAAATATACCTGCACAGACCACTCCCTTTATTATAATACGTACATTTGTTTGGACTGCAAATAATGCTTGCAGTTAACTTTGTGGCAGTCATTTAAAACTGACTGTCACAATATATATAAATATATATATGGAATGCCCATGATATATATGTGACAGTCAGTTATATATATATATATATATCATTTAAAACTGACTGTCACAATATATATATATATATATTGGAATGCCCATGACTAGAGTTCATATTTCAGAATGCATGTCTAGAGATTGAAGATGATGAAACATTACAAAAAATAGAATATAGTATAAACTGGATATATAAATAAATAATAAATAATTAAATTAAACAATGATAATTTAAATTCAAAATGAATGTTAAATAAGAAAGCAATTAATTATATAGATATAAAAGATGTGGATATATGTAAATTTCAATGTACTGTATTTGTTACAGGTTTGATATGAATTTTTCCCAGCCCTTTTCTATGTATTTAAATAGACATATTAAGGTCCTACATATGAGGGGTCAGAAGGCTTAAAGTCATCATGGATATGACAACAATACTGTCATCAACAAAAGCTTTGAACATTCCATCATTAGATTTTCTGTATGGATGGCTGAGGAGTTGAGAAGAGTGAAGCCTGTCCATTAAAGTTTGAATATTTGCTATCTTAATATAAACTGAGCACTGATTCTATATATGTGTGTGTGTGGAAGATGATGATCTGGACCAATTGATAAGTGTTAGTTTAGCACAAAATACATATATTGGAAATCACTTATATTTTTCATATGTATGTGATCATATGTATTAGTTATGCAAAATGGATGATAGCTGAAGGGATCTTGAAAGTCTGTGTTCAAATCCCTTTTTAATTACATCTAACGTTCAATATTTTTCAATATACTTGTATTTGAATATATATAATAGTAAATTAATTATTCCTAATAGTTACTCAATCTACCACTATTATCAAACTTTATAAACTACTATATAATGTTAAAATAATAACCATATATATGTTTGTATTTATGTACATATAACTAATTATAATAAATTTAATTTATTTTAAGATAAATGTATCTGAAGAATTTAAATTGTAATGAATTAATATTTTTAAATTAGAAATATATTGAAAGTTTTATTTATAAATATATTTATGTATAGGTAAGTAGAGATAGTAAAATTAGATTTTTATATAAAATGTATAATCAAGTATTATTTAAAGATGGATTGAACTTGGGGAGATCTTCATCTGGCAGTGAATTGATAATAGTTGATGATGATGATGATGACAATATAATACATTTTATATCTTAAAAAACAAGCAGCAATGTTTAAAAAAATAAATTCTTGATCAATATTTTGAAAATATAATGGTATGATTATAAGACTAGTCAGTAAGTCATTTTCAGTTTAATGGATGGGATGATGTTGAATATTCTATTGTAAGAGTACATATTCATTGAATTACAGGTGTAAAATTAAAGAAGTCTACGAGATTTTATAAAGGAAACTTATGGACAATTTATACACAGTTTCAAAATTTTTATTTATATTATTGTGAATTTATATTTTCTTAATGACAATCTAAATAAATACAATACTGGTTGTTATTCTTGAGAATATGATTAAGGAAATGGGATTGAGGTTAGAATCCTATTAGTAAGAAATGTTTACCTCAAAATATGATAATTTCCAAGATGTCAAATAAAAGACTAGAATATGATATATGTGATTGAATTTATAATTACAGGCATTGATTTGGGTAGTCATAATAAATCTCACCATTATATATATTGTACCTATATTGATATAGGCACATATAATTTTTATTTAAAATTATTATTAAAGTAATCTTTCATAAAAGAAAAACATAAAATTAAATGTTGAAGAATTTATTGCAGCTTGTTCTCGAAAAGGATAAGAATTAAATAGTTTTCTAGCGTTAGTTTTTGAAATAAAAAAGCTACAATTAATTGGTCAAAAGGGGGGAGGGGGAGTCTTGGTTTGAGAGATGAAACTAAGGGTTGTAAAAGGAAGTAAAGAGTTTGTGTTAGTATTCGTAAAAATATAATTTGAGAAAGTTAAGACATGCAAATCTCTTTTCATTCAATTTTAATTAAAGAAAAAATAATGTTAAAACTAAATAGTAAATTGTATTAAAAATATATGTGCGTATATATGTACATTTGTAAATATATAAAATGTATGTGAAAGTTAGGGAAGATTATCATTGAAAAACACGGCAATGGCTATTAGATATTAATTAATATAAAACAATACGTTTTTGCATGGCTATTACTAATTAAGCAATCTTTCAAAACATGTTTATCAAAGGATTAATTGATAAGGAATTTGACAACAGATCTTTGCCGGAGATATCAGAAAGACAACACGTTGCAGATATAAATAGACCTTTTTTATCGGACAGTCATTCATTCCACAAATTAGTTGAGACAATCAGGTTCACACAGTTATTGAGAGAGTGCAGTTCGGAAATTAATTGAGTCAGTTAAGAAACAAAATGCAGTGCTGAGAATATTTTGGAATGCACGTTCACCTCCAGCCCAGATGTCCGATGAAAACAGCAGATCTGCCCGTGAAATAATGTCAGCTTAACATCGTAGAAAATCTCCGTCCGTATCTAATTGTCTTCGATAGTAATAATCGTGAAAATCAGGAAACTCAGCAAGGAAACATCCCAGCCAGCTGGAAGCATTCATACTGGAACCATTCATACTGAAAGAAAACAAAGTGTTAAATCTACGTTCAAAATCCTAGGTAAAACATTTGCTTATTTTCGTTTATACTGTAAAGCCATTGCATTTCATTAATTCGTGCGAATCCTCCAAGAGTCTAATTATATGAACTCGATATCATACATAAATGAACTATTGATATGTGTGTGATTAAATTTCAAATGCTATGTAGTCCTTTATTATCATTATTATGTGTGTGCATTAGTTAATATGTGCGTGATCATTCTACCAATATTTATTAATGAAATTAGAGTGTTCTGTTATTGAATCTATAGGAATATTTAGACTATTTAGAAAATGTTAATTTAAAATATGTGTGTGTTTTATTAGAATTATAAAAAGTTTAATACGGTTCAAATGGCTAGACCCAACTTGGGGCTGAACCTAAGAAACAATAGTAACGAGGTACTTTGTTTCTTGTTTGAAAAATTTGTTTTATACAAAAGTTAAATTACGTATGTAAAAGTGTTTTAATTTTAAAAAAAGAATTGACCGAAAACTTTTTTTTTTCGAAATGAAAAGAGATTTTGACATTTATGCTATCAAATCAGAGACAGCTGATATTTGGGCGGGGTTAAAGCATTAAGAGCGGGTAGCGAAAAGGACAAAAGTCTGGAGGTAACGTGAGTTTCCGTATTAGTAAGAAAAATAAATAAATAAGTCGTATATTAAATTCAGTTTAACATAAGCGCTAGTACTTTGAAATTGAAATTTTCGAAAATGGATCCGAAAGAAAGCCCAATATATTTTAAAAATCCCCAGTTAGTAGAAAAGGAGAAAGAAGAAGTATCTGAGATGTGAATGATGATGACAATGATGATGAATATGATGCAAGAGTTCAAAGCAGAATTGATAAAAGAACTCAAAGCAGAATTGAAGGAAGAAATTAGTCAGGTTAAAACAGAAATTAAAGAACTCAGAGCAGAAGTAAGAGAAATAAGATGTGAGATAATGGTAAAGGTAGAGAAGAACCAAGAAGTTATAGAGTTAGATTTAATTAAAGAAAGTCAGGAAGTTGAGGTCACGAAAGAGGTAGAAATTGAATTAGAATCAGATAGCGTTGTGATAAATAAAGTAGACACAAATGTAGATCAAGAAATAGAAGAAAAACATAAGTTCAAGGTAGTAGATAGTGTAGAAAAGTTTTTACAAAGAATTAAAAATAAAAGGTTTAAAGTAAACGTTCGCATTTGCTGTAGACATAGATTTAAAACAAAGAGAAAGTGTAGAAAAAAATATTCCCAGATTGAAGTAATTCGGAGTTTGTCTAGGTATAAAGGTTTTCTGAATTATGAAGTCGAAACAGAACAGAAAGAGAAAGAGATAAAGCAATAAAATATAAAAACGGAACCAATAAGAGAGGAAAGTTAGTTTATATTATAGAATTTGTAGAAAGAAAGAAGGAACCGCCTGACATAGCTTAAAAGTTAGTAATCGGGCGGAATAGTAAAGAAAATAAACAAAAAGGACCGGAAATGGACTATGAGTCTAATATAATTATTTTGACGTAGGTGAAAAGCCTGAATTAGAATTTCGCTATTTAAAATGATGGATTGTTTTGTCAAATAATAATAACAGAGGCTTCGCAAAATAAAAGATTTTTTTTCTCCACGCACATATTAATTAAGGAAATGTTCGTAAATAAACAATTCAAATAAATAAAAATCAATAAAATCAAGTTAAATAAATGGGTCAAATTAAGGATTTAGAAATAATATTTGTAGAATTAAATAAATGAATAAAATAACGGAAATACATAAAATAAAAACAAGTTAAATAAATAAGTATAATATGTCTGTAGAAAATAAATAAAATATTCGTAGTAAAATAAAATAGTTTTCTGAGTACACGCACGTTAATATATAAGTTAAAGTAATGGGTTAAAAGTAATATCGTAATATAAATAAATATGTAAATTGATGTCCGTGATAGTTTAGAATAGTATTGTAAGTTAAATAAATATGTAAGATAATGTTCGTAATAGTTCAGAATAATATAAATAAATATGTTAAAGTAATGTTCATGTGTATTTAAAATAATATTGTAGGATTAGTGATAAATAATATAAAGTCAATCTAAGTTATATTAGGAGTGTATAAGGGTTTGAATCTAACGGGAATGAGGGTAGTATAGAAGTGTTTTAGTTAAGGTTAAGTTTAAAGCTCTCGACTGGATAAATTCTAGCACCCGTAACGGATTGGCCGGGATCATTCCTCTTTTAAAAAGCGCACTGGCAACAACCAGAGTAAGTCGTACCTTGTTTTCCAAAGCGTAAGTCGGAAATGGACAGTTGAAAATTCCTGCCATTGTAGCTGCTTAGTCAAAGTCCGATCAAGAGAATCGGCAATCGTTTTCCAGGGCGTAAGTCGAAAATGGACAGTTGAAATTCCTGCCATTTGCAGCCACCTTTTCTTAGTCAAAGTCCGATCAAGAGAATCGGCAGCCGAAGCTTCGTTTACAAAAGATCCCTGCGCCACAAATTTAGTTTGTCCTCGTGGTCATTATCCAGGACGAACATTGTAAGCAATGTTACCAGCATAGAAAGAAGAAAAGCATAATTGGAGATTGCCCTTAGTATGGAAAGGAAAAGATATTAAAAAAAGGCAAACTTAGAAGGAATAATAAATTAATATTTAATGTTGTCAGAGATAAAATGGTCAAAAATGACGCATTTTACTCTCAAAAGGAAGGGCGGTGTAATGTACCTATATTGATATAGGCACATATAATTTTTATCTAAAATTATTATTAAAGTAATCTTTCATAAAAGAAAAACATAAAATTAAATGTTGAAGAATTTATTGCAGCTTGTTTTCGAAAAGGATAAGAATTAAATAGTTTTCTAGCGTTAGTTTTTGAAATAAAAAAGCTACAATTAATTGGTCAAAAGGGGGGAGGGGGAGTCTTGGTTTGAGAGATGAAACTAAGGGTTGTAAAAGGAAGTAAAGAGTTTTTGTTAGTATTTGTAAAAATATAATTTGAGAAAGTTAAGACATGCAAATCTCTTTTCATTCAATTTTAATTAAAGAAAAAATAATGTTAAAACTAAATAGTAAATTGTATTAAAAATATATGTGCGTATATATGTACATTTGTAAATATATAAAATGTATGTGAAAGTTAGGGAAGATTATCATTGAAAAACACGGCAATGGCTATTAGATATTAATTAATATAAAACAATACGTTTTTGCATGGCTATTACTAATTAAGCAATCTTTCAAAACACGTTTATCAAAGGATTAATTGATAAGGAATTTGACAACAGATCTTTGCCGGAGATATCAGAAAGACAACACGTTGCAGATATAAATAGACCTTTTTTATCGGACAGTCATTCAGTTCCACAAATTAGTTGAGACAATCAGGTTCACAAAGTTATTGAGAGAGTGCAGTTCGGAAATTAATTGAGTCAGTTAAGAAACAAAATGCAGTGCTGAGAATATTTTGGAACGCACGTTCACCTCCAGCCCAGATGTCCGATGAAAACAGCAGATCTGCCCGTGAAATAATGTCAGCTTAACATCGTAGAAAATCTCCGTCCGTATCTAATTGTCTTCGATAGTAATAATCGTGAAAATCAGGAAACTCAGCAAGGAAACATCCCAGCCGGCTGGAAGCATTCATACTGGAACCATTCATACTGGAAGAAAACAAAGTGTTAAATCTACGTTCAAAATCCTAGGTAAAACATTTGCTTATTTTCGTTTATACTGTAATAGCCATTGCATTTCATTAATTCGTGCGAATCCTCCAAGAGTCTAATTATATGAACTCGATATCATACATAAATGAACTATTGATATGTGTGTGATTAAATTTCAAATGCTATGTAGTCCTTTATTATCATTATTATGTGTGTGCATTAGTTAATATGTGCGTGATCATTCTACCAATATTTATTAATGAAATTAGAGTGTTCTGTTATTGAATCTATAGGAATATTTAGACTATTTAGAAATGTTAATTTAAAATATGCGTGTGTTTTATTAGAATTATAAAATGTTTAAATTTAGTAAATAAATGTTAGTTAATAAATTATCTTTAAAATTAAACTTTATTTGTCGGTCAATTCTTTTTATCAATTCTTTTACAATTCTTTTTATAAATTCTTTTAACAAATTCTTTATCAAGTCTTTTAACCCCTAATTAAGTATAATCTATTAGTGATTACAAACAACTGAGCTAGTCGTGGATTTAGGCGTTGGGTTAGTTGCCACTATTCAAAGTGCGTTGTCTATTCTTTTAGAATAAGCAGCTGGCGCCCGTGTTTATACACAAACAAAAAAAGTGCTTTGAACTTGGTGTTGAACTCAACAGTCGAGAAGAAGTTATGTCCTGGAAATGTAACGTTAGTTATATACTTTATAGCTATCGTTTGGGCATACATACTCTCCGAGTATGTTCTTCTCTGCCTAAGGGGCCGGTGTTTCGAATACACATATTCGAACCCGGTTCAATATATATATCCAAATATCAAATCATTAAATACTGTTAAGAAATTCATCAGTGCCTTCTGTGAATAAATGTATTAGAGTCTATTTTAAAATAGCCAGCCCAAAAAAGTATCTCTTTGAAACTATACACTATTAGATCTTAAATACTGAAACATGAATTGAATCAAACACAGATATGGTGGTGCTGAATTTCTTAATGATGATTGGTGATTTGATATTTTGATATTTATTTCAGTATAGTGTTTATACACTGGAATTATTTTCATATATATATATCTTTCTTTCTTTTTATTCATTAATTTATTTTTTAATTATAATAGTTTTATTCATTTGTCCATCCATCTCACATGTGGTCTCTTTCTGGGTCTTTTACAATGTCTTGGAATCCAGTTTAAGATTTCAATTGTTCATCTATTATCATCTCTTCTAGTAATATGTCCATTCCAACTCCACTTGTCTTTTAATTTTTTCAATGAGGTCAGTAACACCTGTTTGTTCTCTTACCCATATATTGCATTTTCAGTCTCTTCTTGTTACTCCCAACATGCATCTCTCCATACTTCTTTGAGTGGTCTGAAGTCTCTGTATTGCTCTTTTATTAAGTGTCCAAGTCTCAGATCCATAAGTAAGAACTGGTAAAATACATTTATTAAAAACAGTCCTTTTCAAATACATAGACATATTTTCTTTTAGTATTAAGTTATTTCTACTAAAAGCACTCCAACCAAGTTTAATTCTATGATTAATTTAATCTATTATGTTTCCATCTGTATTAATAATCTGACCAAGGTATTTGTAACTGTTAACTTCTTCTAACTCGTCATAATCAATCTTTATTTTCATATTTTTAGAAAATCCATTAAACATTTTTAGCATATGGCTTATATTAACAAAATACTGTATTTATATTATAAAATTGTACATGGTGGAAAGCTAGTTCGAAATAACCAAAAAAAAAGGCAATTTATTTTTTAATTATATATATATATGTGTGTGTGTGTGTCTTAGACAAATTGTAATTCAATTAGATTAGAAGTGCTAGAAACATTTAGATAAGAAAAGCTTAAGTTTCAATGTTTGTTATAATATTGTGCTAAGCCAATTTCAATACCTTGGACTAATACCATATTCATAGGAATAACTAGTAGACAGGAAGGTGAGCAGCATAAATATAATGTAAATTTATGTAAATTTGTGGAAATGAGTTAAATCACCCATTTTTTCAAGAGGAAAAGCAGGATTCCTTCTGGTTTATAGAATAAGGAGTACTAGTAAGGTGCTATGCCTCCTTTATTTTGTGCTTAGAATTATTTGAACCTACATCAGCCGGCATCGTGTGCATTGACAGAAATAATTTTAAGTGCAAAATAAAGAAGGCATGACATATCGCTAATAACCCTAACTGATAAACAAAAAAGAATCTTGCATCCCCCCCTCCCCAAAAATTGGGCAATTTAACACATTTGCGCAAATTTACTTAAATATACAGCGCATTTATACTTCTCACCTACCAGTTCACAGTAATTGTTATGAATATATCAATACAAGATGTCGAAAGCAATTTAGCATAAAATTATAACATTGAAACTTAAGGTTTTTCTTATCTAAGAGTTACTAGTGCTTATAATCGAATTGAATTATAATTTATTTTTTTAATAAATTGCTTTTAAAATAAATATCTACTCTATCCCCAACCCTCACCCAACCCACCCGCGACTTTTTATAAAAAAAATTTAACTGCTTTTACTTTCCACTTTTTGAGTTTTCTCATATATATTTGTATCTAAACTATAAAATACGCATTCAATCTCTTCTTTTTATTTACAGATAACGAATTACTTGTTTTTTATATGTAATTTGTAATAAAGCAGATTTTTTTTTAAAAAAAATCAAGATTAATTACAATAACAAGTACTATTTATATTCATGTTTTCGGCGTACATAATTGAAAAAAGATGTACAAAATATCAGAGGTTAAATGGCTTTCATCAGTAGAAATATAATTAAATTATACTGATCTGTTTTGTTCGTCTAAATTTTAAGAGGTCAACAACAAATGTTAAAAAGTGTTAATAAATCAACCTCCGACTACAATAATGAATCAAAGATTTAAATGTATTAGCTAACTAAAATTTATATCTCTAATATTTTTTTAAAAAATAAGCTACTTTCAGCTTTTACAATTAAATTGTTGTTACTGTTGCCACAAGATACAGTAAACTAATTTCAGTAGCATCAAAACTCATTTAGTTTTTTTTTTTTTTCATATGTCATAGCATCGGCCGGGACGCGAACCCACAACCGTCTGCAACCAACTACTTGCTTGCATGGCGGCTGCGATACCTCTCGGCTAACAACGCAAAAAAAAAAGTCAATGTTTACGTTCATTAGAATAAACTTATAAATAAAGACAAAGACAAGTATTAAATAAGATCCACTTTCTTCAGTAATAACCAAAAATAATTGTATTTGGATATTTGTAGATATTACATACATCTTGATTGATTAGGACAGTTCCATTTTGAAAGTTTGGTCCCGCAAATCTAATCAGCTTCTTTTCTTTTTGATTAGGGGGAAAAAACTCCAGTATGTAAAAGTTTAGCTAAGAAAGTAAAACAAAAACAAAGAAATATAAAACATAAGAAATTACAAAATAATCTTCTTATAAGTTGTTCCCAATAAGATGAAAACATAGTGTTTTTGTTTGTTTGTTAATTTATTTTTAATTAGTAGCTTTATTTATATCTTTCTTGTAGATATGGTCTTTTATAAATGTCTTAAGAAACATTGATCAGGTTAAAGTTTGAATTTAGTTTAGTGTGTAACGAAACCTTGTGATTAAATTAATAAGTAACTACTTTAGGTTTTTGTACTTTATATATTTATAATAATTCTATTGTTGGAAAATAAATCATATATATTTTTCTTTTAGATGTTCAAAACGTCATGTGATATTTGAATAGCCAATTAGCAAATTTAATATAATATTCCTGTTTACTAGACCAGCGTTTCTTAAACTGTGGGTTGTGACCCCATTTGGAGTCACAATTACCAAATTTAATATATTATTCCTGTTTACTAGACCAGCGTTTCTTAAACTGTGGGTTATGCCTCCATTTGGTGTCACAAAGCGAAAAGTTGGGGTTGCGAAAATTTAATTCAGATACAGGAATTTAAAGAAATATTAGTCGCAATTCCTTCATTATCTTTAATTTAATATATTACATTTTCTGTACAGAGCAATTATAAAATCATAATGATGGCCAAGTTGAGCTGTAAATTATATTTACATATTGAAAAATAACCCTAAATACATCATAATAGTGGTGTCGCATTGCAATTTCAGCATATAAGTTATTTCAGAATCAAAATATATGCTGCATTGGCGAGAATAAGATTGGTGCCATTGTGATTATATAACGCATTTCCGGTCAAGTTATTTGTTTCAGTTTCATTTCAACAAGTGTCCACATCGCAAGAACAATACAATATTGTATTTTACTGCTTTACTGGAATAAGGTTAGTATTTATTTCAATAAATATTATGAAAGATGTTATTTTTTATATATAAAAATACTTGTATACTTTTTTTCTCACTTTTTTATTCAAAATTTATCATCCTATTAGTTATAAAAAAATATTTTTTATTTAAAACTTATTGTCATTTATTTATTAACTAGTAAAAACATATTCCTATTTTTTTTAAACTTAACAGGTAATTTATAATTGATTTATTGATATTTTTTAAATATTAAAAAATAGAAAAAATATGAGAGTAAATATGCTTCGTATAAATTAAAAAAACACGGCTGTCACTTGGTGTCTCTGCTAACTATTAAGTACTGTTATTTTATTTATATTTTAGGATAAAAATACTTTTTACCCATGGATAAATGGTTGAACTTGAATATCAAAGGTAATGATGCAGATGGCAATGCTACAAAGTCTCTTCAAGCAGGATCTCGTAATCAGAAAGAGGCATCTAAGATGTGAAAAAGAAAATATGATGAGACATTTCTCCAATTTGGCTTTACTTTCAACAACTGTGATGGTAATGAACAACCTCTTTGTTTAATTTGCAATAATGTTTTGTCTATGGAGAGTATGAAACCATCAAAATTAAAAAGGCATTTTGAATCCAAGCATCCTTCATATGTCAATAAACCAAAAGAATATTTCGAACGACTGTTAAAAACTTCAAATAAAGAAAAACAATATTTTGAGAAATTTATAACTGTTAATGAAAAATATTTACTCACATCATATGAAGTTTCATATCTGATTGCTAAAAATAAAAAGCCATACACCATTGGAGAAGATCTTATATTACCTGCTGCTATTAAAATGGTAGAAATACTTCACGGAAGTAAATATGGTGATGAAATTCGGAAAATTCCTTTGTCAAATGACACTGTCACTAATAGAATTTCTGAAATTAGCAATGACCAATTTGAGCAACTTATTACTAGACTTAAAGAAAGCCCAATATTTACAATTCAGTTGGATGAAACAACTGATATTTCAAAAATAGCTCAATTATTAGTATATGTCAGATACATTTATAAAGAAAACATTGAGGAAGAATTGTTATTTTGTCATTCTTTGGAAGAACATACAAGAGGGGAAGACATATATAATAAAGTAGACAAATTTTTTAAAACTGAAGGTTTAGAATGGAAAAATTGCTTTGGAGTATGCACAGATGGTGCAAAAGCAATGACTGGTGAAAATATTGGTTTTAAATCATTTGTTAAAGCTTCTGGTAATAATCATGTAACTTTTACACACTGCCTGATCCATCGAGAGGCCCTTGCAACAAAAAAATTAGCAACAGAATTGAACGATGTGCTTCAGGATGCTGTCAAAATTATAAACTTTATTAAAAGCCATGCCCTTAACAGCTGTTTATTTTCAAATCTTTGTAAAGACATGGACTCTGAATACAAAAATTTATTATTACATGCAGAAGTAAGATGGATGTCAAGAGGGTGAAGTTTAAGAAGATTATTGTTATTAAAAGAAGAAATTATTGTATTTTTAACTGAACAAAAATCTGATCTTGCTGCTCTTTTTCAAAATGACTTATGGCTATCAAAGCTGTGCTATTTGTCTGATATTTTTGAGAAGCTAAATGATCTTAACTTGTCTCTTCAAGGAAAAAATAGCAATATTTTTACTTCGAATGATAAAATTGAAGGTTTTATTAAAAAGATCAACATTTGGAAGAATAGGGTGGAAAATGATTCATTGGAAATGTTTTTGACTATCGACAATTTTATAATTGAAAAAAATAATTGTAAAACTTTAATTGCAAAAATTATTATAGATCACTTAAAAACCCTAGAAACACAGTTTTGCAAATACTTTATATCGAATTTAGATTTCAAAAAGTTATCTTGGATTCAAAGACCATTTTTGATTGACATTAATGAGATTAATCACCTGCCATATAAAGCCCAAGAGGAATTTGCTGAGCTATCGAGTGACTCAAACTTAAAACTTGACTTTCCACAAAAATCCTTGACTGAATTCTGGATCGGAGCTAGGACTGAATTTCCCACAATTTCTGAAATGGCATTAAATGTTCTTCTGCCATTCAGCACCACATACTTATGTGAAATGACTTTTTCAGCTTTAATGTATATTAAATCCAAATATCGTTCAATGCTGAAAAATGTTGAAGATGCTTTATGTCCAGCAGTATCAAATATTTCACCAAGATTTAATTTGTTATGCAGCAAAAAACAAGTACATCTGTCTCATTAAAACATGATTTTCTTTCATTAATTTTTGTATACTTAAAACAAATTCTAAAACTACTTATTTTCTTATGTATATTGTTTGCCACAGAAATAAATTATTTATGGGGATATTTATTTCTATATCTATTTTATACCACTCAAAGAAGTATGGAGAGATACATTCTGGGAGTAACAAGAAGAGATCGAAAACACAATATATGGGTAAGAGAACAAATAGGTGTTACTGACCTCATTGAAAAAATTAAAAGACTGAAGTGGAGTTGGGCTGGACTTATTGCTAGAAGAGATGATAATAGATGGGCAACTGAAATCATAAACTGGATTCCAAGAGATTGTAAAAAGACCCAGAAAGAGACTACATGTGAGATGGATGGATGAAATAAGAAAGTGTGCAAGAGTGATGTGGAGAAGAGAAGCTAAAGATCGGAGAAGATGGATTGAACTTGGAGAGACCTTCATCCTGCAGTGGATTGATAATGTTTGAGGATGATGATGATGATCTGGGGTCGCGAAAAATCTCGATGATAAAAAGGGGTCATGGATGAAAAAAGTTTAAGAAGTGTTGTATTAGACCAAAATGACTGTTCGTACTATTGCATTAAATGACACTTTTTTGAAAAAGTAGAAGTTAGCAACAAAGAAGCAGAATTTTAATTTTTTGAACTACTAAACTTACAGATGATGATACTAGTACTTTATTTTTACTATTTTTTTAAATTCCTGATTTAAAATTAAAAATATATATATTTTAAATTTCAACGTTTAAAAATGTTGTTTATTGTTTATATTGCAGGAAATCATTTCACCATTTTAAAAAAATCTAAAAATTATGGTTACTGTGTCACAATCAAGACTGAACTTTTAAAATTAAAAACTTTTTAAATTATTCTTATATTATTGAAAATAATAATTAAAAATAATTAAAGGAATAATTATTACTAATGTGAAATTTATAACAATTGGGTAAAAATAAATGACTATTTGGAATTGCTTCAGATTTAAACATTTTTATTTGTTAACCCACAACCAGCTTTTAGCTTTTAAAATGAGGTAGTTTTCTTTTAAATTTTAATAATAAATTTATTTATTTACTGTGTGAAGTGTGTTTAGACAATTAACTATTAACAAACATTATAAAGAGATCCCAAATCAGATGATAAATTCTTTAGTAAATTTATTAAATCCTTCAGTCCTGTTACTGTATACTCATATTAGATAAACGTTAACTATGTGTTTTATGTTTTACATTTGGCTACAATTACTTTAAACAAGAATCTGTTAAATTACATATCTAAAACAAATGAGCACAGTGGCCATGGATAGATGCGAACTTTTTGATGAGCTTAATAGTAACAACAAAAAAATAAAATCCAGCTAGCTTTTTTGGTAGATCTAGAAATATATAGAAGTTTAAGGCAAAATTGTAGTATATATTCTGATAAATTAAAATTTCAAAGTATATTAAATAAATGTTGTTTAGCAATAATTAGTATTTTTATTTAATAAAGAATATTTAAAATTTGTTGATGCTTTTACAGCTAAGTTAGTTCTGTTGTGTATAAGAAATGTGATATATTATTAATACAAGCAGGTTATTAATTTCAAATATTTAAATAACTCTACAATGTGATAGAATTAAAAGAGGAAAAAATCTATATATATATTGTAATTCAGTGCAAGCCAGAGTAATCAATGGATGCCAGAAGGCTTGTGCATAAAATCCCCATCTAGTGCCTACTCATCCAATATCCATAGACTAGTTTCTGCCTTGTGGCCTTTGTCAGTGAACAGCCTTGGATCTGAGAGCACTAGATGGGGGTTTTATGCAATACATATAGATAGTTTTGCCTGTTTTAATATCAGTTATGAGCAAGCATAAGAAATGGTGATCATGTAATGTGATAGAATGGAAGTAAATACTAAGACTGCATAAATAGCAGTTGCTGATATAATTTTTTTCCAAAGAAGAATTGTGTGTGTGTGTTATTGATTAACAATATACTCAATACTCATAATTTTACATTAGAAGTCATAAGATGAAAGGAATGTGGCAGATTTTTTCTAAACTCGAGAATCATGATGACACATTAAATATTTAATTTTTATACTAATTAGATTGTAGACCACTATTGAAAAATTAAAAATATATACAGATTTTTTAATGTAATATAGGGGATTTGAACACAGATTTTCAAGCTTCTTCAGCCATTTACTCTATCTCATACAACCAATATACACGTCAACACACGTGTGAACACTATAAATGATCTCCAACATAAGTATTTCATTTCCAGTAAACATGAATTTAATAACCTGCATTTTGGAAAATAAATTAAATTAAAAATAAGAAAAGAACACAAACCGAATTTAAATTATATATATATATATCATTTTCAGTGCACCTGATGGGTCTGCCATCTCGCAACATACAAGAAAATGACTGTAGCATCAGCATCTCTTAGGTTTCATCAATAACTTTCCTCCCAAGAAGAATAAAAATGAATAGAAAGAAATAACATTTTGGGAAAGAGATTTTAATGTCTTAATTAATGTGTATAATTTTTGAATCAAATTATATTATTGGTACAAAATATATACAAATGTTAAATATATCCGTTCCTGTATATATTTAAAATGTATATAGCATTCTATGTTTTTTTTTAAAAATATTTTGGTTAATATTTTTAGGTATTTAAAATTAATATTTTAATAGTTAATATAGATAATACTCAATAAATTTTAAAAGCACAGTGTTTAGATTGTAACTATAAAAAATAGTTATCTATTCTCACTAGTACCATTAAACAGTGGTGTTAACACTACAAGAATACTCTTGCCCCAGTCACAAGATAGAGACATTAATGAAATTAGAGTGGCCCTCTTATTTCCAAACTCAAATATTATTATATGAGCCAATCTTAAGTGTCTAGAAATGAGAGCATGAATATATAAATCATTTACTTTAAATCCATTTCTTATTTTAACATTCTTATTAGCCTTCTGAAATTTTAAATGTACTTACTTGCAGTTTTAATACCACTGTTTAATGGTGCTAGTAAGGATAGATGATTACCTTCTATATGGTTAATGTAGATGTAAATTAGTTAGTAAATGGGATCTCCATTATATAAATGAAATTAAATCTACGGCCAAGGTATACCGATGTGCAGTAAACAATGCAGAATTGGTCTTATTTGTTGCCACACCTCAATACATCGTGGCTGTGGATTTAACTTCTTTAATATAATGGAATTCCATTTACTAATTAATTTACGTATATGTAGCTATAATATATTTTTTAATGCTTAACTAATTTTTCACCACACCATTTTATATTTCTACAATGATCACGTAATAACAACTTTATCAGTTGAAGACAAATGTTATTTTTCTGATGTGTTAATAGTTAAATATTCTAATATTTTAAATAGATGAAATTAAAAGTTACTATGAATTATAGGACTTTCACCCATGAAAATCTTCATTCAATATATATATGTTTAAAAACTTGCATTATGTGAGTGTCTTAAAAACATATATAGAACTCACTACTAATCATAAATTGTGGTGTTCCCAGAAGATCTTGGGACTACATGATGTAGATACGAGAGATATACACGATTCTGAAAACTTTAATTACTACTAACTAATTATGATTACAACAAGTAAGTTGAAATAAATACAAGTTTTCTTATATATAAATAAATCAATATAAATAATATCGTTATGAGCCTAAATAAGGCATTAAGGTTATCTATCTGTATTCTTTATTTATTAATTGAAATTGTATTTTTATTACTCATTTTAATAACATAAAATTTTATTCTATTGTATAATATTCTTCTGTTCTATTGTCTTTTTTATGTGTCAAAGCATCGGCCGGGAAGCGAACTCCGGGACAACTGCTTGTAAGGCAGCTGTGCTAACCACTCAGCCACCAACGCTTGTTAACTTATATCTCATATTAGGGAGTTTCATCATTTTTAGTCATTATCAATCCATTTCAGAATGAAGGTCTTTCTAAGTTTCATCTAATTTCTTTGATTCATAACATCTCTTCATATCACATCAACAAATTTCCTTATTTAACCATCATCTCAAATGTGGTCTCATTCTAGGTCTTTTGCAATTTCTTGAGATTATTTTAAAACTACAGCTGTCTTTTTAATATATTCAACCATGTCCATTTCAGTCTAATAATTTTTCCATGATGTCAATTATATTTGTTTGTTCTCTTACTCAAGTATCAATTCTTTTTTATTTCCAATATTTATATCTCCGCACTTTGCTCTTTTATTAGGTATCCATGTTTCATATCCATAAGTAAGAACTGGTAAAACACATTGATTAAAATCTTCCTTTTCAAACAATGATTATGTTTCTCTTAACAAAAGTAGTCCATTCAAGTTTAATTCTAGCATTATTTTCATCCATTATATTTCCATTATGTTAATAATCTGACCAAAATATTTGTAGCTGTTAAACTTCTAATTCACAATTATGGATTATTTTCTTCTTCTGAGAAAATACATTGAGCATTGCTTTAGACTTTTTAGTATTTATCTTTAGTCCTATTTTTTTTTTTATCTCATATCTCTTCCAACATTGCCCGAAACTCTGAAACATTATTTTTAAAACAGTCACATCATTTAAAAATCTAGATGACTTGAAAATCTCCATGTATTTTTATTGACTCATCTTCTTATTTTATTCTAGAAAATACTTCTTGTAAAAATACTATAAAATGTTTTGGTGATATGGAATTATCCTGTTATATGCTTTATCAATGTTAATATTTTTCAGAAATGCCAGATACCATACCATATTACTTTGACTATAAAATGCACTTTTTATTCAAATTTTGGATCTGTAAAAATTGGGGTGCATCTTAAATTCAAAGCAAAAATTTTATTAACTTTTTATGCCAATTTTCTAAGCTCAAAATCTTACTGCATCTTAAATTATGGGATGTCTTATATTCCAAGTACTATGGTAATTATTACTATCATATTCTGCTAAATATTATTCAAACTATGACAATATTCTGGGGCTATATCTTGATAGTTCAATTGACCATAAAAATGTTTATAGAACAACAGCCGTTTCATAATCTATAAATCCAAAGCATCGTGGCAACTTATATTCATTGGGTTTTTTGAAATCTTCTCTCAATATTTGCATGCCATCCATGGTTAAACTCATTTTTAAATCTGTTTTGTTTTTAGTGGATTTGAATCCAAAGTTCGTCTTAGATGAGTTGTAATTATCTTACTAATGATTTTATATAAACTGATAGATGAGCAATTTCTTATATCCTTTTTATCACCTTTCTTAAATATCAATATTATTACTGTATTTTTCCAATGATGTGGTACATCTTTATTATTAAAACATTTGATATATATCTTTGACAACAATTTCTCCATCGGCTTCTTTTAAAATATCAATAATAATTACATCACTTCCTTGAGTTTTATTATACATTTAATTGCGAGTCTCATCTCTTCATTTTAAATGCTGGTAATTCACAAGATGTAGTACTTATAGGGATTACTTTGTTTAGTTGTTTTTTTATTCTTTATTATTATATAATTTTTTGTAGAACTCTGTTATACTTTTCATAATGCATTCACTTTTTCTCTTTTTAATAATAATTCTTCTTAATATCATTATTAACTCACTTTTATATCATTTTACAAAACTCATAATATTTATCTTCTTAATGGATGATTTAAAAATATTTTTGTATTTCTTTTTAACACAGTGACAAATTCTCCATGCAGTAATGTCACCCAATTCAAACCATAGCAAGCAATGGATGCAAAAAGTTTATGCTTAAAATTCCTATCTACTGCCTACTTGTCCAATAGCCCTAGACTAGTTTCTAGCTTTCCACTTTAATCAGTGTCTTGGATTTGAAAGCACTGCATCTAAATCATAGGATTTAATTCATTTGGGATTCATAGCTTTACAATTATCTAAAAAAATAAAAAAGTATCTTCTGGGGTGTTGCATTAGATTCTAAAATCTAGGTGCACTTACTCTCAAATCCAAGGCTTCTCATTGATGGAAGCCACAAGATGGAAATTAATCTGGGTATATTAGATGAGTAGGCACTAGAAAGGAAATTTATGCACAAACATTCTTGCATCCACTGATTACTACAGCTTGCACTAAGTGGCACTACAGTATAAAGAGTTTATGATTTAGGAAGACATAGAAAATATTAGGCATTTGTTAATTGAATGTAAATGCTTGAAAGCAGAAAGGATACAAATAATGAAGTTATGGAAGAATAAATATGAACAAAGTGATTATATAGAAAGTGGGTTATCAGTTTTTATGCTGGGTTTGGGAAAAGATAAGGGGGATTTAGATATAAAGGCCATAGAGTTGACCAAGATTATGTTGTGGAAATGGGATGGAGCAGATTATGGGAAAACTTAGGGTAGGGAATGGAAAGGGAAGGTAAAGTGGCTAACAAGTTTCTCTGAGCATAGTTGTTGAGAGATTCCTGGATCCATTTAAGGAGAAGTCAGTCACAGGGTATCACATCATAGCACTATTTTGACCCCTTGTGCAAGCATAGAAAATGCGGACATGTGATATTTAGTGGGGTTTTTTTCACTTTAGTTATATTTAATGCAGTTTTTAGTAGAATATCAATTATCTTCTTATTGATCTCAGCTAAGTTTGAACTAGATAAACTACAATTAAAGATGAAGTCAATAATAAACTGCTTTTAGTCATTTTTATTTCAAATATGAGAGATTACAAATAAAATTCCAATGATTATAACTGAAGTAATAGGTTCTCTAAGTCAGTAGATACTAGTAGAGTCCAACAGATTACAGAAATGTTTCTTGGTATCAATATTAAGAGACAAAAATTCTGAGAAATTTAGAGTGCAGATGTGAATTGTGTGGAAATTAAGAAGAAACTAATGAACTTTTATTTTTTGAATATAGGGTGTTGACAAAGTATCAAGATAAATAGCATATAAAAAGATAGGAAAACAAATATGAAAGGATAAAACCACTATAACATTACATGAGTACCATTTCCTGCATTCACATAAGTTCTTAATACAGTAGCAAACTCTTCATATAGCAGTGGCACCTAGTGTAAGCTTTAGTAATCAATGGAAGCAGAAAGGTTTGTGTATAAAAGCCCTACCTAGTGCCTGCTCATCCAATATCCCCAGACTAGTTTCTCACTTATGGCTTTTGTCAGTGAAAATCTGAGAACACCACCTAGATTTTAAGATCTAATGCAATTCTGCCCTTAGGATAAAGATGATTGCAATTTTTAAAAACACCCAATACACAAAATGTATAGATACTGAACTGGGTTTAGATCTATATATGAGTGAATGAGCTGTTCTGTTTTTATCTTAGATTTATAGCTTTATAGTTAACTAAAGAGTCAAAGGTGACTGTTTGAGGGTTGTTATTAGTGCTCTCAGATTCAAGGCTCTTCACTGATGAAAGTCACAAGCTAGAAATTATTCTGGTGATATTGGATGAGTAGGTACTAGATAGGGATTTTATGCACAAATTTTCTTGCATCCATTAATTACTAAGGCTTGCACTGAGTGGCACTACTATAAAGATGAAGGGAATGATTTAAAATCTTAAAATAGGTATAAAATTCATCCGTGTGGATGATTTAAAATCTTAAAATAATAATTTAAATTAAAAGGTAATATTAAAATCTAAATAATAAATGTTATTTCTCAAATTTAAAATGATTATATATGTGCATAAATAAATATTGTTTGTGTATTAATTACTGGCAGTGGCTTATTTTATTCTTTGTGTAATATTGAAAATAGTCTTAGATAAGAATTTATAAATATAAATCTCTGCTACTCTGCTGAGCTAGTGACAATGGGCTAATGATGAGAACAAACCAGTATAAAATAATTTTTTTTACTTACATATCTGCCTACTATATAAATTTTCTAGGTTCAAATGCCTAGTGACACCCTGTAGTGCAGATTACATTAAGTCTCATATTTACGATCATTATAATTGGCAACCAACATGGGGCAATCTTTAATAAACCATGAGTGCCCTGAAAATTTTAAAAATGAATCAAGCCAGTAATATTTTTTCTGAAATGTGTATGTATTTTTTTGTATTAACGTAAAGTTATACTTTGAATATTGTTTTAAAGTACTGCCAGTAAGAAAAATTGTGTGTATGTTTAGATAAATATGAGGAATAAAAAGTAATAAATAAAACATAATTAATTAATATAAATCATAATTTTTTTTAAAAAAGTCTTATTTAAAAACCAAGCATTTAATGTGCTTAAATAATAGTTAAAAGTAGAGAAAAGAAACTTGGAAGGGAGGGGGCAGAAATTTGGCTGGTAGTAAAGAATAAACAGTCAACAATTTTTTTATATCATATTTGTGTGTAATTACTGTGTTGTCTTTTAAAAAAAAAAGTTTTGTCCTTTTGAAATTTTAATATAAAATCAATTTGTGTAACGTAATTACTAACACTAAGTAAATTCGTTTTTTTTTAATGTTTTTGTTTTTTGAGGAAGTTTACTGATATGTAATGATATATAAATATTTATATATCATTACATACAATTATAATGATAGGAAATATGAGACTTAATGTAATCTGCACTACAGGGCATCACTAGGCATTTGAACCTAGAAAATTTATATAGTAGGCAGATACGTAAATAAAAAAAAATTATTTTATACTGGTTGATTCTGATCGTTAGACCATTGTCACTAGCTCAGTAGAGTAGCAGAGATTTATATTTATAAATTCTTATCTAAGACTATTTTCAATATTACACAAAGAATAAAATAAGCCACTGCCAGTAATAATACACAAACAATATTTATTTACGCACATATATAATCATTTTCAATTTGAGGAATAACATTTATTATTTAGATTTTAATATTATCTTTTAATTTAAATTATTATTTTAAGATTTTAAATCATCCACACAGATGAAATTTATACCTATTTTAAGATTTTAAATCATCCACACAGATGAAATTTATACCTATTTTAAGATTGTCGAGTATGAATAAACTACATAGATTTGCATTTGAAAAGAAAATATTCAATCCCTTATTTAACCTTAGGCCAAAAGTTCGCAGTCAAACCGGCGTCAATCCATCTGATACATTGATGTATTCAATGTAGTATGAAAATACTACAGCACTAATATACTATACTGTCAGGAATGTACATCTGAACAGTGTAGTTAGAGAAGACATTGACTCTTGTCCAATACAGGAATGTTACATCTGTATGGCAAGAAGAACAATAAAATAAAAACTCCATAGGTAGGGACTGCGATCTTTTTTGCCAACTTACAATCCCATCCATAAGTAAAAGGGGTTGTGTGGTGTATACAGTGATTCTGCATGTAGTGAACCTCATACTACATCTACTAATTACACCGATATATCCAATCCATTGACCCAATTTAACTATGAAACAAATAACCTAAGATTACCCTTCCTTAAACTATATATAACTTTACAAATCTATATAGCCATTCACGCCCGACTTAAATTTAACATTTATATACGTTCGCACAGATGAATTTTATAAAATTTGTTTTATAATGTTGAGTATAGATCGACTGCATAGATTCCACAGCCAAAAACATTTCAAAATAAACATAACCGATCAAAATACAAAGTCATTGATAACATCAATTGCAGAGGGAATACAAAAAACCCAATGGCATTCATCATAAGATGCCGCATTGACATCGATGACTTATATATTCTAATCGAATAAGAAAACCACAACATAATTAACCGCTAACGAATCCATGCAATGTCCATACCCAACTTAAATTTCATGCATTTAAATAATTTATACAAATAAATATTAATAGAAATAAAAAAAATGGAAATGATTTTTTTTTAGCAAACTCAAATATATATAATTTAAACATTAATTATCAATTTGAAAATCAAATAAGAGTTCATTTTAAAATTTAGATTAGCTGAATCTTTAAAAAAAAATTGACGAAAGTTCTTGATTACTTTTTTTTTGTTAATTTGTAAAATTCATAGCTCATGGTAGAAGAGTCCACGTTCCTGTTTTTAATTCCCATGACGTCTCCATTGGAAGACCAATCTGGTGTTCTGGAGGTGGCATTAGCTGGTTCCATTCCAGTATTACAGTCACTTCATTTTTTTAAATAGAGAATGTGATATGTGCATCCTATCACACCTCTCAAACACAAAAAAGCTGGAACTGTCCTTAATTTCAATATTTTTCCTTTTATATCATCCACACAGATTCAACGAACAAATGTCACTAATCCATCATTTTTATTAGGGTCCAAGCTGAGTCTTGATGTTTCCATTGGTCAAGCTAATTTCTTTATTTTCTTATCTATCTTTCATCAGACTTTTTAATTATACAAGAGCCCCAAGGGCTAGCTTGCTTTTTAATTAATTTATAAAACAATCATTTCCATTTACAGAAATATTTTATCTTTAAATCTTGTACTTTTTTATAACAAAGACATTCAAATACTTTTATTTATTAAAAAAAAATATTTTTAAAGTTTTGCATCTGTGCGAATATATATATATGTTTATCAACTCTTTAATTTTTTTTTTAGCTTTTAGATTTTTAATAAATTTATTTTTATTTGCGAACTTAGTTTTTATTTTAAATTAATGTAATGGCATATTTATATATGACTATGATTCCAAAATGAAACCAGCTAAGGTCACCTCCATAACATCAGACCGGTCTTCCAATGGGGACATCATGGGAATTGGCACCAAGAACTGTGACTCTTCTACTGTACACTATTGAACTGAACAATTTCAAAATTTAAAAATAATTAAGAACTTTCGTTCAAACTTTTAAGATTCAGCTAACCTAAATTTAAAAATGAATTCTTATCTGATTTTCAAATTGACAATTAATGTTTAAATTATATATATATTTGATTTTGCTAAAAAAAAAAAAAAAATCATTTCCATTTTTATTAACATTGTATAAATTATTAAATGCTTTAAATTTAAGTTGGGCATGGATGCTTGCATAGATTTGTTCACGTTAAATTACATTTTTGTTTTCATATGTGATTAAAATATATAGACATTCGGTAAATAATGATATCTTACGTTGAATATCTAAAATGTATTTATTGGGTGTCTTTTTAGTTATTGGTGTCAATGCAGCATCTTATGATGAATGCCATTGGGTTTCTAGTGAATTCCCTCTGCAATTACATCAATGACTTTATATTTTGATCATTTATGTTTATGTTGAAATGTTTTTGAGCGTGTAATCTATGTAACCGATCTATACTCAACATTAAACAACAAACTTTTATAAATCCATCTGTGCGAATTTATATAAATGTTAAATTTAAGTCGGGCATGAATGGCTATATAGATTTGTAGAGTTATATTAATAAATTAGGGGAGGGTAATCTTAGGTTATTTGTTTCGTAGTTAAATTGAGTCAATGGATTGGATATATCAGTGTAATTAGTAGATATAGTATGAGATTTGCTACATGCAGAATTGCTGTATATGCTGCACAACCCTTTTTGCCTATGGATGGGATTGTAAGTTGGCAAAAAGGACCACAGTCCCTTCCTATGGAGTTTTTATTTTATTGTTCTTCTTGCCATACAGATGTAACATTCCTGTATTAGACAAGAGTCATGTCTTCTCTAACTATACTGTTTAGATGTACATTCCTGACAGTATAGTATATTAGTGCTGTTGTATTATCATGCTACATTGAATACAACAATGTATCAGATGGATTGATGCCAGTTTGACTGCGAACTTTTGGCCTAAGGTTAAATAAGGGATAGAATATTTTCTTTTCAAATGCAAATCTATGTAGTTTATTCATGCTCAACAATCTTAAAATAGGTATAAAATTCATCTGTGTGGATGATTTAAAATCTTAAAATAATAATTTAAATTAAAAGGTAATATTCAAATCTAAATAATAAATGTTATTCCTTAAATTTAAAATGATTATATATGTGCATAAATAAATAATGTTTGTGTATTAATTACTGGCAATGGCTTATTTTATTCTTTGTGTAATATTGAAAATAGTCTTAGATAAGAATTTATAAATATAAATCTCTGCTACTCTGCTGAGCTAGTGACAATGGGCTAACGATCGGAATCAACCAGTATATTTTTTTTTTTTACTTACGTATCTGCCTACTATATAAATTTCTAGGTTCAAATGCCTAGTGGTGCCCTGTAGTGCAGATTACATTAAGTCTCATATTTCCAATCATAACAATGGAATATACACGTAAATGAAAAAATATGGGTGCTTTAGTCTGCAAGTTGTGTAAAGAAGGCATAGAAAATATTAGGCATCTGTTACTTCAATGTAAATGCTTGGAAGCAAAAAGGGTACAAATAATGAAGTTATGGAAGATTAAATATGAACAAAGTGATTATACAGAAAGTGAGTTATTGGTTTTTATGCTATGTTTGGGAAAAGATAAGGGGGATTTAGATATGAAGGTCATGGAATTGACAAAGATTATGTTGTGGAAATGGGATGGAGCAGATTATGGGAAAACTTAGGGTGGACAATGGAAAAGGAAGGTAAAGTGGCTAACAGGTTTCTCTGAGCATAGCTGCTGAGAGATTCCTGACTCCGTTTAAGGAGGTCACAGTGCATCACATCACATCACAATAAAAGAGATAGATGTGTTTTTTTATTTAGATCCTTATGACAAAAATGAAGAATATAAAGATAGATTATTAAAACTAGCATAATGTTTTTAAAATGAAATAGAACAAAGTTGTATGTGAAAAATCTGGGAAATGATATGCTGATTATAGATTGGAAAAGGTAATGAGGAGGGAGGAAGCAGAGTATCTGGGTGCTAATAGTATAAAATATTTCAGTACATGTACAAAAATATTTTATAATAAAAGGAGAAGTCATTTTTCATTATATCAATTCAGATAACATGTGCATGTTTACTAGCTGGATTTAATAACTTAAATGATTATATTCAAGAAGAATATAATTAAAAAGCAGTAGATTATGCATGTTTTGTGAACAATAGAATCTCCTGTAAGGAAAAATTGTAAACACTGTTTTACTGTTTAAAATGAGAAATGTTTATTAATATTTTTTATCAGTCATGCATTAGATTAGAGATTATCCACTTAATAAATAATATTTCTGTTGTGTATTTTCCACTACATCCATCATTCTCACACAAGGTATGGACTGGTTTTTACCCCCTTTTAATACCTTGTAGAAGGGTGTAATCATAAACATATGACTAAAGATGTGAAAAAAATGTAAGATCCCCAAGATTCACATTTCATGTTGAACCAGCACTCATCAGTTGGACTGGATCCCAATATCTTACACACATCTTTATCATTGTTTAGTTTATATAGATTGTCAATTACTACACTTGAATTGATAAATGTCAAGCTCACTGATCTCACAACTTTGACACAAACCACTTGATAAAAACATGTTAATAATTTTTATTAGCCATTTATTAGACTAGAGATTATCCACTTAATGAATAATAATTCTTTAGTGTAATTTTCACCACATCATTTTCACAAAAGGTAGGAATTGATTTCATTTTAACACCTTGTGGAGAGGTATAATCATGAATATATGACCAAAGACATGTGAAAAAGATGTATGATTACCAAGATGCTCATTTCATGCTGAAGCAGCACTCATCAGTTGGCCTTGATCACAATTTCTTACACACATCTTTATCATTGTTTAGTATATATAGATAGTGAATTACTACAGTTTAATTAATAAGTGTCAAACTTACAGCCATCACAATTTTGACACAAATCATTTGATGAAAGTATATTAATATTTTTTATTAGTCATTCATTAGACTAGAGATTATCCATTTAATTAAGAATATTTCTGTAGTATAATTTTCACTGCACCAGTCTTAGAGCAAGATAAGGAATGTTTGTCTTGATAGCTAACTATGATAAAGAAATTGAAAACTATAAGTTTGAACAAATAAACAAATGATATCTATGATATCTATTGGTATTATATCAAAAAATATCACTTTTAGATTCTTATTTTGCATATTTTACTTTTTAAAACTATTTATTGTCTTTTCTTATATTATTACATTTACGTTTAAAAGATATCCTATCCAGGACTTTAACATGTACTGTGAAATTTACTATTAATATAGTTTGGTAAGAAATCATTAAAATGCTTGTACGTGAATGATCAATGATTCTTGAATTTTATCTATTCTGAATAAAAGTTTCATTGCATTATTTTAGAATTTTTTCTTTAAAAAGAAAGATATTTAAAGTTTTATATGTGTAAGTAAATATTTTTCTGTAGGTGTGTGATGGTGGTATTTTATGATATATGATATGGTGGGTTTTTTCTTTTTTATTTATGAGTGTATGTATAATGAATAAAAATATAAAATATTTTTAAAACCTAAAAAAAAAAACAAATAATTAATAAAAAAACAAATAAACAAAAAAAATATTTAATTTCCCACTTTTCCAGTAATATTATTCTTCTCTTTTTTTCTATTTTGTTGTTGTCTTTCTTCATTAAAAACAAAAAGAAAAAAGGGAAATTAAGTGAATATTGTCACTGTGCATATAGGCCAGCAACACCTGAAGAAGAGTGGAGAATAATACTACTCGAAACGTTGTGCAATTACTAACCTGTATTGTCTATTTGTGTGTTATTACTAACAAGTTGTTTGTATTTGGAAAGTTTAAATAAAGTTTAAAATTTTCTATACATTCAACATTCACTCATAAATGATGGAAATAGTCCAACATATCACATCTTGTAAATTAATATTTTTATTTTAAGCACTTTTTTAAGGTCACTCTATACTTAAGATAAATTGCGCATTAAATCATATCTTTATAAATAAAATTATTTTATTTAGTTTCTGTATTTGTATTCTTCTATAAATTTTTATTTATTTTGTTTTTTATTACATCTGATACTAGATAATCAAAACAGTGATAAATTTCTATTAACTCAAGAAAAACCTTTGGGTCAAAGGTTAAACTCTTTATCCTCAATTGATTTATAAGGTCTTTTAGGCCGAAAATGTGTGAAAGAGAAATATGAAGAAAAACGATGGTTACAATAATGTAAGAAATCTGATTATTTTATTACATCGCTCTCTGTCTCATCAATCAATCTTGCTTTTGTAACACATTAAAATTTAATATCTTTTTTTAATATAAACCCTTATATATATACACATTTATTTTATTCACAAATCTGATCATAAATATGCTATAAATTGAGTGCTTTGTTAAATTATGTTAACTCTGTACATTTATTTAATATAAATTTCAAATTTTTATATTAAGAGATGTCTAAAAGCTAAATTTTAACAACTACTTATCTTTCAATGTCTGATTTATTTGAAAATATTATTTTTTTCCTAAGCTATTTTTCATTTTCCTCCGAGTAGCAATTTAAAAAGCTAATATTGTTTTCTATATAAAAATGATATGTTCGTTTTTTTAACACGTGCCTTTTTTTATTTAGTGGCAACAAAATAGAAGAAAATAGCTTTTAATAATTTATGGTGGAGCATTTTTTATAAATAGATTAAGCTCTTAAAGCACTAAAGAATTGAATATACATTTGTCTATGCTCAAAATGAAAATCCATTTCTGAATGTAAAAATATGTGAAACAGAAGAGATGACGTGTTTGAATCATTCATAGAATGATAAAATTATCATAACTTTTTATCTAAGCATAAAATGAAAATTTAAATCAAACTATTAGTAAGTGAGAAAGGGAGAGGGGGAAAAGATGATTATTTAAATACAAAATTATAATTGCTTCAAATTACAAATAATATATGATAAACTAACATGTCATAACCTTGTATGAAAAGAGCAAGCGATGAATATATAAATATGATTGGATTTAGTCGACATAATCAAATATATTATCCTTCTGAGGATAAATTCTATTATGCAAAAAAGAAAAAAAAATGAACATATAATTTTATATTGAAAACATGTCAAAATGAATCTGAAATACTATGATAAAAAAAAGAGCTTATGTAGTCTTCTTCTGAAAACAAAAAGCTACTAATACTTGTCACAAAGAATCAAAGTTGAATTGAAAAAATGTTATTTGCCTTATAGAATATTTACTTTTATAATCATATTACATATATATGTGTATATGACAGAAATAACTCATATATATTAATAGTTAAAAAATAAATAAATTTTGATTTTAAGTTAACTTGACATTTTCATTTATGAATTGGGGTGGGGGATCAATTTTAAAATATAAAAAGGTTAAATAAAAGGATGACTGCTCTTCGTAAAATAGATTGATCTCCGTCATAATAATAAAAAAATAAGTCAAGCACTTTATTAAATATATAATACAGAAATTAAATAAATCTTCTGCAATAAAGTTGACATACAAATATTAAGTAGTAACAAAAAATGTATGATTTGTTTTTATATTATATTAAGCAGTATTTCAGCTACTATATAAATAAACCAGACATATATAATGGCTATATTATAAGATAATGACGTGAGTAGATGATTTGTTTTTATATTATATTAAGCAATATTTCAGCTTTTATATAAATAAGCCAGACATATATAATGGCTATATTGTAAAATAATGACGTGAGTAGTTCAATGCTATCAAAAAGATCACATGATCACCATTTTCTATGCGTACACAAACTGGTAGAACAGTAGCAAATTCTCGATGCAGTAGTGCCATCGAGTGCAAGCCTTAGTAATCCATTGATTACTAAGGCTTGCACTAGGTGGCACTACCATATAGAAAATAAGGAATAGAAAATATTAGGCATCTGTTAATTGAATGTAAATGCTTGAAAATAGAATAGGCACATATAATGAAGTTATGGAAAAATAAATATGAAAAAAGTGATTATACAGAAAGTGAATTATTGGTTTTTATGCTGGGTTTGGGGAAAGATAAGGGGGATTTAGATATAAAGGTTATAGAGTTGACAAAGATTATGTTGTGGAAATGGGATGGAGCAGAATATGGGAAAATTTAGAGTGGAGAATGGAAAATAAAGTGGCTAACAGGTTTATCTCGGCAAAATTGCTGAGATATTCTTGACTTCGTTTAAGGAGAAGTCACAATACATCACATCACATACCAACTTTCATAAGATCCTATATAGACAAGATATGTCTAAGACGTACATATATAAAATTGAAAAATTGTATTTCAAATTGCCAAAAATTGAATGTTTTAATTGCTCAGGAATTCATAAGAAGTTCAACCCACAGAAATACCAGAACTGGAATTGATTTGAGAACCTTTTTCTGGAAAGTCTTTACCACTGCATTAAACTATACAGGATATTTGTAATAATGACTTATAAAATATAAAGTGGAATAATTTCATCTTTCATATTGATATATAAGTCATGTAACTACAGTAATGTCATTTAGATTCAAAATCTATGAATAAGTAAGTGTTGGTTTTATGTTGAGTGAGGTCCAAATTTCTTGCAGGGTCATTGCCAATTAGTTCAGCTGTAATGTGCATGATATGTGATTGGACACATTTGAATCTTATTTGTATGGGGGTCATTCTGATCTTTGGTTTGGTGTTAATCCAATTGGTAGTATATGGATGGTTACTTTTGCTACAATATTCCTTCATGGTAGATGTTTATTTTTATATTGTTTAGCTGCAGTAGAATGTGATGCAAGATTTGATGGGTTCGTGGTGAACTATTGTTGTTAAGGATAAATATGCATGGTTTGACTTAATGCAAGTAATTTTTAATTAAATAGTGTTAGATCAATATAGACTGTGCAACAGACTGTTGGAATGTTACAGTGAATTTTGGGTTAGGAGTAGCTGTAAGGTGCAATTATAGCTATCATGTGATTGTGACTAATCAATGGCTTGATTGTAAGAGCAACCAGGTGGCAGTGAAAATAACATGGTGTGCTATTTTGTTATCTCTGGCTTTAAATTGCACCAGTTTCTTGTAGAATGTAGAAAGGTGGTGTGTTGTTACCAAAAAGGGAAAGTGCAATGAGTGCCCCAAAATGCATATAATGTGAATGTGGCTGCAAATATCATGGGTGTGGAGGTCCTGATAGCTTTGAGAAGGTTATGTCAGATATTGTCCAGTGCCAGGCAGTCATGAAATGGGTAATGGCATAAAGTACGAAAAGGATCTATGTTGATATAGTCACCTGTATCACAGAAAAGATGAAGTGATTAGAGCACGAACATTGATTTTAATGAGGAAATCAAAGTATTTTGGCTTCAGGGACCTTTTTTGAGTAGTTGTTTGTTCTTGATACCAAGCATTAAGGTAGGATTGGTATTTGGTAGGATTGAATGGATTATTCTAGATTTGACAGTATGTGTATTTGCTTGTGGACTGAAGAGATATTTGGGTGAATATTGTTCTTTAAGTGGTTGATGACAGTTGATAGGTAACCTTGTGTGAGGGTAGGTTTATCTGTTGGCATTATCTTGTAAGGCACTGTAGTATAGGGAAGTGCCTGACTGTGGTTATTAGGTCTGCAGTTTTTGAATATGAAAAGTGTGGGTGGTGTGTAATCCTAATCCATTTGTTATGGATGGGTGGCTAAGACATTTTGCAGATATAGCAACTGTTTTCCTTTGCACAAAAGCATGTTACAATGCCAAGATCTTGGATGTAAATGCTTTTGAGAAGGTTATTTATTGGAGTGTAGTAAGTTACTCAGTTGATGACCAACTTGTTGAACAATTGCATTTTTGAGTATATGGATAGATAGGCTTTTGATATTGATGTAGTGATTTTGTCTACCTCATCCTTCAATTTGTTTTGTATTTTGTTCTTCATCACATTAGTACCCATATAGAAGTCAAAGCTAAGGAAGTTTATAGGTTTACCCTGATAAATCTGTGTTCAGGAATTACTATTGCAGAGTGACCAGTGGATTAATTATATATTTTAATAGCTTAAAAATCAAAAACATGGATTGTTAAGATAATAAAAGTGGAAAGAGAGATCTGCTTCTCATTGTTACTATGTTTTTCTAAGGAATTCAATGGAGAGGTTAATGTGTTGAATAAGTGAATTATTTCAAAGGACATCTCTATAAATATTGCTTATAATACTTCTTTCATATGCACTTCAATGCAAACAAATTTTTTTAAAAACTTTATTTTTCTTACAGTTTCGACTATCCAGCAGTCTACATCAGAGCTACAATATTTCAATAATATAAATTTACCATCATTTCACATATATGTAAAAAAATCTCTATAAAATTAATGGATATCTTATATTTTGTTATATTTATTAATCAATTAGGAAGAGAAAAAAGAATATACAAAAAAATATTGTTCAAAAACAAATAAGGTATGCAAAAAGCTAATAGCTACTATAATAGTTTCATTCAATTATCATGTTGCAAGCTTTTAACATGTGTCATTTACGGGTGTGAAGAGACATGCAGGGATAATAATTCAGACAATTGATACAGTTATTCAATATCACACCCTTCAGGTTAAATAAATTTAAAAATGGTAATATTGTTTTATTTTATTAAAAAACTATAATTTCCCAAAGCATTAGCATTGTTAGCTGAGAGGTCAGCACAGCTGCCTTGCAAGCAAGCAGTTGGTTGCAGGCGATTGTTGTGTGTTCGCCTCCTGGCCAATGCTATGACATATGGAAAAAAAAATATGTGATAGTAATAACATGTTTTATTTAGCACATTATTTTTTTTTAAAAAAAGTTTATTAATTAATGATTGATATGTGTATACATAATGCAAAAATGTAATAAGGAATTAGACTGTAAATGTAATTTGTGGGGCAATGATAAAAGAAAATATTGAATGCTTTTTAGTGCCAAATACTATAATTTAATCGGTCATATTATATTTTTTGCTTTGCAGACAGTCCCTAGATGTAAATTTTGAAGTATTTTATAGGCATTTTCAGCTATTATAAGTTAGATATTTTTTCATTGATACAACCTTTTATTCTTTTTTTAATATAATTTTTCACAATGTATTTATATTGTTGTTTGGAATATTTGGAACCCTTTTTTTTATTTTTTATTGTAACAACATATTCACTATTTTCTGAAACAGTTTTTTAATAAAGGCTAAGTTCCTAGCTAAGTTCTAAGGAACTACCCATAAATCATTGTAGAAATAAATCCAACGTTTCGACTATTTTATATAGTCTTTTTCAAGGCACACTAAAATAAAATAATATATATATAACAAATAACACATATTCCATAAAAATAAATAAATAAACAAAAAATTACAAAATATATTCATAACCAAAAATATATCTTATTTCACTCCTCTTTCCTATTACCAACAAACACAACTTAAAGAAAAACAATTTCCTTTTATTAAAAAAAAAAAAAAATCTATATATATCCTTTAAAACATTTAATTAAAAACCTATTATTTTCTTCTCTGTTTATCTTTTTCTTTGAGTTGTGTTTGTTGGTAATAGGAAAGGGGAGTGAGATAAGGTATATTTTTGGTTATGAATATATTTTGTAATTTTTTGTTTATTTATTTTTATGGAATATGTGTTATTTGTTATATATATTTTATTTTAGTGTGCCTTGAAAAAGACTATATAAAATAGTCAAAACATTGGATATTTTTTTTCCATGTAATAATCATATAAAAAACAAGTTTTAAAAAGAAGTCAGTTTGTTTTATTTCTATTTTGGATATTTATGAACTATTTTGAAAAGAAAAACTCTGTACTTGATATATTAAATTATTTTATAAATCATTGTGTTTTTAGCAATATAATAAATTTTGCTTTTGCATGTTAATAGTCTTTCTATTATTTGGTGATGCATTCTATAAAGATAAAGCTACATAATTTAAAGCTGGCCATTTGTAAGTTTGCAATGTAAATGAGGTTCAAGGAATTTATTTTAAAGTAAATAGCCGAATCATGTTTAGACTATTATAGAATAACTTAATTAAAGCCTAACTATTATGCTGAAATTGAAAAATATAAGGTCATAATTATTTTATAGGATAATTATTGCATTTAACATATATGATATGAGTTTCATTATTTATAGTTTATTTACAGAGCTTATTTTTATATGTATATATGTTTAGTCAAATATTTTCACAAATAAAAGATATTGCTTATAATGTTTTGTTACAAACTATATATTGGTGATTATTTATTTTTTCAACATATATGTGTTTAGGTGTATCAGTATTATGAGATAGAGTGGTGAGTGGCGAGTCATGTGAAAGTCTGTCCTCATACCCTATATATATTGATACAGTTATATAATTAGCCTGTATTTCAGTTATTACATAGTAGAGATGTCTGCCCATCCCTTGTATCTGTATTAAATGAATTATGTCCTGTACATGAAGAGTCAAATTGATTTTAGGTCGATATGGGTGTGATGAGAATCTTGGCCTCAGGGTGGCCTTTGAACATTCCATCATCATATTTTCAATTGGATGGATGGTTGAAGAGTTGGAATGTGGAGTGTATTGAAGCCTGTCCATTAAAGTATGAAGATTGGTTATCTTAATATATATCTGAGCACTTATTGCATATATGTGTAGAGAAGATAATCTGGGTCAACTGATGATTGCTGGTTTAGCATGAAATATGTATATTGGTGATTATTTATCTTTTCAACATATATGTGTTCAGGTATATCAGTATTATGAGATAGAGTGGTGAGTAGTGGGTCATGTGAAAGTCTGTGCTCATACCCTATATATTTAAAACTATGCTACTTAAATCTACATAGCCAAGCAAACCCTTTTTTAGTCAAGTATATGAAAATATGGCTTTTTTAAAATAGAACCGAAATGTACACAAAGTTTTAATGTGATCCAGAAATACTTTTCTTAAAACTTCCACATTTTTTATTATTATAATATGCATGATTTTTAAATCTTTAATTGTTTCTTTTCTCCCGTTCTCAAACTCTAATAGTTGAGCGGTATGAAAAAATTGCAAGTAATCCCAAATTTACACACATATGTATAATATTTAAATATATGTATATTGCTTATACTATACATAATGTAATTATAAGGAAATTAACTCAGACTTTCAAACACCCCACAGTTATACAATCTATCTTATACAACTGATACGCATGACCACATGTGAAAAGTATTGATAAATAATATCCAATATGCATATCTTGTGCTGAATCAGCACTCGTCACTTGGTCCAGATAATCTCCAACATATATACACAATCACTGCTCAGTTGCACTGATTTCATAAATGTGTTGGAAATGGTGATCTGGACCAACTGAAGAGTGCTGATTCAGCACAAAATACATATATTGGAGATCACTTATCTTTTCCATGTGTATCAGTCATATAAGATAGATTGGATAGCTATAGGGTATTTGAAAGTCTGAGTTCAAATCCCTTATAATATATATTGGATAGCTGTGGGGTTTGAAAGCCTGAGTTCAAATCCCTTATAATACATACTGGATAGCTGTGGGGTGCTTGAAAGTCCGAGTTTAAATCCCTTATAATACATATTTGATAATTTGTGGGGTGTTTAAAAGTCTGAGTTCAAATCCCTTAAAATATATATTGTATAGCTGTGGGGTGTTTGAAAGCCTGAGTTCAGATCCCTTATAATATATATTGGATAGCTGTGGGGTGTTTGAAAGCCTAAGTTCAAATCCCTTATAATATATATTGGATATCTGTGGCATGTTTGAAAGCCTGAGTTCAAATTCCTTATAATATATATTGGATAGCTGTGGGGTGTTTGAAAGCCTGAGTTCAAGTCTCTTATAATATATATATAATCCAAATTAATTACCAGAATTTTTGATATAAACTCCACATTATTGTGGACTGTCAACCAATAAAAAAGATATCAGATTTACCTCTTTTTGCATGTATTTATCAGATAATCCATTTTTGATTATCAGATGAACTAGAAATGGAAAGATTCATGTACTTAAAGCTCCAGTTCACTTTGGTAATCTGAGGGTGTTCTAAAAAAATATAGGTGGAATAAAAAAAGCTAGACTGATAATTTTTTGCTAGTTGGTGATTTATGAAAGTGAAAAATATGTGTCAGGTATATACTAAACTTTCAAACATTTCTTCATGTGAAATAAAGTGAAAATTATAAAATGACTATCAAGTGTTGGATACATTAATCAATGCAAATCACTATTCATTTTGAAATAAATTCATTAAATAAAAATCTTTCAGTTACATATAGATTTCTGAAATATCAGTGATTTTGGAAATTGATTCTGTAAATGTCTAAATAGCAAGCGTTGATGGCACAGTGGTTAGCATAGCTGCCTACCAAGCAGTTAGCCTGGGTTGCTTCCCGGTCAACCCATTTGACATAGGAAAAAAACAAATAAATTTTGTATGAACAGATTGCCATATATCGATTATCTAATGGCTGTTTTTTATTGTTTTTTATGCTGTGAATTAATTTGATTAATTAATTATATATGTCTTACTAATGTAGAGCTTACTTATTACAGTTACAAAACGTCTATTATAGAATAATAATTGGAATAAATTTGTAATAAAAATAAATTATAAGGGTGATAATGCATTTTATAAATAATTACAATAAACAACAGAAGTATTCCCTGTTAATATTTTAACCTTCTTCAATCATCATCATCAATCATTATCAATCCACTGCAGGATGAAGGTCTCTCCAAATTCAATCCATCTTCTCCGATCTTTAGCTTCTCTTCTCCACATCACTCCTGAACACTTTTTTATTTCATCCATCCATCTCATATGTGGTCTCTTTCTGGGTCTTTTACAATCTCTTGGAATCCAGTTTAAAATTTCAGTTGTCCATCTATTATTATCTTTTCTAGCAATATGTCCAGCCCAATTCCAGTCTTTTAATTTTTTCAGTGAGGTCAGTAACACCTGTTTGTTCTCTTACCAATATATTGAATTTTTGATCTTTTCTTGTTACTTCCAACATGCATCTCTCTATACTTCTTTGAGTGGTCTGAAGTCTCTGTATTGCTCTTCTACTAAGTGTCCAAGTCTCAGATCCATGAGTAAGAACTGGTAAAATACATTTATCAAAAACTTTTCTTTTCAAACACATAGGTATATTTCCTTTTAGTATCAAGTTATTTCTACCAAAAGCAATCCAACTAAGTTTAATTCTGTGATTAATTTCATCCATTATGTTTCCATATGTATTAATAATCTGACCAAGGTATTTGTAACTCTTAACTTCTTCTAACTCATCATAATCAATCTTAATTTTCACACTGAGAAAATCCATTAAACATTACTTTGGTCTTTTTATAACATTTATCTTTAGTCCTACTTTCCTACTTTCATCTGATAACTCCTGCAACATTTAAATTTAATGAAGTACATATCATGTTATATCGAAGATAAATTAACTTTAATGTCATCACATCATCTATTTATTAAAGATATCCCACTCCTATTTATTAAAAGTATCTCCTTATTTTGTCTATAATTATAGTTTTTCTCCTAACGAAGTATATTAGTATTTTCCAAATCAAAATGGAAACTAAATTCACTTGTTGATTGAAAGTAAATTCACATATTTTTTCTTTGAACATGTGAGTTTACTTTCCTTTTCGATTTGGAAGACACTAAGATTTTTCATGAGATGAGAAACCATAATAAAAGAAAAATTAAGGAGGCATATAATACCATGGCATTTATTTCGCTAAATTTAAATTTAAATGGTTTCAGTTGATGAATATTACGAAATTAACTAAAAGTACTTCTGCTGTGTCAAGCATTTGTGGTCGGGAGGTCAGCAACAGCCGCTTTGCAAGCGGTTGTTCCAGGTTGGCGGGTTCGCTTCCCGGCTGATGCTATGTATGATACATGAGAAGAAAAAAAAGTATTTCTGCTGTTTAAATATAGTTATTTATAAAATATATTATCACCGTTATAATTTATTATTATACTTATATATATAGAGAGAGAGAGAGCTGAAAAAATAAGAAATGAATTGATAACAAAAATTTAAATAAGTAGACAAAAATATTCAAAATACAAACTTTTATTTCTAAAACTTATAAATCTGTAGAATTATGTCTCATGTGAAAGTAATCAAAAAGATTTGTTAAAAGTTATGATTAAGAAGAAAACTAAAATTAGAAATTGTTAAATAATCTAGTCATGGATTCTCTATGGAAACATTTCTTCCACCAGTTGATTAAGAACATCATTGGAATGTATTATCTGTATTTATAAAACAGTAACAAAGAAGAAAAGAAATTAAATTGCCAAATCAATCTGAAGGTTCAAGAACTAATTCTAAATAAGTAATGCAATTTATTATCAGTTTGAATAAAAGCACTTAAATTGTCAATTATAATAGCAGTCTGTGTGTGCGTTATAAAGCTTTCAAATGCAATATCGGAAAATTATAAAAATTAAAATTTACTGTTTTGTTTTTTTTTTCTATATGTCATAGCATCGGCCGGGACGCGAACCCACAACCGTCTGCAACCAACTACTTGCTTGCAAGGCCGCTGCGATGACCTCTCGGCTAACAACGTTTTATCTTTTTATTTTGTTTATATAATTTTCTGAAAAAATTTAAAATATTTCCAAACAATTCAATTTTTTTAAAGAGTTGAAAAAATATATTTCTACTATAAAAATAAAATAATAGATGTATTTCTTAGGTCTCTACGGTTATACTCCAAAGTGGGAACTTTAGGAAAAATCTAACACATAGGTTAAAGTTATCACCAAAAATCATTTTCATGTCACAGCATACTCATCTATGATTAAATAATTGTATCTATAACTTATATATGCTTGTGCTTTTTGATAGCAATTCTATGGGCATGTAATGTCAGCGACATTTATATCTTGCTATCAAACTGCCATGCAACAGAACCAACACTGTTTATTGGCCATTCATTATTTTTTAATACACTGATAGCGTAATATTATGAAGTTTATTCATAACTTTGATAAGACAGGCAAAACTCTCCATACAGTAGTGCCACTCAGTGCAAGGCAGAGTAATCAGTGGATGCAAGAAGGTTTGTGCATAAAATCCCTATCTAGTTCCCACTCATCCAATATCCTCAGACTAGTTTCTAGTTACTGTTTTAACAGTTTGAGCAAGCATAAGAAATGGTGATCATGTGATGTTTAGTGGTTTAACTTTGATAAACAAAATTTAAAAATAAATATTTAATCATAAGTTTTAGATTAGAGTTCTATAATTAGAAAATTATATATATAACTTTTCCCAGTGGTTAATATTATGTAATAACTAGATTATTAAGTAAATAAAATACTCTCAATCCAAAGAACAAAATAAAACTTTTTAAGAGAAAAGAATGGGCTGTCTTATCTTGCTTACCTAAGTTCATTTATATAGGCAAATCTGAAGTGTATTACATAATATTAACCACTGGGAAAAGTTTATATTTACATATTATATTATTTCTTTTAATATTGACAATCTCTAAATTGAAAATTTTTATAAATGTCAATTAAAATAATATAGTGCAATTTGAAATATAGCTTTAAAGATGTAATATGATCAATTTAAGATCTTCATGCTTTCTTTCCAAAGTACTTCAGGTTTGCCTATGTAAATGAAATTAGGTAAAGAGATAAGATTCTTCTTTTTAAAAAAGTTTATCTTGCACTTTGGGTTGAGAGTATTTTGGGGTGTTAATCTACAAATTATATATAAATCAGTATATATATCATTATTATCTTTATTTTGTAGAAAATAGCAAGTATAAATTGAATATTTATGCTAAGTATTTTAGAAGTTATAAACATAAGACAATCTAAATCAATATTCATAAGAATCAAATTTAACTTACATGATACAGTCATTTCTGTTTGTTTTAACAATTGGTAAATAACAGTAAATCAAATATGTAAATCTTAATATACACAACATTTTCAGATTATATGTGTTTTTGTTTATATATGGTATGGATCTAAATTTGATTTTTTATTAATATTAATTTTTAGATTTTCCATTTTGTGAGCTAATAAAAGGGAATGATTATTTTATTTTTGATGAATTTCTAACGAATAAAAGGTCACAATGGTATTAATAAATATGGAAAAGAATGTAATTTCTGTTTTTTAAAATGTAGTTTGAAAATGAAAATAGATACATCAGTAAAGAATAGAGAATTGGAGAGATGGAGAACTAGTAAGAAGAGTATAAAAAGTTTAAATAGATATAGAAGTAACAGAATATTGGGTACAAGTTAATTTATAATAATAGTAAGGAAAGTAGTTTACTGTTTAAGGCTCAATCAAGGGAATATATACATAAATGAAAAAATATATAGATGATTTAGTCTGCAAGTTATGTAGGGAAGGCATGGAAAATATTAGACATCTGTTAATTGAACGTAAATGCCTACAAGCAGTAAGGGTACAAATAATGAAGTTGTGGAAGAATAAATATAAACAAAGTGATTATATAGAAAGTGGTTTCTTGGTTTTTATGCTGGGTTTGGGAAAAAATAAAAGGGATTTAGATATAAGGACCATGGAGTAGACAAAGATTATGTTGTGTAAATGGGATGGAGCAAGATAAAAAAGAATATAAAAAAAAAGAATGGAAGGTGATTAACAGGTTTCTCTGGGCATAGTGCCTGAGAGATTCTGAACTTTAAAAAAAAAGAAGCCATGGTGCATCACATAACAACTATTTTAACAACTTGGGTAAGCATAGGAAATGGTGATCATGTGATGTTTTAGTGTTTATAAATATTTTGCACAAATTATTAGTATAGATGGAATGATAAATGATAATAATAAGAAAATTAAATTTATATCAAGTTTTGGAATATAAATAACTTAATATTTAAAAAATATAAATATTTGTTTTAAAAAAAGTTATTGCAAATATAATAAAGATCAATACAGAAACTGAAAATTATGTAATAAAATATGAAAATAGAATCAATAAGAGAAGTGAAGCTAGATGAGACATTAATTCTAAAAATAATAATAGTAAATGACAACTTAAGTTCTAACTGATTTCCAAACAATTTAAAATATTCAAAAAGAAAAAACAATGTACATTCTCTATGAATAGTTGAAATAAGTTTTTGAGGGCTATTTGGAGCCAAGAAGCTGTAGATCAAAAGTACTGGCATAAAGCCATAAAGACCCTCATCATACATTGGATCAACAATAGTTGAAAATGATTCATACATATCTATATTTGAAGATAATTTGATTCATGGTTAAAATATTTTTTGTAAATATCATAAATTTTCAATAAAAAAAGTTTTGAATTTTTTAAATCTAAATTAAAAGTATTGGTTAATTTTAATTTGTAACTTATTAATTTTAAAGTAGCATTCATTAGTGTATATGTATACATACATGAAAGCAGTAAACACTTAAGCAATATCAATATCAATCAACAATCTCAATCTGTTGCCAAGGCAACCTCCTTTAACAGTAAAGATGGAAATCCATCTTTATATATGGTTTAATGTGTTTATACAGACATTAAAGATTGGAATTTGACTACAAACAATAAAACTATTAATTCAGAGAAGTTTAAATAAACTTCATTAAACAGGTAAATATAACCTGTTTTGAAAGCAGACTAAGAAATAGTCAATTATAACTTTCAAATTGCAATTACAATTTTCAAACTGGATTCCAATTATGTATTCCTTAGATAATAAAGTTTTAATAATTTTTTAAAAAAGGAAATTTAATTGTTTATTTTTAAAAATTAAAAAAAAAACTAGCAAAAATAATATCTAATTTGAATGTATTTATTATCTTAATTTGTAACTTGGACCATGATTCTATTATGAACTAAATATTGCAGTCATATAATATTTCTTTTATTGATTAAATATTATATTTGGTGCTATTCGTTTTTAAGACTGCAACAATTTCACTTTTATATTTTTGCATAACTTTTTATTGAGTCTGGGGGTCATAATGATAAACTATATCTAACTGCTGATTAAAGTAATTTCTATTAGTAGATCAAAGAGACTTGTAAACTCTTATGTGTTACAAACCTTGCTTTTCAGCATATTTGTATGTACATACATAAAGATAAATATATACTTTAGTAATGCTTATAACTATAATCTAAGCATAAGGTTACACTTATCCTTTTAAAATATTTATTGATGAGAGAGGACATGTAAATATGTGTGATGATCAATTTCATTTCACAAGAGTACATACCTACAGTTAAGTAATATATTAGCATTATTTATTTTTTTGGTACTACAACTTTGGATGATCCACACCGCTCGATGGCACTGTTTCTAGTCAAAAACAAATAGACATAACATTACTGAACTGATTTAGATTTGTTACATTTTTTATTATTTATTGCAAAAACAAAGAGATATGTTCTTTTCTTTTTGTAAAACATTTCCTTTTTTTTATTCATAAACAAATAGATATGACTTCATTCTTTTTTTTTTTATTTTTTTTTTTTTTTTAGATTTACATTCTTTTTTTGTTGTTGTTGTTGTTAAAAGATTTTAGTTTTTTTGGTATAAATAACGTTTTCACCTGTTAATTTTTTGTTATTGTGGATTTACATTTTTTATTTTGAGAAAAGTAAATTTAGCTTTGATTTCATATCTACACAAACAAGATCATTTCACTCAAAACAGATCCCATTACGTAAATCAGACCATCAATGGCATTAACACGATTCACATTCCATTTCATATCTTTTACTTTGCTTTAATGTCATTACCCCACCACAAACACACTTCTTCTTTGTGGGTGAAATACTTTTGTTGGCTGTAGGAAGGTCATCACATCTGCTTCTGTAGCAGGCAAATCCAACAACTTGAACAGCGAATCTCCTTCTGATTTTTACTTTTTTGATCTTACAAAGTTTGCAACTTTCATGTAAAGTTTGCCAAATCATGATTTATACTCATTTATTAAATTGGGACAACTAACAATGAAAGTAGTCATGTTTGTGAAATAGTTACAATTTGCAGTATCTTGTCCAAATTACACTACATTTACCACTGATTGTGTATTGCTACACATTTTGTTATTACAATTATAGATACCCTCATATGATACACTGTTGATTCTTCAATACTAATGTCTATACAGACTGTTGTAACATGTTGATGGTAATGTTCACACACCAGCAATGTTGGGGATAGCAATGTGGGAAGTGTTGACTTCATCAACATCAAGTGTTTGAACAGTTTACAGGCTCTAAGATGTATGAACAGCCTTGTAAACAGCATATTTCTGTGCTTTTGCATGGAAACAGCACCATCAGGTGGATGCTGATCATCTGAAGTTGTAGTACCATTTTTTAATATTCATTTTCTTGGCACCCATTTATATATATAGAATCTTGAGCAATTTATGCCAGCGGTGGAGTGGTAAACACAAGAGTTGTAAATTACTAGATTACTTCCAACTAAGGATAGCAAAAAAAAGGTGTATTTTATTAATTAAATGTAGCTGTTGTGCTCAGTCAACCCTTTAGGACTTAAACATCACATAATATCTCAAGTAACTGCCATAAAATAAATTATTAATATTTTTTTTTAATAATTTTTATCTGCGGATTATTTGCTAAATACTTTATTACATATTTCATTTCATAAACCTAGTAAATAGTATCAGAAATGTTCATGTTAAAATTGATATTATCTTTTGTTCTGCCTGGTATAGAACAATAAGGAGGGTAGCTAAATCTAGGGTTTGTGATCAATGGATTGCAATTCAGATCTATCATGTCCAAGTCCTCAAATTTCTTATGAATTTCTGTTAAATACACCATTTAATTGTTATTAAATAGGCACTGGAAAATTTATTTTCTCTAATAACCATATTTGATCAGGAATTCAGATTTTAATTATAATTTTCATAGCATGAGATGTAATTGATATATTAGGTAACCTATTTTTATCTATCCTCCCAATTTTAGGAGAGAGATTTCTTTCTCTCATTAATGTTACATATTCCTTTTAGTCATTAAAATCATTGTGATTATTTATGTAGTATATTTTATTTAATGTATTACATAAAATTAATTTTCAAAAATAATTGTTGAAGATCTCTAGAGAATTTTTATTCTTTATTAATTTTTCGTTATCACTGATCTACTAATGTTTTAAATATGACCATGTTTTGGCACTAAATAAATTGACATTAATATAGAAAGTGTAGTTATTTACAACTTCGTTAAAAATGATTCTTTAAATCTTTGAAAGTTGTCTAGCGTTGTTAGCCGAGAGGTCATCGCAGTTACCTTGCAAGCAAGTAGTTGTTGCAAACGGTTGTGGGTTCGTGTCACGGCCGATGCTATGACATATGAAAAAAAAAAAATCTTTGAAAGTTAAATTTACTTACTTTATTAAATAAAACGTACTATCAAATATTTAGTAATCATAAATAATCATCAAACATCACACGATCACCATAAGTAATCATAAATAGTGAAGACTAATATTTCACCGCTGAACAAATACGTAAGTACCCAATTAATTAAAATAATATATATATGATGTAATAAATTTATTTTTATTTTTTTATAAATTCCTCCTGTATTGGTTATTTGCGATTTTGAATTAGTAATGTTACTTCTCATTATTTGAATTTAAAATAGAACAAGATTTTTTTTAAAATAGTCATATATATATATTTAACTTTATTGCCAATTACGTTTTGTCGTAAAGAAAGTGTTTAAATATGATTTAGCGATGAACAACTAATTATAAAATATCTATTGAAATTTTAATCTTTTGTTGCAAGCTGCAACTAAATTCTCTATTTCTTTTTCAATCTTTGTACCCTGTTATCATTGGATCAACTTACCCGGGAGATTTTCTTACAAAGCAAACTTTGGTTTCACTCTTTAGAAAGTTCCAAATCGTATTCTTCCAAAACAAGTTCGTTACTATCTAATTTAGCATGATTGTCCGCAAAGATTATACTGGACTTTTGTAGCAAAGAAATTCGGTTTCAGCTCAAATTCTTTTTTCGCACCATCTCATCTTTAATAATAAAAAAATCATGAATTGTAAGCTGAGAAAATATATAGCATGATATCAGAATTCAATTAATACTATCAAATTTTACTGCGGAAATATTTACTTTCTTTTATACTTTTAAGTTTTAAAAAAATCCAAATTTTATTATTTATGATTTTGAAATATTTTAAATTTCTGATTCTTAATTTATTATTCACTTATCATATCTAAATATTTCAAACATTAATATAAAATGGTTTATAATAAGCAAAAAAAATTATAGCCTTCAATTTTCATAAGACTGGAATTATCAATCAAGGCAGCTAGCTGTTAATAAGTAAAGACCGAGAATATTAGATCATCTGGATTATGAATCTAGACTGTGCATTTGATGGTGTTTTTTTTTTTTTTGTCCACAATATTACAGAAAGAAGAAAAATGATAATTGTTTTAAAAAGGCATGTAATTTGTTATAAAGAATGTCCTGTACATGAGGAGTCAGATTAGCCTTAGGTCAACATAGGTGTGACAAGAATCTCGGCCTCATAGTGGCCTTTGAGCATTCCATCATCAGATTTTCAATTGGATGGATGGTTGAAGAGTTGGAGTGTGGAGTGGATTAAAATCTGTTCATTAAAGTATAAGGTTTGGCTATCTTAATATATATCTGAGCACTCATAGCATATATGTATAGAGATGGTAATCTGGACAACTGATGATTGCTGGTTTCACATGAAATACGTATATTGGTGATTATTTATCTTTCTAACATATATGTGTTCCAGTGTATCAGTATTATGAGATAGTGTGGAGAGTGGTGGGTCATGTGATAGTCTGTGCTCATATACCCTATATATTACATATATAGACACAGGTATATAATAAGCCTGTGTGTTTCAGTTATTAAAGAATCTAATGGAAAGTTATGCATTGCAAATAGAAATTTTAAAAAAAGAACAGTATAAATGTTAACAGTATATCAGAAGGAGTGAGATTAATTATGTTACTTAATGGTTAAACTAAGTGTATATTAATCAGATTTTGATCCAAATAAGTTTTCATTCTTCTGGAGGTTTATATACCTGTGGGAAATGTCTTTAGACAGACCATTTAACCCTTCAAATAAAAAATATTTGAAATATGAACATTTAGAGATATGTTTGGGAAATACACCAAAACTAATCATCACTTAATTAATTGACTTTAGGTCATTCTACTGCAGAGTCACCTATCGTTAACATGTGTAATAAATACAATCCACCAAATAATACTTCCAATTTGATTAAATTAGTTTCCAGCTTTTCGTCTATGTCAGTAATAAAAGCTGAATTATCCAACTACTAGATATATTTATTTTTTATATTAATTATGTCAATGATTGGGAAATTTTATCAACCCACAGTTTAATTAAAGTCGCAAAAATGCTAAGAACTACAATATTTTTATTGCTAATAAAGCTTTGCTCTTAATATAGTTTTTGTATTTGTATATATATTAAAATACATTTTAAATATAACTTGGATGAGAATTATGGTGCTTTGTTTACTCTATACTTTCCTTCATTAATTATATAAATATGACACTGAAATATATGATTACTGTAATAGTATCAGATGTTTATTACTAAATAAGTAGTTATATATAGAGCTCGCAAATAAACTCTTAACAAGCTTTGCAGAATATCTCCAACCCCAGACTGGTTTCTGCTACTGGCTCCCTCTGTGAAGTGATAAAGATATGCATTGCAAGCTCTATATATAATATTTGTAATACAAGCTTGTTAAATTAGGTCATGTGACCCATGACTTGATTTTGTTGTAATTCTAAATAAGTAATTGATGTGAGTTAAATTCTGTTGAGTAATTGCTTTGTATTTTATTGTCCTTTATTGCTAAGTTGTTAAAAAGTGTTGGCTATTATAAAATGGACTATTTAAAAGCTTATTTATCTTTTACTTAAACTTTATCTTTTTGCCTCCAGACTTTACAGATGGCTATATTGTTCTTTTCAATCATAGGATGTTAAGTGATGATAAAAATGAAGAATGGTGAGATTTTCCTCCAGGAAAGTATTTATGTATGAAATAATATCAAGACTTAAGTTGTTTAAAATATTTAAAAAAATATGTATCTAAAATCTAATTTTAATTAATTAAGTTTATTAACAAAAGCAAAATCTACAGAGCTTTACAAAGTATCGACGCAGCAAAATATATCTTCAAATTTCTTTACACATAACATATAAGTTGCTAAAGAACTTTGATTGACTGACACTCCAAATTTGGAAAATTCTGGGTAATTTTTATTGATTTTACAATCATGATGGTTAATGTTTATTGGATTGTTTTGGGAAGCACATGGAGAAAAACAGAATAATGAACAATGATAATATTGAATAATGACAAAGATATGAATAAGAGATTATGATCTGGGCCAACTGATGAGTGTTGGTTCAGCATGAAATATGCATCTTGGGAATAATGACATCTTTTTCACATGTCTTTGGTCATATGTTTATGATTAACCCCTCCACAAGGTGTTAAAAGTGGATAGAAATCAGTTCCTATCTTGCATGAGATTGGTATAATGAAAATTACACTACAGAAATATTACTCATTAAGTAGATAATCTTTATCCTAATGAATGATTAATAAAAACTATTAGTATACTTTTACCAAGTGGTTTGTGTCAAAGTTGTGAGGGCAACATGTTTGACATATGAATTAAATTGTAAATTTTTATCATGGTTTGCAGGGAAAAAATAACCAACATTTATGGTATAAAAAATATGTTAGATATTTTTAAAATATCCAATATTTAACATATCTTAATTTTTAATTCATATTTACTAACATAATAACAATATTAAATTCTACAACTCTATTATTTACTAAGGCAATAAACCTTTAAGCATGTGCACTTGAAAATGCGAAGGTAGAGACCTCTACAGGTCTTAACCATAAGCTTATGCTTTAGAAGAAAAAAAAATTAGTTAACTGTAGGTGAAGAATTGCATGGCATGAAGATGTTTACAATGAGAACTAAATAAAACTGATTCAAAATTGACCACATTTTATATTATTAGCCATTTTTTATTTAAAATTATGGATTCATCTCATTTTTATACATATGCTAAATATTTAATATTAAACATAATTTTAATATTAACTACTCAGTTGTCCATTCTATTTATTTATTTTGTTTTCAACTTGTGCATTTTTTCAATTTCAAAATTCTACCTAATTCATTATAAATAATATTAATATTCTTAGTATAAAACAAAAAAATAATTTTACAAAATAACAGTATATAAGTAATTTTTTAAACAAATGTAATCTATCATCAAATTATGAAACATCTCATAATAGCACAAAAAAATGAATATATAAACATAGTCTTTGCAGTTATATTTTGGTTTATTTCTTTTATCTAAATTAATTGTTAAACGCTTTTAGAAAAATTCAAACATTATTTATACTTTTCCAAATATGTTCAGCTATTAATAATAATATATTTAGTATAGAACCAATAATTCAAATGTTATTATTCTCCTTTCTTATTCTGGTGAAGCTGATATATCCAATGTTAGTATTTGCATGAGAATTGAAATGAGAACATTAGATGCAAGAATATAAATATATTTAATCAAAAATAATAATTGGAAGATAAATTATTTATATTTATCTATAAGGATTCTCCTTCCATTATTTTTTTTAAAAGCAAGTGTACCATACATTTCAAAAATAGACAAATTAGGGGAAATCTGCAATCAGTATAACATCAGAACAGATTTCCAGAACCATACTACGCTATGAGGAATTCTAACATCCACAAAGTCTAAGCTTGAAATCCTGAAAAGAAAAAGATACATCTATGAAATACCATGTAAATGTGAATGAACATATATCGGTAAGACTAGTTGTCCCATTGAAAAGTGCTTGCAAAAACACAAACTGATAATTAGAAGAGAGAAAACAGATTGGTCTAAGGTATAAGACTATTTATGTGCCAATGAACATATGTTCAATTGGGAAGATACAAAAATATTGGATAGAAAAGAAAATGTACAAAGAAGAAAATTTAAAGAAGCTGTTCACATGACAATGGCAAAAAATCCCATAAGCTAACCTAGTGTGACTATACGTAATATATGGAAAACACTAATCAACTTTTCTTGTTGAGTCAAGCATTTTTAGTAGAGAGGTCAGCACAAACGCCTTGCAAGCAAGTAGTTGTTTGCAGATGGTTGTGGATTCGCCTCCTGGCAGATACTATGACATATGGAAAAAAAACTTTGCTCTTAGGGAAAAGTGGAGAAATCAGGAGGAATCTCATAGATAAGTATATGAAATTTCTACTGACTGTTGCCTTTGGCAGGATGGCTCAGTTGGTTTAGAGTATTACCTTAAAATTTAATAATCAAGAATCTAAGAGTCCAAGTTTTAAATCCCATGCTAGTAATGTCACTGGTCAGGCCAGAAACACTTGAAGAAGAGGGAAGAATAATACCTCTTGAAACATTATGCATATACTAACCTGTTTGATGTGCTGTTACTAATAGTTGAATGTATTTGAAATATTTAAATAAAGTTAAATTTTTTTACAGACATTCAATACGCATATTAGACGATAGAAATAGTCCAATATAAAAAATACAAGTTTTATGAGTAGTTTTAAAACATTACATTAGGTTAACTTATGAGCTTGTATTTCATTATCGTATAGACAGCTTGTTTAAATGTTTATTCTTTAGCTTTATATTATTGCATCTTTCCAGTTGAACATATGTTCACTAATATATGTCATGTCCAGAGTGTTACTTTAGATACATGTCTTTTCCCTGTTAGTCATTAATTTGTGTTATTTTAATCATTTTTTGATCCGGAGGCTAATTTTACTGATCTATATGGCTTTTCATTATATGACATTTAATTGATTCACTTCTTGTTTCTCTGTATGTTCAAGTTGTGTAGAGATTAGAATTCTGTGTAGTGTGTCATAGCTTTAGAAAGCTGTTCTAATATTATACTGATTGCATATATTCTTTGGTTTGTCTATCATCACCAAAATGTATTAATATCTTATTACAATAATTATCTTTTTTTTTTTTAATATTTATTCTTGTCTGTTTAAAATTTTCTTAATAATAACTGATGGATTTTTCCAAGTAAATGGTTTGGAAGAAATTTCTTTTGCTTTATTATATAGTGATATTATAACTACTTTTTGTATTTCTGTCATGTTTATATGCAGTGCAAACGTTAAGTATTTTTCTTTGTGCATGAATGTTTTTATTCCAATTTTATTATGAATTTAATTGAAGGAAATATCTTTTTTTTTTTTGTCAAGGATATTTGTAATATTGGTTGACATACAATGAAAGCATCATCAATATAGCAAATCCATACCTTTGTAAAATATAGTAATGTGTATGATTGTGATTTCAAATTTTTCATGCAAATGTTATTAAAGTTGAGTTGAACCCATAAATATTCCTTGATTTTTCAGAAAAATTTTTGTACTGCATTGAATGTATACTGTTATTATGAAGAATATTCTAAGTTCCAATATAATATCAATAAGCTAAGATGTTCTGATTTGGATGTTAATGCTCTTATTTTCTCTATCATAAATAAATCAACTGAATGAAAATATATATAAAATAAAGCAACAACTCTGTCTATTAATATTGTTATTGTTCATTAACTTTTTATATCATACCAATGTAATTTCAATGCAAAACAAAATTCTTGTATCAAAACCAAGAAATGGCTATTTATATATTGATTAACATTTTCATAAAAAACTTAAAACCACAGCCATAAATACTTCAACTCTACCAAAATCTAATTTTTCTATATAGTTGATGATTTATTGTATGGTAAAGTATTACTACAGACTTTCTGGACATACATCACTAACATATCTCTTTCATTGAAATTCACAAGGGAATTAAATTAAAATTAAAATGATGAGCTTAGAAGTTCCTGTAACAAGACTTTCTCGTGGCAAAATCAAAATTATTGTTCATAGAAAATCCACACATATTGAATTACTTAGCTTTTACATTCAATTAAAAAGTGGAGGTATAAAATGACTATGAACAAAATAAAAAAGCAAGTTTTCCAGAAGATAGTGAGTTGATAAAATTAGAAATACTATGGTTCAAATATTTATTTCATACAGTTTTTATTCAACTTCATACTTTTTAGAATAACAAGAAATTATACTAAAGTATATATTTTTTACAATAGTTCCTCTTTTTGGATTGAAAATATATATAACATTTGATATGGAATTTTAATACCATAGAACAGCTTTATGTATATTATATAATGAGCTTGCAAACAGCTCTTAACAAGCTTTTCAGAATATTCCCAACCTCGGACCAGTTTCCGCTAGTGGCCTTTTCAGTGAAAGATATTCAAGAATTAGATTTAAAATACCACATCAAACCTAGAATTTTATCTAATGAATAACTATTAAGTAGAAAATCTGAAATTTTGAGACATTCATATGTCTTCTAATCCAGCTATCTAACTTAAATAGCTATATGGGACTGAACGAAGTTCAGATACACCATATATTAATAGTTTTAGCAATATAAAATTGCCAAAGCCTTAATAGCAAAAAATAAACTTACAAAGAAATCAAATCATATGTCACATGACCTAATTTGACAAGCTTGTATTACAAATGTTATAAACTGAGCTTGCAAATAGCTTTTAATGAGCTTTTCAGAATATCCCCAACCTCAGACCAGTTTCTGCTACTGGTTCACTGAGGTGCTAAGATATTCAAGCATTAGATTTAAAATACCAGGTCAAGCCTGGAACTTTATCTAATGGATAACTATTAAGTAAAAAATCTGAAATTTTCAGACATCCATATGAAAAGCTTGTTAAGAGTTACAGTATTTGCAAGCTCATTAATTTGTAATACAATCTTGTTAAATTGGGTCATGTGACATATGACTTGATTTCCTTGTAATTTTTATTTTTTTCTAACTAAGGCTTTGGCGATTTTATATTACTAAAGCTATTAATATAATATGTATCTGAACTTGTTTCAGTCCCATGTGGCTATTTAAGTTAGATAGCTGGATTGGAAGACATATGGATGTCTGAAAATTTCAGATTTTCTATTTAATAGTTATCCATTAGATAAAGTGCTGGGCTTGGCCTGCTATTTTAAATCTAATGCCTGAATATCCTAGCTTCTCACTGAGGAAGCCTTGAGTATTGAGTGAGACCACAGTCTGGTTCTAGATTATTCTTAGTGGCGCCCTCGTTCAATGATTTTAATTTGTAATTTGGGGGATAAAATATAAATAAAACATGGGTAGTAGAAAATGGGGCACAATACTTTGGATCTTATAATTAATTGGACAATTTATATAAAAACTTGTAATTGATTATAAATTCAAAATTATTCTTGCCATGTTAAATCTGGATATCTTATATCTGCTATGAATTTCTAACAATGTCAGAAAACAAAAACCTGTTAATAATGCAAGCTTAAAAAATACATGTGTCTATTCTCTTATTTAGTTAGCTAATATAGATAGTTCTTTATTCATAGGTTATGGGAAAATTGCTTACTTCTCTGTCCAATTCATATACCTTAAGCTATTCTTATTTGATATTTGCACATGTCTGTGTGATTATATATTTATATATTAATCAATTTCCAGACATTCAAGAAAATTTCACTGCAAATGCTGAAATTATGAATATGCATATAAAAAAAATGTATTTAACATAAAAATTAAAACACTGACAGAAATAATTTTTTTAAAAAAACACATAAATGCTTTAACTTTCTACAAAATTCTATTGTAAAAAGATGCGTTTGGGCTATATTTAAATAGACATTTTTAGATTACTGAACATGAATGTAAAACAAATATAAATGTGAATATTGTAATTAGTACTTGTATATGATATGGATATATCTTAATGATGTGAGTTCATTAAAATTTATAATGTAGCGCTTATATTAAGTTAAATTAAGAAGATATTAAGTATTGGCAAATGTAATAATTAAGCCAATAAACATCACATGACCATCATTTCGTATGCTTACTTATAACTGTTATTAGAACAGGCAAAGCTCACTATACGTATTGCCACTCACTGCAAATTAGAGTAATCAATGGATGCTAGAAGGCTTCTTACTGACGAAGGCCATAAGCCAGAAATTAGTGTGGGAATATATGGGGATTTTATGCACAAGCCTTCTAACATCCATTGATTACTCCAGCATGCAGTTAGTGGCAATACGTATAGTGAGTTTTGCCTGTTTTAATAAATGTAATAATTATTCGCAAATGATTATTGATAATGATCAAATATTATTTGTATTTTAATACTCTATTGTCCAATTATTTAATTTGCCTTAGGCAGAGAACTTGATATACTTATAATAAATCATTTATGTAAAAATGTTTTCATATATTCACTTTTGCATACACACATATATTTTACAAATCTTATAATTATTTTAATCTTTTTTTTTTTTTTTTTTTTTGGTAGATTGAAAATAACTATGTGGTGAAAATAAATTAAAAAATAACACAGTCTTTTATTTTAAAAATAATCCATTAATTTCAAAATATATACAATCCACACACAAACTTCTTTATAAATTTGGATTTAATATAATATGAACTATTAAGTAATATATATTAAGGCTATAATTTAAGACTATACGACTAAAATGCGACAGTAGGGACCTCTACAAATCTAAACACAAGATTAACAACTTTAAAAGACATGAACTATTATAATTGAGCAATAATATAGTACAACGTTTCAATTATATTACATTATTATCTTTATCAAAGAACAACTAAAAAATACATAAAAAATAACAAATACAAATATTCCATAACAAAATATAAATACCTCTTACATTAAACCTCTTCTAACAAACAATCTTAACTTTCATTATATTCGTTTCTTAAATATCTTTAAAATAATTCCCTATAATTATTTAATTAAACCAATCTATTGTGCTCTTTTTCTTTTTAATTAACATCCTATTGATTACAGGTTTTAAATTTGCAGTGAATAGGATAAGATAAGAGGTATTTGTATTTATTTACATGTATTATGGAATATTTGTATTTGTTGTTTTTTATATATTTTTTAGTTGTTCCTTGATAAAGACTATAAAATAACATAGTCGGAACATTTTTTAAATTTTTATTAATACACCTGGGTCTCATTTTATGCATTAGATAGGTTCCTCAGAAAACGAGCACAAAAGAAATCGCACAAGAATAAACGTAACTTATCTTGAAAAATGGGGGATATGTTCCAGTAATGTTTAGACATTGCATAAAAGCAAAGCAACAAGAAAAATTACTTTAAAATACACATTAAAAAAATAAAGGAATTGGGTATGACTAATAAAAAATTTCAAATATTTGAAAAAAATTAATATAAGACAATTTTTTTTTACTTTTTTTATTAACTATAGTATTTAATTTTACATTTTTTATACATATTTTAATCATTACCGCTGTTTGACAATATGCATTCATTTGTGAACTAGTAAGAAATCAGATTCATGACATGATGTACAACTAGCACCACTTCCAGTCTTGTGCTGTTTCTATATTTAAAAAATGAGATCGCAATCAAAACAAAAAATTATCATTAGAAAGATTATTTTCAGTTTATAAAATCAATAAAATCTTCATTATTATTTATTTTAAAAATCTAAAAAAGTATTTATTTCTGTTAATATCTAACAAAATATGTTTTAAAAGTTTAAAATTTTTGAATATTTATTGTGACATTTTCATACTATGTATAAATCTATTATTATTATTTACTCATTAGTATAAGTAGGTCATTTACATAAAAGCTAAGATTCTAGATACAGTTTCAGGCCATATTCATGTTAGCTGCTAATCATCATCATCATCAACCATTATCAATCCACTGCAGGTTGAAGCTCTCCACAAGTTCAGTCCATCTTTTCTGATCTTTAGCTTCTCTTTTCCACATCACCCCTATACCCTTTCTTATTTCATCCATCCATCTCACATGTGGTCTCTTTCTGGGTCTTTTACAATCTCTTGGAATCCAGTTTAAAATTTCAATTGTCCATCTATTATCATCTCTTCTAGCAATATCTCCAGCCCAACTCCACTTCAATGAGGTCAATAACATCTGTTTGTTCTCTCATTAATACATTGCGTTTTCGATCCCTTCTTGTTACTCCCAACATACATCTCTTCATACTTCTTTGAGTGGTCTGAAGTCTCTGTATTGCTCTTCTATTAAGTGTCCAAGTCTCAGATCCATAAGTAAGAACTGGTAAAACACATTTGTTAAAAACCTTCCTTTTCAAACACATAGTCATATTTCCTTTTAGTATCAAGTTATTTCTACCAAAAGCACTCCAACCAAGTTTAATTCTATGATTAATTTCCTCCATTATGTTTCCATCTGTATTAATAATCTGACCAAGGTATTTGTAACTGTTAACTTCTTCTAATTCATCATAATCAATCTTTATTTTCATATTTTGAGCAAATCAATTAAACATTATTTTAATCTTTTTAACATTTATCTTTAATCTTACTTTCCTACTTTCATCTGATAATGCCACCAATATTTCCTTCAGCTCTGAAGCATTATTTGCAAAAACACTACATCATCTGTGAAATCTAAATGACTTAAATAATCTCCATTTACTTTCACTTCTTTAGTTTCTCATTTAATCCACAAAATACTTTTTACAGCACTACTGTAAAAGTTTTGGAGATATGGAGTCACCTTGTCTTACATCTTTCTCAATGTTGACTTTCCCAGTATCATTATGTAATCTAATTGTTGCTGTTGCATTTTTATAAATATTCTTTAAAATATGACAACATCCTGGATCTATACCTTGATGATCCAATGCTTTAATCACTGAAGAAATGTTTATAGAATCAAATGCCTTTTCATAATCTACAAATCCAAAACATAATGACAACTCATATTCATTTGTCCTTTCTATAACTTCTCTCAATACCTGGATATGATCTACTGTACTAAAACCACTTTTAAATCCAGCTTGTTCTCTTGGTTGGTGGAAATCCAATGTTCTCTGTAGATGAGTTGTAATTATCTTGGTAAAAATTTTATATAAAACTGATAAAAGGCTGATAGGTCTGTAATTTCTAATATCTTCTTTATCACCTTTTTTAAATATTAATATTATTACTGCATTCTTCCAATCATCCGGTACATCTTTATCATTTAGATATTTGGTATATAACTTTGCTAAAAAAATCTATTTCTTCACCTGCTTCTTTTAATATATCAATTATAATTCCATCATTACCTGGAGCCTTCCCTTTCTTCATACATTTAATTGCATGTCTCACTTCTTCATTTAAAATTCTGGGCAATTCAGAAGATGTAATAGATATAGGAGGTACTTGTTCTTTATTACTATATAATTCTTGATAAAAAATCTTCTACCAATTTCATGATGTCATTTCTCTTTTTAGTAATAATTCCATCTTTTTTCTTATTGCAGATATAAATTTCCTATCAATACCAAAATGTATTTTTACATTCTTGAGACTTTTATTTTCTTCTACAGCTTTCCTTGATAGTTCACAGTTATACTTTCTTATATCATTTTCAACTCTTTTTCCGCACCATTTTACAAAATTCGAGATATTCAATTCTTTTTAATGCATCATTTTTGTATATCTTCATATTCCTTTTTTTCTTCATAAATTCTCTAGTCTCAGTAGAAATTTTATTGGTCAATTGCTGCTTTTTTCTACCAGCTATCTTTGTTGCAGTTTTTAAAAGTGTATCAGTTATTTTCATATTAATTTCATTCAAATCTGAATCATGTTCAAAATCTACTAATACTTGGAACCGATTTGTAAGTTCTAATTTAAATTCATTAGAATGTTTCTGAAGATTAGGAATATCAACTGTAAATATTGTTTTTCTTAATAATTTTTGTCTCTCTAGTTTTACATTAACATGTGTCTTACACCTTACTAATTGATGATCACTTCCTGTGTTAAATTTATTAAGAACATTACAATCTTGAAATATGTATTTTCTGTTAGTCAAAATATAATCCAATTCTGCTGTACCTTCATTTGGATGCTTCCATGTCCATTTCCTTTAACATTTTTCTCAAAAAAAGAATTCATAATATAAAGTTTTTCTTTTTCTGCAAACTCCACAAGTCTATGTCCTCTCTCATTTCTATTACCATAACCAAAATTACCTACAGCACTTTCATCTTTCATTTGTTTACCAATTCTAGCATTAAAGTCTCACATAATAATTTTAAAATGTTGTTTACTCTGATCAAAAGCCTTTTGTATATCCATATAAAAATCTTCTACTTCATCACTATGAGAACTTGTTGGGGAATAAACCTGAATTATCTGCATTTGGTATCTGCTATTAAGTTGTATAATTAGTCTTGCCACTCTGCGTGATAACACCATAAATCTCCATAATATTGTTCTTCCACTTTTTATTTATAATGAATCTTACTCCACTTGTATTTTTAAAATTTGTGTCTTTATAATAGAGTATATGTCCACTTTTTGAATCAGTTGTCTTTTCACCTTTTCTTCTAACTTCACAAAGTCCAATAATGTCCCATTTAATATAAGACAGTTCTTCTTCTAATTCTTGCAATCTTCCTTCACTTGAAAGTGATCTGCCATTCTAAGTACCTAAATAAAAAGTCATCATCAAATGGCAGCCTGGGTTCCCACCTTCGGTCACCAACCACTGCCTTGGTTGGTGTCTTTACAGCCTCCTGGGAATAAGGCCCATGCTTTATTTTTGTCTGCCATAATTGTATATATGTATTGAAAAAATATTTATCATTTACACAAACATTCATTCTGCCTTATCAGGCATTGAGAAAAAAGACCATGATGTTTCTTGATCTTAAACTCAGAGGTAAAAAGCCAATGAACTCACCACACTGGCTAATGCATGTTGGTGAGCAGTCCATCCATGTTCATATACTATATAAATAATCACAAAGTAATAACAGCTGCATCGACAAGAATGTATGGAGTGGACATTAGGAATTTGCCCTGCTTGTTTCCTTTAAGGTCTCCAAGAGGAATCAAAGGGTGTCCTTTCAGTTAATATAATGTTATATTTTTGAGAGAAAAAAAAGTATTTCAAGTCAAAATAAGTTATTAATAATTTAAATTTCTTGATATCTAATAAATATAGTGAAATATGAAAGATATTAAGAAGAAACATGAATCACATAACTTCAAAATCGCATTAAAATAATCCGCATAAAACGAGACCCAGATGTATATCAAAGCATTGACCTGGAAGCGAACTCAGGCCTACTGCTTGGCAAGGCAGCTATGCTAACCACTAGGCCATCAATGTTTGACAATAGTCGGAACATTGTAGAATATTATTATACAATTATAAATAGTTCATATTAAAAATCAAGATTTATAAAGAAGTTTGTGTGTAGATTGTATATATATATAGTGATAATATATGTTTTTTTTAAATAAATTTTATTATGGTACATATTTTTCTTATAAAAAATATTTCTCACATTATAATTTGGAAAAGCCATGAACTGCTAAAATAAACCATAAATTGTTTTAAAAAGTAGGTAAAAATGGTGGACTTTAATCGGTAATTAAATTGATAATATAAATTGAAGAACTATTATTCCAAAACCTATGAATTCAAAAATTTTTAATACTCAATTTTAGGCCAGTCATCATAGCATATTAAAGTATACACATGACTACAATTTGTAAATCACATATGTTTATAAAAATTTCAAGAATTAGATCAAAGTATATTTATCCATATGTTGTGTGGTCACATATAAAAGATATTGGTGTGCAAAAACGCAGTTCAGCTCCAAACATTTCATTTCATAAGTAAATGTTTACACAGAGCAGTGCCAATAAATTGTTTATGATCCAATAACTCTTATATTAAACAGGCAAAACTCTCCATACAGTTGTTCTATCCTGTGCCAACCAGAGTAATCAATGGATGCCAGAAGGCTCGTGCATAAAATCCCCATCTAGTGTCTATTCATCCAATATCCCCAGGCTACTTTCTGGCTTGTGGCCTTCATCAGTGAAGAGCCTTGGATCTGAGAGCACTGCACCTAGATCTTAGGATCTAGGTGCAGTGTTCTCAGATCCAAAGCTCCTAGTTGCAGTGCTCTCAGATCCAAGGCTCTTCACTGATGAAGGCCACAAGACAGAAACTAGTCTGGAGATATTGGATGAGTAGGCACTAGATAGGGATTTTATGCAGCAGCCTTCTGGAATCCATTGATTACTCTGTTTGGCACAGGGTGGCACTACTGTATGGAGAGTTTGCCTGTTTAATAACAGTTATGTGCTAGCATAAGAGATGGTGATCATGTAATGTTTAGTGGTTTAACTTTTATATCAGACATCACAATATAATAAAAATATACAGAAATTAGAATATACACAAAGTCACTTAATTATAAAAAATGCATTGTTAAAAAATCAGATCACTTTATTATACGCTATTGATTTTCACTGTATGTAAAATTAATAAGTTATCAATTCCATGCTAAATATGTATCCTCAGCACACATACAAACAGTGAATTTTCTAATATCTAATAAATTACCTCAGTTTCCATGCATAAATACCACAATTTATGAAACAGCATGAGATCACTGCAAAAAATGATAAATATGTTAAATCAATAACAAACAAACACTGTTTTCTATTTTAAAAGTAGACCATTAATTTCCAAATATATGCAAAACAAACCACGTGCAAACGTCCTTATAAATCTTGATTTATTATATGAACTATTTTCACATGACCCACTACTCTCAGTACCATCTGCTGACCCACCTGATCACACACATGTAAAAAGATAAACAATCACCATTATATGTATTTCATGCTAAGCCAGCAATCATCAGTTGGTCCAGATTGATTATTTATCCTTTTACATGTGTATGATCAAGTGAGTCAGCAATATGAGATGGCACTGAGAGTAGTGAGTCGTGTGAAAATCTGAATTCGAATTCCGCATATATTACATATATAAATGCAGGTTTAAGCCTGTACAATGTATATAAACTATTATAAATTACAAAAAGTAGTCGTGTGTTTTGACTATATTCTTTTATAGTCTTTACCAAGGAACAATTTAAAAATGCATTAAAAAAACAATAAATATAAATAGGCATTTGAGCATTTCATCATCAGAGTTTCAATTGGATGGATAGTTGAAAAGTTGAAGTGTGGAGTAGATTGAAGCCTGTCCATTAAAGTAAGAAGATTGGCTATCTTAATATATATCTGAGCACTTATAGCATATATGTGTAGAGATGGTAATCTGGACCAACTGATGATTGCTGATTTAGCATGAAATATGTATATTGGTGATTATTTATCTTTTCAACATATATGTGTTCAAGTGTAGCAGTGTTTTGAGATAGTATGGAGAGTGGTGGGTCATGTAAAAGTCTGTGCACATATACCCTATATATTACATATATAGACACAAGTATATAATAAGCTGTGTGTTTCAGTTCTTACATAGTAGAGATGTCTGCCCATTCCTTGTTTTTGTATTAAATGGATTATGTCCTATACATGAGGGGTCAGATTGATCTTAGGTCAACATGGGTGTGACAAGAATCTCAGCCTCAGGGTGGCCTTTGAGCATTCCATCATCAGATTTTCAATTGGATGGACGGTTGAAGAGTTGCAGTGCGGAGTGGATTGAAGCCCGTCCATTAAAGTATGAGGTTTGGCTATCTTAATATTATATCTGAGCACTTATAGCATATATCTGTAGAGATGATAATCTGTACCAACTGATGATTGCTGGTTTATTGATGATTATTTTTCAACATATATGTGTTCAAGTGTATCAGTATTATGAGATAGCATGGAGAGTGGTGGGGCATGTGTAAGTCTGTTCTCATATACCCTATATATTATATGAACTATTATAAATTATAAAAAATAGTCGTGTGTTTTGACTATATTTTTTTATAGTCTTTATCAAGAAACAATTAAAAAATGCATTAAAAAAAACAATAAATATAAATAGGTTGTTAATTGACAAAAAAGAAAATCGGTTGATTTAATTAAATAATTATAGGGGTTTGTTTTAAGAAAGTTATTTAAGAAGCTAATGTAATGGAAATTTAAGATTATTTGTTAGAAGAGTTTTAAAATAAGAGTTATTTATATTTGTTATATGTATTGTATTATTGTGGAATATTTTTATTTTTATTTATTTTTTTTTTTATGTATTTTTTAATTGTTCCTTGATAAAGACTATAAAAAAATATAGTCAAAATGTTGGAATATTATTAGTTCTTTACAATCGTTCTTATAATAAATCAAGATTTATAAAAAAAGAACTTTGCATGTGGTTTGTTCTGTATATATATATTATCCTTTTAGTTTATGCCTAATATGCACGGCAGTTTTTTTCATAATCAAGTAAATATAAATAATAAACTTTAGTTTCTTTATCACTTTTTTTTAATTTTTATTAATATTCACATAAATTATACTAATAAATTTTATAAATATAGGGCATTTGAACTCAGACTTTCAAATCACTTCACTATCTACCCTATCTCATACTATTGATATACATGACCACACACATGCAGAAAAGATAAATAATCACCAAGATCCATATTTCGTGCTAAACCAGCACTCATCCGTTGGTCCAAATTACCATCTTCCATTCATATATATATAATTAGTGCTCAGTTTATATTAAGATAGTAAATCTTCACACTTTAATGGACAGGCTTCAACCTACTCCAACCTCCAACTCTTCAGCCATCCATACCATTGAAAATCTGATGAAAAAATTTCCCAATTCCATATTGATGCCAATATTGTTGTCATACCCATGTTGACCTCAAGTCACTCTGACCCCTCACATATGGGACAGTAGGTTGAAGCCTGTCCATTAAAGTGTAAGGATTTGCTATCTTAATATAAACTGAGCACTGATTATATATATATATATATGGAAGATGATAATCTGGATCAACTGATGAGTGCTGGTTTAGCACAAAATACACATATTGGTGATTATTTATCTTTTCTGCATGTGTGTGGTCATGTGTATCAGTAGTATAAGATAGTGTGTATAGTGAAGTGGCTTGAAAGTCTGAGTTCAAATCCCCTATATTTACAATTAGGCACCAGGTTTAAGAGTTCAAATCTTAATATATTTCATTTAAAACATTTCATTAAATTATGTTTATTGTTGGTGTATTAGTACTATTTAAATATGCCTTTTTTATTAAGTGATTGCTGAAATTGATACAATTTTTGAATCTGCAAAAGTGAAAATCCAAGGGTAAACCAATCCATTGATTATTATTGCCTGCACTAGGTGGCACTACTGTTTACTGTTTTAAAAATTAAGTTTGTTGAAATAATGACATTCAATTTATGACCTACCTATAATTCTATTTATAAAACAAGGTTCAAATGTTATTAATCTACCATTTGTGATTAGTTTGTTTAAATTTTTGAATGTTAGTTAATTAAAGGTTTAATCCACATGTTAATTTTGTTAACTGCAGTTGAAAAACTTTTGGCCGGTGGAGCCAAAATCATAGAACTCCTATGGATGTGTCTTCACCAGCCTAAACACACTCACCTATAGTTAACAAAATTAACACACGGAATAAACATTCATTTAATTAACATTCAAAACCTTTAAGCAAACTAATTACAAATAGGATAAGAAAAAATAGAATAACCTGAACATTATCTATAATTTTATAGTTGCCTTGAGGGTCATGTGATATTGGAACATCAGCAGATAATTTCTTTTAGTAAATATTTATTTTTTAATTTATTTTTTATAAATAAAAAATAACAAATCAATTTTGTTTGTATTTATAGTACTTTAAATTTTATATGTACGTAATAATTCTCTTTTCTAATCTAAACTTCAGAGAATAATTACAATTGTTAAAGCATTATTTTTATTTTCAAATGTAAATTTTTAGAACAATTCTCCGCTGTTATTATCAAGTCTTTATGTATTTTCACTTTTTTAACCATGAGTAATGATAAAATATCTAGAAGTTCAATAAATTACTTTGGATAAATAAATAAATAAAATAAAATTAAAACGGTTAGAATGTGGAGCTTTACTTTTGGATAATGTTTTTATGGAGAAATAAATCCCTTTGCTTTGATATTTACATTTTATATTTGAATAAACTGATCTTTTTATACCAATTTTAATCTCACGCTTGAAATTATTGCTTTTGTAAAATGATTCACGGATTTATAGCTTTATTTATCTCATTGAATTTAAAAAGAAAACTTTTCTTCACATACATGTATATACATGCACACAGATGAAATAATCACCAAGTTTAATAGAATTATAAAATGTGTATCTATTATCTATATTTTTCACGTAATGCTGATTTGATTTTAAACATGTATAATGTTTCGTTTTGAAATAAAGACTACCATCATTTTCAAAAAATCAGATAGAATAAAAAAAGATTTATCTATAAATTATTAATTACAACGAATTTAAATGGCTTTAATTACTAATAGTTAAAAAAAACTATATACATATGTATGTTGTATAATATATGCGTACATACAAAACAATCAATAAAGAATAGGATATCCATAGCAAATATCATCTTATCAATTTACTGCAGGATGGGGGTCTCTCCAAGTTCAATCCATCTTCGCCGATCTTTAGCTTCTCTTCTCCACATCACCCCTGCACACTTTCTTATTTCATCCATCCATCTCACAAGCAAAAGAGAAAAATATTGATTGAAGGAAGAATTTTGAAAAAATATTACATAATTAAAAATATGATCCAGAATTGTTTACTCCCAACGATGCTAATCCTCCAAATTCTTAAGCTACTGACTACTTATATTTACAAAATTAAAATAAAAATAAAAAAATTAATAAGAATAAAATAATAAAAATTAAATGAAATAAAAATAATATATATATATATGACTGTGGAACGTATTGATTGATAAATATAAAAAAGTTAAAATGTATTATATATAAAAATATAATAATTATATAAAGAGGTATGTAAAAATATATGTGAGTATATAAATAATGATTATAAGTTAGAATATATGTAAAATTATATGTTCATGTATATTTGTATTGTATTGTGTTTTTTATAGTTCTGAAGAAGATTATTGGGGCAATCGAAACCATCAATAGTGGGTTGTGATTATATGAAGCAGTGTAAAAATAATACAGGAAGTAAATGATATTAATATATTTACAAAATTACATTTTATTGTATTACTGATATATCATAGTAAAATATGTCATCAATTTAACCTTACCCATTCTCCGCAAGAAAACTTATAAGATAGTATTGTTGTTTTTGCTATGAGTGTTTTTTCTTACTTTTCAATATGCATTTTTTAGAAATTTATTTCCATAAAAAATAATTTTTTTATGCAGTTTGGCATACTTTTTTTACAAAAATCTATTACTCTTTATTTGCATAGCATTTTCCATGTAACAAGATTTGCCTTTACAATTGTACATTAAACGTCATCCACTAAGCTAAAAAATATAAAGAAAAACTATAATTTGCTAGCTTCAAAGTATTGCAATTTGTTTTAGAAATATATATACTTATAAAATAGTATCACCTAATCTTACAAATGCATCTATTGTTCTAGTTTTTAAAACAAGGATACAAAAATTGACAATAATTGCTATGTATTACGATAATTTAAAGTTGTATTTATAAATTTATTTAAACGCACATTGATTATGTAAATAATATTCATTAAGGCTGTAGCCTCAAGCACATGCATATAAAATGCGATAGTAGGGATCTCTACAGATCTTAAAACCACAAGCTTACTCATTGGAAGAAAAGAGGGCAAGCTTACTCATTGGAAGAAAAGAGGGGAACCCTCTTTTCTTCCAATGAGTAAGCTTGTGGTTTTAAGACCTGTAGAGGTCCCTACTATCGCATTTTATACGCATGTGCTTGAGGCTACAGCCTTAATGAATATTATTTAAATAATTGCTATGGTGTATGTCATTGCTATCCATGACAACTAAAGTAATTTCAGTCATGTTTTTAATCAGATTATTTCTAATCATCACAGATATTCAGTATGACTTTAGAGAATCAAAAAACAAGAACCAATTGAATGTAAAAAAACGTTGATGAGAAAAGAGGATATACATATATCGTTTGCCAATTTAATTAAGCCTTAATTAATTGAAAAGATTTGTGCCCCTGTTTTAAAAAGACAACTCATGGTCCATGCACTTTCAGTAAAAAGAGTTGTTAAATAGAACTCCAAATTTGTTTTTCTCTTTATGTAATAGTCTTGGAAATAATTTCTAGATATCATCAAATCATTAAAATTAAAGCAATAACTTTTATCATCTTAGCTTCTAAATTTTCAGTATGCTGATGATTGTGTTATTTTTTGCATATTTTTAATATTTTTGTACAAGTTACAAAGAATTTAGTTTCGTAATGAACGTTAAGCGTACTCAGTAAACAGTAGTACAATAAAGATTTTTTTTAATATTGTAAGGTTCAGAACTAATTCTACCTTGATTCTCCATCTATAGCTTTAAAAAAGATAAAGTAATTTATCAGTCTATTATAACTACTTTGATTAAATTAGTTATTTATAACAGAGCTTCTCAAATTGTGCTCAGCTGAATTTTGAGAAATTCTGAGTCATGTCAAGAGGAACTGTAAAAATAAATTTCAAATTTTTAAAAAAGAAATAAATAATTAGATCTGTATATAAAAATAAGTCTAAGTGAAAAATTAGATGTTACATTATGTAACCTCATGTTTATTTTACAGTTTATATATATATATATCAGCACTGCAATCACAGGAGGAATACCCTTACTTGTACAATTTACTAGTTTCATTTTTGCAGCAAATATTTCTGGTACTAGTATATTTGATAATTAAAAGTTTAATTCTGAGATGGATAAGTGACTAATAAAAACACAATGTATTTGTGAAGGTCAGTCACTCCAAGACAGTGAAATCACTAAAAAATCCAAATTGCAAATGATAGTCTCTCCTAATTTACCAGAACTGCCCACGTCCTTTTCAAAATCAGGTGACAAGAGACAAAAATATGTCAAGTGAAAAACTTGTAAAGTAATTTTTCTTACTTGAAATATATATTTGTGCCTTCATATAAGGATCCACACAAGCCTATGTGTGTAATATGTCAGAAACAATTGTCAAATAATTTTATGAGTAGAAAAGTTTTTCACCAGTTAGATACTGTCTGTGATGAATTTAAAAATAAGACAATTGAATTTTTTTGAAAGAAAGATCAAAGAATTAATGTGGCAAGTAAAATATTTCTAAAAGTGTTATAAATTAAATGACAAATTAGTCAAAGCATCTTTTGAATTTTCTTTATTAATTGCTCAAACAAAAAAAAAAATGCGGAAGATCTTGTTTTATAGCAATAAACATTTATGAAACTATCCATGGTTCTGAAATGTCAAATCCTTTAAAAATAGTTTTTGTGTGATGGCATTGCAGTAATATTATGTTTATGTTATTATCATAAATCCACCAAAGTACTTTATAACTTGATGAGTCACCTGACAATATGAATGATGCTAATTTACTAGTTTTACCCAGACATCTATAGAATTTGCAAATTCATGAAAGATCTGCTGTTTTATAGAAATCTTTTTGGTGCAACTAAAGGAAGAGGGATATTTGAAAAGGTAAATAACTTTTTTATAGAAAATGAGCTTGAATAACAAGTGTGTATTGGGGTTTCCACTGATGAAGCTACAGCCATGACTAGAAGGATTTCAGGATTTATAGGAGAATTAAAAATGTGTGTCCAATTGCAAAGTATGTTCATTGCATCATCCACATAGAAAAAACCTAATTATCAGAAGTTTTACGCTAAAAATAGACTCCAATTATAGCTCTTTTTACATCACATAGAAGTAAGATATCTATGGGTGTAGTTTTAAAAAGAGTTTTAATATTAAAAGATATATATTTTTCTTTTCAGTATCTTATTTTTTTGATCAAAATTGAGTATGTTACCTAAAAGATTTTTTTTTTAAATGTATATAACTTAAATATTCCTCTATTAGGAAAAAAGTATCCTCAACACCTAATTGCAGACATTTCAAAATGAACTTTCTACATGGTTACAAAGTTTTAAGAGTAATAATACAGAAATTTTTACTTCTCTTTGTGCATTTCTTTAAAAAAAATTATTCAGACAGTAAAAAAAATAATAATTAACCATATCCAAAATTCGATGATGTTTTTTAAAAATATTTTTCTAACTTCAATGAAAATAAAAAATATAACTGGATAAGAATATTATTTGCTCCATTCCTATAATTTAGCAATGTCCTGTGGTCATCTTAAGAACTAATTATCTTGATAAAAGATTCAATTCTTAAATTGAAATTTTGTAATAAGAATTTGTCCAAATTTTGTGACAAAAAGAATATCTTTAAATATTTTGGTTTTGTTCGCATCCACATTTCTTTATGAAACTGCACTTTTATCATTATTGCTAATCAAAAATAAACATAGATATTGATTATCAATAGAAACATTGGAAAATATCTAAGAAATGTATCAAATATTTCAGCTAATATTGATTTTTTTGTGTAGCAGTATTCAAACATAGCGATTACATTAAATTATTGTTAAATCTCCTTTGTAGTATTATTCAATTTTTGTTCTAATATTCTCAATGATTTTTATATTTTATATTTTATGATCTTTGTAATATTTATAATTGCTTAGTATTTTGTATTATAATAAAAATATAAATAAGAAAATTATTTAAATAAACTAAATACAAATGCAATAAAATTGTAAAATAACACCATATATCTTTACCAAGGTTTCTTCTTTTGGGCCTTGAAAAAGTTAAAAGACTGTTTGGCTGGACATGTTGCTAGAAGAGATGATAATAGATAGACAATTGAAATCTTAAACTGGATTCCAAAACAGACCCAGAAACAGATCACATGTGAGATGGATGGATGAAATAAGAATATGTGCAGGGGTAATGTGAAGAAGAGAAGGTAAAAATCAGAGAAGATGGATTAAACTTGGAAAGACCTTCATCCTGCAGTGGATTGATAATGGTTGATGATGATGATGATAGTACCTATGATATTTGTATAATTTGAAATGCTATACTATGCAATAAAGCATTCTTATAGTATCAATAAAGTAATTCGTATTTGTTAATCAAGATATATTCCTCATTAATTATTAAAACTTAAAGTATCAGAAGCAAAACTAGTCATTCTAGTAAAAGATATAAATATCATAATTAATAAAGCTATATACTTCGTATAGCTTTGTTTGGAATATTAAATAAATCATTTTATTTGCAGCAAAAGAATAGAAGTAGCCTGCTTTTGTAGAATGAGATTGTTAATCTATTAATTATTGGTTTAAAGATAATTAAGGACATTATAAAACATTCTTATCTTCCTGTAAATAAAGTTAAGTTTGGACTTAATCGTGCTCAACCCTCTCCAGCAGTGTCCTTTCTCTTTGCAACACTTTAGAATTACACAGACAATCATAACCCAAGATTAGGTTATTCTTGGAAAACAAACAATAATATTTATTAATATCTCTTATAGAATTTTATTATTAAAGTATGTTTATTATTCGCTTATAAATTTTTTGTATACTTTTTATTTATAATAAAACAATTGTTATATTTAAATATATATGTTTGTCGTCATTGAAATCATCGTCTTTACATATTGTTGAAGTAAAAGGTCATACTTTCAAGGAATTAAATTATATATATGTATAATTTTATAACACTCACAGCAGCATAAATTGACGGTCCTATTATTTATTTATGGCTTCAATAATTAAGTTTATGCATAGATGATATATCATATATGGTATAATATGGTATATTATTAATTGTTTCTGAACAGATACAAACTTGCTGCATAATCAATGAGGCACAAATAAAGGCACTTGAAAATAAATCAATGATTACAAAACTGATTATTATTACTACAGTTTTAAGATTTAATAAACCTACAGTCTGAGGATACACTGAATTCATTAACTATTTAAATAACTGGACTACTATAAATACTTTCAGACTATAATACAAGTAATTAACTAAACACTATAAGGGCAAATGTAAAATGCAGAAAACATCTGTCTTACATTATTTATGAATAAATAAATACATGTGAGCTAGAAAAATGTTACACGATAGGAATTTTCATCTATCATGTACTATTGTAAAGGTATTAAGCATAAGAATGGCCAGCCGTTGCAAATGGTATTATCCAAGTCATGCACACACAAAAAACAAGCGGATGACATATGGTAGAAATGTCTGTCTATCTCACACCATTTCTCTAAGTAAGATAATGACTGCAAGTGACTGGAAATTGCAATGGTATAACAATCATTTATGAATAAATAAAACAAATAGAAACGAATCTCATATATAAACAAAACATCCCAAAATAAAGCTACAGTAATTCCCTTATATTAATATACCCAAATTATCCTGCCCCAAATCTGGAGAATAGTTTGCCTAAAATTGTAAACGATTGAAAGATAATAAAAAAACAAAACAATTTTAATTTATTCTGTATATGCAGCTTGTAATAATAATCATTGTAATAATAATCAATAATATTTGCATGTAGTGAAAATGACTGTTTTTTTTTAAATATAAAGACTTTAAAAGCATGGCCAGAGATTAAGATAATAAGCTAATTGCTTTCTATAAAAAAAATTAAACTTTTTTTAAAAATTTATGCAGCATGAATTGTGGCATTATTAAGTAAAGCAAAATTGCAGTATTTTAACGTACTAGTCTTTAAACATATTTACAAAATCAATAATATGTAAATTAATACACTATATAGGCTTAAACCTGCATATATATATATATGTGTAATGTATTCAGGATTCAAACTCAAACTTTCACATGACCCACAATGCTTCTTGCCATCTCATATTGCTGACCTACCTGATCACACACATGTTGAAAAGATAAATAATCACCAATATGCGTATTTTGTGCTAAACCAGGACTCAACAGTTAGTCCAGATTACCATCTCCACACATATATACAATCAGTGCTCAGCTTTATATTAAGATAGCCAATCTTCATACTTTAATGGAGAGGCTTCAAACTACTCCAACTCACAACTCTCCAGGCTTCCATTTCATTGAAAATCTGATCAAAGCCCATGTTAGTTCCAAGGATAACATCCTACCCATGTTGACATTTAGTCATTCTGACCCCTCATGTACAGGAGAATAATCTATTTTACATACATATGTGAGGGATGGGAAGACCTTTGATGCACTATGTTTCAATATGAAATTAATACACTATACAGGTTTAAACCTGCATAAATATATGTAACGTATGTGGAATTCGAACTTAGACTTTCACATGACCCTCAACTCTCCTTTACATCTCATATGGCTGAACCACCTGTTCACACACATGTTAAAAAGATAAATAATCACCAAATATATGTATTTCATGCTAAACCAGCACTCACCAGTTGGTCCCGATTACCAATAATAATTTATAAAGAATTTTCAGTATACTGGAGATAAGTACATTCATATTCATTCCCTTTCATCATTAAGAATTTAAGCTCAGACTGTAGATATTGGTATATTTTTAATGGATTTTGTTAGGCTTTAATCATTATGGTTTCAACAGTAATTTAATTGGTGATTGGTGGCTGGTTTTTCCATAAAGCTAGACATTTAAAATTTTGATGTATAATGGACACAACTTCTCCATACTTTTTTATGTATCTTTGGCCTGCCAGACTGGCAATAGTAAAGCAGATCACTACTTCTCTACTCTTCCATTGTATTTTTCAGTGCCATGCACAATAAGTACACTGAAGGCCCAATCAAGAACTAATCAGCAGTAATAATGATTCTATAGTAATCAATAATAGTTCAGCAGTCAAAATATATATTTTTAAGCACAATGAATTATAATCCCTATTTATAGTTCCTAGAGTTAGCTTATTAGCAAAATTGGATCCATCAGTTATCATTTCAATCCAATGATCTATTGCTAGTAGGTAACTCTTCAACATTGTTTTGGTCCACAGCTTATTTGTCCAATCATGACAATAAATAAATTTATCTTTGAAAGGGATTGCCAGACTAAATTACATCAGATATTAATCTCCTTAATTAATTGATCTGTTTATAATAATTTAAATTGATTTTTTTTAAATAATGATATTTCTATTTTATAATAATTAATAAAAAACACATTTTATTTTAATATATTTTTAATATAAACTTCTTATAATAATAATAATAATAATAATAATAATAATAATAATAATAATAATAATAATAATAATAATAATAATAATAATAATAATAATAATAATAATAATAATAATAATAATAATAATAATAATAATAATAATAATAATAATAATAATAATAATAATAATAATAATAATAATAATAATAATAATAATAATAATAATAATAATATAATAATAATAATAATAATAATAATAATAATAATAATACCATATACATTTATCTGTGCATATAAATTATATATATATATATAATTTTTATTTATTACAATTGTTGAAAATCTTTACTTTTAAAATAAACTTCTAATTTTTGAATTACAGACATGAATCATATATAAATATTGCTTCAATATATATATAAACTCCAATGTTGTTGTCTTTGGAAACTATTTATAAGTTGCTTTGCATAGCAGACATTCAAATGCTATACAGATTTTTTTTCATGTGTCATAGCATCGGCTAGGAAGTGAACCCGATAACCCGGGACAACTGCTTATAATGCAGCTGTACTGACCTCTCAACCACAAATGCTTTATAAATGCTATACAGATTTGATAATGAAATTTTTTAATTTGAACTAAGTAAAAAAGTGAAAAAATGTCTACCTTGTTGATTTGTAGATTTACATTATATTGGTGATTGTTTTATTCTTGCTATTTCAAAAAATGATCTACAGAAAATTCTTAATATTTTGATTACAATTTGTGTAGACATTGATTTAGTAATTAATGTTTAAAAAATATCAGATCCATCATTTTCAGCAACTTTATTACAATTTTCAGAATGGAAGTCAATTAATCTTGATAGATTTCTAAGTAAACAGATGTGGAGGTATGACACAGAACTCCAATGTGTTATTGCTACTTTTAAGAAGTTAAATGAAAAGATGTCATTATAATAGTATATTTACTGCAATTAAATTCACTGCATACAGATCTGTTATTTTGATCAATTTATTATATGGAAGTCGGTTTAATTTAAAAGCCAATAGAATTTTTTTTTATTTAAGAATGCTTATGACAATAAGATCAATTAGTATGTTTTTGTCATATTCTGGACATGATACTAAGTCCCATTACCATTGGTTAAGCATCTGAAAGAAATGAATGGTAACAGACATTCTAGCCAATGTTTAATGAATAAACTTGAGCATGGCTTTTGTAAAAAAAGGCTCAGCCTGTTTACATTATAAAGATTATATTAATAACTATCTAAAATGTATGTATAATTGCTGTAGAAAATGTAGCTGAGGATAGAATTTAATAGAAATCAACAATTAGACATGATATTAAATTCTTTCAAAATTATAAAGCTTAATGCAGAATAAGATAAAATCCAGCATTGCAAAACATCAAATAAATAGATAAAAGAAACATCGTGATATATATGGATGTACACGTGTTTCATGAATTGGTTAGTATAATTATCACAATGTATTATTTTTATTTTCTGGCATTAGAATCGGCCATATTCATTTTGCAAGTGTTTGTTGCTGCTGTTGCTCAATATTAAAGTATAACTCATAATGTTTTTGAATATTCTCTGACTACAATTTTTTTGCAAGAGAGCATTCTGGGAAATTAAAGAAAGTAAAATAATAAATCCAATACTTTTATTACTATAAAATAAAAATCGCAGTATAACAATATGATTATTGTATAAAATACTTGATAAAAAATTTAAGATCAAAAAATCAAATGCTATAAAAGATTCTTCTGATGCTATTAATGCAATGTTAACCAGTTTTTCAATTAGTTGTTCCTGGCCGATAAAATGAAATTTTTGAGTTTATTGCTTAGTAGATTATAATAGGTTTTATATGGCCTTAATAAGGATTCAAACAAGTTGAAAATGCTTGGCAATAGTGTTTTTTATATTATTTTAATGTTTCCCTGTTTTATACAATAATTGTGTTGTTATATTGTGATTTGAAGAAAGTAAATGATTTAAAACTATTTATTCTGAGAGAAAATGTGTAATTAATAGAAATTGTAAATGAAAATTAAAAAAAAAATAGTTATTCAAAATAAAATAAAACAATGGGCATCTTATCATCAAATTAATCCAAATAAATTAAATAGATTTGACTTCCGTTTTCAATAAAGTTTCAATATTTTTTGATTTTCAATGATAAAAATAATGGATTTATCATTTTAAGAATGTAGAAAAAAAATACAAGATTAAATGTCAAGATAAAAGAAAGTAAGAGACAAGAAAAACTAAAAGGCAATATTATTTAATATTTAAAAAGAAATGAAAACATTTATGGGAATATTTTCCCCAATGTTTTAGTAGCTAACTGAATAATTCTTTCAGAAGTAATTTAAACAAAGGTATAAAAATATATGGGTGCCAATATAGTATGCACTCAATGCCATTTTGAATTTTATAACTCACCTAAAATCCCCACTAACACATTCAAGCGATAAATGACATAAATGACATCGATTATCAACATGTGGTTTCAAAAAAAAAGGTGGTTACAAAATCACAAAATTTATCATTTATTAAAAAATCAAAATGCAAAGTTTGCAATTTGTCATCGAGTATTTAAAAATTGAAATCCTAATTTTGATCAATATTTAACATTTAATAAAAAATCAAAATCAAATAATGTGAGTAAATACTTTTGCATTAACATACCTTATCACAATTTACATAAATCTTACAAAAATCAAAATGCAATTTACATTAGTTAACAGCCTATAAAAGAAATCAAAAATATATATATATATATAAAAGAAATCAAAAGGCAATTTATGATTTCTACTTTAAAATAAAGAATAAAAAACCTAATTAACCTATTTTTCATTAATAGGCCAAAAGATTATAATTTATAAAATACGAAATACAGCATATTATTTTTACAAATAATAGGATTTTAGTTTTTTCTTATCAGAAATTCTTTGTTCGCTACTATTGATCACTTGAAGATTTTTTATTATTTTTAAAAGTAATATAAACTCTATAATCTTATTAATATTGTTTTTAGTAATGAGCTAATATGTATGTAAATTATATATGCACTTGTGTTGACCAAAAACTAGTTTAAGATTTTTTTTTCAATACTTCGTTTCTTAACTAGAAGATAAAGAACACAGATTAAATTAAATTGGTTAGATGATTACAAATACATTAAATTTAGAACTAAAGTACAATTATTATATAATATGACCTTCATGATTAGTATGTTTGTTGATAATTGATGTCATTTTATCGCTTGACTATGTCACCATGGGGATTTTGGGTGAGTTATAAAATTGAAAATGGCATCGAATGTGTACTATATTAGCAACAATATATGTTTTGGTCTCATGATAATATGAATATAAAGAATAATTTGAAGACAAATAAGCATGATTTCTTCAAATTGAAATAAATAATCAAAGTAAGGTTATGTATTTTAAAAAGCTGATATTAAAGATTGATGTAATTCAAACTACACTACTTTTACGCAAGGTAGGGATTGTTTTCTATCTGTTTTAACACCTTGTGGAGGGGTGTAATCATAAACACATGACTAAAGACATGTGAAAAAGATGTACATTCCTCCACAAGGTGTTAAAAGCAGATAGAAACTAGTCTCTACTTGCATGAAAATGGTGTGGTGAAAATTACATTACAGGAATATTATTCATTAATATGTATAATCCCTAGTCTAATGAATACCTAATAAAAATTATTAATGTAATTCAAACTGTTTGATAAGTGAAAAAAAAATTTAAAACAAAAATATAAATACATGATAGTGATGCTTTTAGTTGTAAGAGAGAAACATATTAAAAGACAATTTCCAATGCAGATTTAAAGTATAGATTCGAAAGTAAATTTTAGATAATAGAAAGAAAAGGAGAGAATTTCAAATCATTATACAATGTTTTCAAATTCTATACCAAATTCATAGTAAATAAAAAAGAACTTAAAATTAGATATTATAAAACAGTAATAGTTGCACTGTGAAATTTAATACAATAACAAATTAGCCAATTCTGGAGTACAAACTCCATAGATCAGGATTCCATATCTTCACTTCTGATGCTCCAATTTTTTATGAATGCCCAAGTAACAAAATATCTTCATTTTGTTGTTATTTACTTTCAACTGGCTTAGATATATAGAAAAAAAAAGTAGAGAAAAGGGTGGTCACCCTTTTCTTGTAAATTCTTTGTTGTGTCTTTACAGTTTGATCATCATTTGGACAGCTATCACAACATCTGATTGGCTGTCAGATAAGCGTTATAACAAGCGCAAAGAGATTTCCAGTATCTCAATTTATTTCAGTTTCAACTATCTGCACTTCACAAATTAAAATATTATTTATCATCAAAGTAGTAAATAGGTGATTTTTCAACTAGTTAATAGTTAAATATGTAATACATTAAATAAGACGCAGTATGTCTAGTTCAAACTGCAGTACATTACTGCAATTATACAAGCAATTATTCAAAAATTTACTGTCATCATTGTGAAGATGCTTTAATAAGATTGCATTTTCAAGAATCATAAGGTATATCATCTTCATTCTATTTTGAAAAATGTGATGCCATAGAAATAACTATTGGCACAAACATGCGCAATTAATATGCAACAAAAGAACAAAGACATATATTAAATATTAATCTATAGTAGATAAACAATTATGTTTTAGTGATTATGCATTGGATATCATGATTTACCAACAGTCCAACTAATAATAATAAAAGTTGTTATTTTAACAAGTATTAAGTTTATAAAATAAAATAAAAACATTTAATTTTGTCTTAATTAAGCAAATTAAACGAGTGCATTGTATGTTAAAATTAGATGTTACCATATCAGAAATATATTTCCAAATTCTCATTTTTATCAGATATATATATAGTTATGTTGCATGGAAATGGAAAAGTTACAAATGGTAAAAAATAGATGGCGCTACCATATGTACCAAATATTGGAATGGAGAAGAAAGAATCAGAAGAATTTATAAAAGAATAGTTAGGAAAGAAAAAAATGTTAAAATTGGGTTTTTGAATATGCGAGGTGGTAGGAGACCAGAAAAGTGGCTGGAATTAAATAAAGCGATTAAAAATGAAGAGCTGGGGGTATTAGCAGTAGTGGAAACTCATCTAAGAGAAGCAGAAGAACCTATTTTGGAAGAGGTGGTATGGCAGGGTGTAAACAGAAAAGAAAAAAAGGGGGTGGTGGTATAGGTGTTATATCGAGGAAATATTTAAATATTGTTAAATGTCAAGAGCATTTGTGGTTTGAAATAAGGTTGGGTAAACAAGAATGGATGGTGGATGTAGTGTATATAGCTACTGGAGATAGTCAAACTGTAATAGAGTGGAATAGTAGTATATATGAATGCCTAGTTAAGGATATACAAATTTTTTTTAAAAAAGGGGAAGAGAATAATGGTTATAGGGGATATTAATGGACATATTGAAGAAATTGATGATGTAGATAATAAGAATGGTCAGTTTTTGAAGGAATTTTGTCAAAGAGTAAATCTGAGCATTGGGAATTTATCAAATATATATGAGGGACAATACACATGGTCTAGGAATAATGTATTTCACACAATAGATTATGTATTGGTAGAGAAAGAGGGAATGAATAAAATATGAATAAATTAAGATGTTTGACAATGAAGAGAGAGTATGTAATAGTGATCATAATTTTATTGTAATAGAAATAGTTAGTAATGTGATGGAGGATAGAAATAAAGGTAGAAATAATAGTGAAAGATGTGGATGGAGAGTGAATGATAAGAATAAGTTGGAAGAATATAAAATAAAAGTTGAAGAAACCATGGAGCAGTTGGATGGGGATGAGTATAAGGACTAGTGTGGTGAAATAGAAAAAGTGGCAAATAGAGTTTTAGTTGAGAATATGCAGAAGAATAAAAGTAATAAAAAAATGAAAGTTAGTAAAAGTGTAAAAAAAGCATGCAGAGAATATAAGTGTGCTATTAAGAACAAATAAAGTGAAAATGATATTAATGCTAAATGGAGAAAGTATTTAGAAAAGAAGAAGTTGGATAAAATGGATAATTATAGAGAGAGGATGAAGTTAAATAGTAAATTGTTGGAGGATATTAATAAAAGTGGAAGAGATGAGAGTAAAAAATTTTGGAATTACATTAAAAGGAGAAATGTAGGGGAAAGAGAGATAGTATTAATAGATGATGAGGGAATAGCGTGTAGCTCTAGAGAAGAGGTAGAGAGAATCGTAAATAAATATGTAATGGATATAGAAAAGATGTTAGATGTGAAGGAAGTAGTGATAGAGAAAATGAAAGTCGTTAGTAATGGGAATATTAGGTTCACAAAAAATGAATTGAATGAGGCAGGAAAGAGATTGAAAAGTGGAAAGGTGAGAGGTTTAGATGGATGGGCAGCAGAGATGGTAATGAATTTAGGGCATAGAGCAAAAGCAAAGTTATTATCATGTTTTAATAAAATGGCACAGAAGACAGTTTTTCCGGTTAGTTGGAGTAATACAAGAATAAGATTATTATTTAAAGGAAATGGTAAGGATCATAAAAAGTTAAATAATTATAGACCAATAGTGGTAACATCAGTTTTATATAAAGTTTTATCATATATGCTAGGTGGAAGAGTTGTAAAATGGATGGAAGAGAATAATGTAGTGGGGAAATGCAAGGAGGTTTTAGGACAGATAGGTGTATAGAAGATAGTTTGTTTTTAGTTACACAACTTATGGAGATGAGTAGGAATTCAGGTAGATCATTATATATGAGTTTTATAGATGTAGAGAAAGCATATGATAGAGTAAATAAAAATAGATTATGGGTAAGGTTAGCCAATTTGGGAATGGATGAAGCTTTAGTAAATATTATTAAGAAATTATATGAAAATAATTGTTATACTTACCAGTTAGGGGATATAAAATCAGTTAAAGTTAAAAATGGGTGGGATTAAGGCAAGGATGCCCTATGTCACCTATTTTGTTTTTGTTGTTTTTGAGTGAAATGGAGAAAGTAATAGAAAGACTAGGAAGAGAGGTAGAGGTACCATTAATAGGTGGCAAGGGAGTATATATTTTGTTGGGTCTTTTTTTTTTGCAGATGATATCTTTTTGTGTGCAGAAAGAAAAGAAGATATGGAAATTATGTTGAGGACATGTGCAAGGGTGGGTAAAGAGATGGGGATTAAATTTAGTGAAGAAAAATCAAATATAATGATGGTTAATACTGGGGAAAGAGAAGATGTAGAATTTTTCTTGGGGGATATAAAGTTAAGTGTGGTGGATAGATATAGGTATTTGGGAATCATCTTATGTAATCAGGAAAATTGCTTGGATGAATGGGAGAAAAAATTGATAAATGAAGCAAAGAAAAGAAAGGGTTTGGTAAAAAAAACTAACAGTATTTTCGTATAATAAATATGATGTAGCTAGAATAGTATGGAAGGGAGTTGCAGTAGCAGGGTTAACATATGGTAATGATGCATTATGTGTTAGTAAAAGGGTTTTAGATTATTTAGAGAAAGTACAAAGGGAAGTAGAAAGACATGCATTACATGCAGAGATATGGACAGCAAAGGAGTCAATTCAAGGAGAAATGGGATGGTCAAGTTTTTATATGAGAGATGCGAAAAGTAAAATGAAAATGTTTGGTAGGTTGCAGTTTATGGATAGTAAAAGAATAGCAAAAATAGTGTTCAATTGGGTTATGAGTAAAGGGCAGGTAACAAGATGGGTGAGAAAAGTAATGCGGTATGCGAAAGATTTGGATAAAGAATTTATATCAGTATACTTGTATAAAAGGTGGGATGATTGTGTTAGGAGAATTGTTGAGTGTTATAGTAGTAAGGAATGGGATAAAAGAATAGAAGCATTAATAAAAAATAGGGAGTTGGAAAGATGGAGAACTAGTATGGAGGGTAAGAAGAGTTTAAATATATATAGAAGTAAACAGAATATTGGATGCGAGTTAATTTATGATAATAGTAAGAAAAGTAGTTTATTATTTAAGGCTTGAACGGGATCTTTAGCAACAAGAGAATATACATGTAAATGGAAAACCATGGATAATTTAGTGTGCAGATTGTGTAAAGAAGGTATAAAAAATATTAGGCACCTGTTGATTGAATGTAAATGCTTGAAAGCAGAAAGGGTACAGATAATGAAGTTATGGGAGGATAGACATGAACAAAGTGACTATACAGAAAATAAGTTATTAGTTTTTATGTTGCATTTGTGAAGAGATAAGGGGGATTTAGATATAAAGGCCATAGAGTTGACAAAGTTTGTATTGTGGAAATGGGATGGGGCAGAATATGGGAAGACTTAAGAGTGGGGAATGGAGAATAAAATGGTTAACAGGTTTATCTGGGCATAATTGCTGAGATATTCTTGACTTTGTTTAAGGAGAAGCCAAATACATCACATCACATCACATGGAAATAAAATTTGTGCAGATAAATTCAATGTTAGATTTAAGACACCCATAAATTTGAGTAGGTGAATAAATATTATGAAGAATGAAATAGATAAACTGTACTAGTCTAATGCTGTACAGGCAGTGGGTTACAAGCAATTGGATTACCACTATATATATTATGGAGAAATGAAAGCAAATTTGAGGATAAGAATGACGCAGCATTCACTTATGTACAAAAAATCTAAAACGGATTTGACAAAAGCAACTTTTATTTTATGATCATTGAAAGAAATATGGACATGTTTTTGATCCCAGTATTGTTGAGGTGATTCCTGAGGAAAGAAATGATAAAAAGCTAAAGATTAAGAGGTTTGGTTTTTTGCACAAAATGAACATGATGATGATCGAATAAGAATAAAAATGGAATTTTTAAATTTTTTAACGAGTAAAATACTTATGGTGGCTTGTCAAGCGTTGGTGGCCGAGTGGTTAGCACAGCAGCCTTACAAGCAGTTATCCCGGCCGGTGCGTTGATATATAACATACTGATAGTGGCTTTCTTTTTTATTTGTTAAGCATGAATATGATGCTAATGCGTTGAAAGTATATTTGGTTTAATTAATTACATTTTATTTTTATTCTCTGTTACATTGTTTTAATATTATTTATAATAACGACAGAAGTTCAGTCTATTGCACTTTTTTGATTTTATTTATTTATTTTTCTGTTTTATATTTTTACATGTTCTGCTTCCATGGTGATTTTAAATATTAACTGTTTTAAACAAACAAACAAAGGAAAAAAAAACATGGTGCTTTTATTAAGCCATTAGGGAAATGAAAAGAATGCTCTCAGACTACAGAAGTAATTTTGAAATAAAGGTACCAAATTTGTAAAAATGCTTTTATGATTTCTGTCCTCCACTGGGCTACGCAAACCATTCACAATTTTTGCTAATTTGAAGAGTGGTCAAGTACATCATTACTGACCTTCCTTTTAAATGATACAACCAGGAGCTTTTCATTATTTTAATGGATATGTGGAAAATGTTGTTACCTGCAATGATATCATACTAGATGTTCTTATATTAAAAAAATTAAAACAGCTATTTTTAATAACATAAATAACAGTTAACCGTTGTCTTTAATTCTATATAATATTAATTATGAAAACGAGATGAAATCTGGGAGATAAAATTAACAAGAAAATTACATTGCAGTTATGTGTTTATCTATTAGTCTGTTCTTAAAATCGTCTATCCATGTGGCACTTTTTATAATTAATACGTTTTTGTCTATCTACTTACAATACTCTCTGTTTATTGTCTTATTATTTATTTATTTATTTTTACTTTTTACACATATAATCATTTGTATATATAAATATTTTTACATATGATCATCATCATCATCTGTAGCAATTACTTACAAATAAAAAGTCATTCTACCTTTTGAAAGCCAAAGAACAAAGAAAAATTAAACGTTATTTCTGTGCTGATTCTGCAAAACAATCTGTAAAGCTCAAATATTACATACTGGGTTTTTTAGTTTTCTTTTAAAAAAAAATACAACTTTATTCAAAAGGTTAACTGGATTTACATTGATAACCAATACATAGTTGTATATCACCAATCAGGGAGCACAATGTGTATCTTGGTCTTCACGGTCATGCAGTAGGTCACCTAGTTCAATGAAGGTTCTTTAATGAGAGTCCAATCATAGATTCGAGTCAAAATGACCCTGCACACTACCATTACTCTCTTGTTGAAACACAGCCTCCCAACCGCAGCCCCCATCATATAATATTTGATTATATTCTCACTTTATTTATTCTGCAGTAACTTTTTTTTCTAAAAAAAATTTCAATATTTTTCCTAATTTTATCTCTCCTTTGTCTTATGCCTCTCAGCTATATCCTTCCAAAAAAATTGAATCATTATTGCATTATTTCAAGCCAATCCATTCCATTAAAGTCATATTCAAATTAATTTTTTAAATATTTTTTAGAAAGTCACTTATAATTCATTGCTTAATGTATCTAACTCAATAACATCATCTTTTACCAAAGTGAAATACCTTCATATTGGTTATGATCTTGCTATCATATTTGAACTATATTATGGAATCATTATTACTTTACATTATGTTGGTGGTAATTCCTTGTTTTACAATAAATTTGTAAAACAACAACCTATATACAAATAATTTAACTGAATAGGCAAAATTACTATAATAAAGTATTCTATTTCTTAACTTGGTAAATGCAATAGTGATATGTTATACCACATTTTACATCTCAAAACCAATAAGAGTAAGACCTGATATAATGAATTAAGTTATTCCAGAAGTCTGTCCATTATATCATATGTTTGTTGGTCTTTATATTGAATTACATGTATTTTGGAATAATCTATTTCATATTATACAAAATATTCTAAAATTTAATGCAAAAACAAAAATATAGATCTAAAAAGATATATAAAATTAATTGTTATACATACTCTATTGTTCAATTTTAATATGACCCTCAACTATACATACTATCTCATACTGCTGACACACTTGATCACACATGTGTTGAAAAGATAAACAATCGCCAATATGTGTATTTCATGCAAAACTAGCAGTAGTTGGTCCAGATTATCATCTTCACACACATATATAATCAATGCTCAGCTTATATTAAGATAGCCAATTTCATACTTTAATGGACAGGCTTCAATCTACTCCAACCCACAACTCTTCAGCCTTTCATTTAATTGAATATTTGATGAAACACTCAAATCTCACATTGGTACCAACTTTCTCATCCTACCCATGTTAACCATAAGTCACTGTGACCCCTCATATACAGGACATAATCAATCTCCTTATATATATATATATATATAAGGGATGGGCAGGTCTTACAGCACTATATTTTAATATATAATTTTTTTCTACAGTACAGGCTTTTTCATACCTGCTCTCCAATATGTGATATATAGGGGGTTTGAATTCAGACTTTCATATGACTCTCAAATATACACACTATCTCATACTGCTGACAACTTTGATCACACATGTGTAGAAAAGATAAACAATCACAAATATATGTATTTCATACTAAACCAGCACTTGTCAGTTGGTCCAAATGATCATCTCCACACATATATACAATCAATGCTCAGCTTATATTAAGATAGTCAAATGCAAGTATGAAAAAGCCTGTACTGTAGAGAAAATTCATATATTAAAATATAGTGTTGTAAGGTCTGTCCATCACTCATATATGTATGTAAATGGATTGTGTCCTGTACATGAAGGGTCAAAGTGACTTATGGTCAACATGGGTAGAATAAGAAGGTTGGCACCAATGTGGGCTTTGAGTGTTCCATCATCAGATCAGATTTTCAATGAAATGGATGGCTGAAGAGTTGTGGGGTTCAGTGGATTGAAGCCTGTCCATTAAAGTATGAAGATTGGCTATCTTAATATAAGGTGAGCATTGACTGTATATATGAGTGGAGATGATAATCTGAACCAACTGACAAGTGCTGGTCTAGCATGAAATACTTACATTGGTGATTGTTTATCTTATCAACATGTGTGTGATCAAGTGTTTCAGCAGTATGAGATAGTGTGGATAGTTGAGAGTTGTATGAAAAGTCTGAGTTCAAAACCCTAATATATTACATATTGAGTGCAGGTATGAAAAAACCTGCACTGTAGGAAAAATTCATATGTTCAATTTAAAAAAATAATAATAATAATAAAAATTTTAAAGCATAAAATAAAAGTGTAAACACATATAGCTTAATAAAATTTGACAGAATAATTTGCCATAAGATTTACAGAATTTCTGTTTTCTTGCTTAGAAATTATTATCATTTCTTATGTTATATTTTAAATCTGTTTTCTACTTCATAATGAAAATTAAACTCAACCCTCAAAACCTCAAAAACAAACTTTTGCTTATAAAAGTCACTTCTACTTTCTTGTCTGAACTTTTTTTTCTGAATGTTAATCAGCTTTCTAATTTAATTTTTTCAGGAAAATATTAAAACATCTTACACATCCTATGTCAATCAATTAATGATTGTAGAGTAAATTAAAATGGTCTTTTAAATGTAAAAATGATCACTAATAGAATCATTTTATTTTTATTTCACACTAATTTTTTTTTATGGTGTTATGCAGTGTTTTAGCACAATTTTTCTGAAAGGTTCCGAAACATCATCTGCATATATTCCCTAAGTCAACTAATGTTTGTCATAATATTTTTGTTCATTAATGGTTTTAAATATCAAACTTTCTAGTTCAGATTTTAGGGTTATCATCAACACTATTACATGTACACAGCAGAATAAAAAATGATATAATAACTATAGTTTTTTCACTACTAAATACACAAATTAACAGGTGAGTAAACTAAATCAGTAACTTAATCTTTACATGATAAAGATGGCTGCCATTCTAATATTCACTGTATGCACTTTCAGGTATTATATAAATATTACTTTAGTCAGAAAAACTGTTTATTGTATAATTTATTCTATAATTACTTGTTACAACAGATCTCAATGTACGTCTTTCTATCTAACAATTTATTAAGATATTTAAATTGATTTCACTTTTTAAGCCAATAAACACCTAAGTGAAAAATTGCTAACTTTTCTTCATCACTACATGTTAATAAAAGAGTGACTTTTTAAAAAAATTATCATTTACTAAACTAAAGCCTTAAATTTTGCTTTTAAAATATTAAAAACATTCTGAAGGGTTTTTTTTTTTTTTGTTGGGAATAATATAACCACAATAATACTGTAAATCTAGAAGCTAAGATAATGAAATTCTCAATTTGGCCTTTAATTAGATGAGAGTAAAAACTCCACCACTAAACTTGTATCTTTACAGTTGCCTCATAAAACAACCTATAAATTGTTTCAAAGATCACTATCATAAATATATAAAAGTTGAAGCCATTTACCTCATAATACTGACCATCAGTAAAGATATTTCTTCTCATTCTATGATGTGAAAGCTGATTAATATAAGTATGGTTTGTGGAAAGCAGCTAATTTCAAACATATTCACTTGACTGAGCCAAATATCTTGACCAAATTGATAAAAGCAGTGCGTAAGTCATGCCTTTACTTAAAACTCTTGCATTTTTCTCCTTCATATTTCTTTATTCAAAACATTTGCCATTGACAGTCCACTCTCTTCCATACTATTTTCCAGGTCTTTGTCCTTGTCTTTGCTTGAGCCACCCATTTTTTCTCCAGATTTCCTATCCATTATCATCCCTGGATAAAATCCCCATCTACTGCCTACTCAGCCAATGAGTAGGCACTAGATGGGAATTTTATGCACAAGCCTACTGGCATCCATTGATTACTCTGGTTTGCACTGAGTGGCAATATGTATAGAGAGTATTGCCTGTTTCAACAGTTAAGAGCAAGCATAAGAAATGGTGATCATGTGATGTTTATTGGCTTAAAACCAATCCTTCCTAATAGGATAGTGGTGGCTATGGTTATTAAAGAACCAAAGACACCAAACTGTATGGGTACTGAACTTATTTCAGACCTATATGACTATATAAGCTACTGAGCTTAGATTGAAAACATTATGGTGTTTTCAGTTTAAAACTCATAGTTTTATCATTAAGTAGAGATAAAAGGTGGCTGCTGGAGGGTTGCATTAGATCCTAAGATATAAGTCCAGTGCTCTCAGATCCAAGGTTCCTCACTGATGAAGGCCACAAGCCAGAAACTAGACTAGGGATATTGGATGAGTAGGCATTAGATGAAGATTTTGTGCACAAGCCTTCTGTCATCCATTGATTACTCTGGCTTGCACTGAGTGGCAATACGTATAGAGAGTTTTTCCTGCTTTTTATATCTTGTATTCTTTTTTCCAGTTTGATCTTGTTTATGTTTGCCTCTAGAAATCCATTTTCCCCCAACAATCTATGTTCATTTTGTTACTGCTATACTTCCACACCATGGAATAGTACACTAAGTAATAAGGTATTATATATTTCATCAACATCTTTGAAAGTATTCTCATTAAAATTGATAACATTACACTCCATGATAATTAGTGCAATCTTCTCTATATTTTGTTTTTATAAATTGGAACAACAGAAGCATTTTTAAAGTCATCTAGCTTAAATTTACGAATTCGCATATTCTGAAAAAATTTCAATAATTTTGAATCTAACATATATTTTAATTTTTTTTTTGCAGATATTCCATTAAAATAAGCAACCTTCTTTTATTTACATATTCATTTATTTTATCTATTCAGTAATTTTTCAATGCAATTCAATTGAAATTAAATAGTGAATTAAAATATAAAGATTTTTGTATTGATTTCTAAACTGAAGAAAATTTGCAAAAAAAAAAAAAATCTGAGTTTTCTTTTCATATGTCATAGCATCAGCTCAGACAGGAACCCACAACTGTCTGCAACCAACTACTTGCTTGCAAGGCGGCTGTGATGACCTCTTGGCTAACAACGCTTGACAAAAATCTTAGTTTTATCTAAATTAAATTGTAATCAAACTGCATGATTTAATTCAATAATAGAATGGTGGAGCTCAAAATCCATAAATCATAGTTTCAGTTATATTATTTTTGACACTCAAATCTCATGAGTTTCCAAGAAATAAACTATTTAATTATTTTTTAATTAAAATCGGATATTAATTATCTATATAGCAATCGATTAGATAATATGCAATGTGTATTTACCTACTCAACCATTTATGTGCTTGAAAATCACAAGCTAGAAACTAGTCTGGGGATATTTGATGAGTAACACTAGATAATGATTTTATGCACAAACCTTTTTGCATCCATTGGTTACTAAGGCTTGCACTAGGTGGCACTACTGTATGGATAGTTTAAATATATATATAGAAATAAACAGAATATTAGGTGTGAGTTAATATATGATAATAGTAAGGAAAGTAGTTTATTGTTTAAGGCTCGAACGGGATCTTTAGCTACAAAAGAATATACATGTAAATGGAAAAATATGGGTGATTTATTTTGTAAATTATGTAAGGAAGGAATTGAAAATATTAGCCATTTGTTAATTGAATGTAAATGTTTGAAAACAGAAAGGGTACATATAATGAAGTTGTGGAAAAATAAATATGAAAAGAGTGATTATACAGAAAATGAATTATTGGTTTTTATGCTGGGTTTGGGAAAAGGGGGATTTAGATATAAAGGTTATAGAGTTGACAAAGATTATGTTGTGGAAATGGTATAGAGCAGATTATGGGTAAATTTAGAGTGGGGAATGTAAAACAAAGTGGCTAACAGGTTTATCTGGGCATAATTGCTAAGATATTCTTGACTTCGTTTAAGGAAAAGCCATAATACATCACATCACATCACATATAATGTTTGCATATTTATATCAATATCAAATTATGCTCATCATTAATATAGCTAGCATTTGGGAATTTATCACTTTAATTGTTTTATATATGTACCATTATTTATTCACTTATTCCATATCTAATTATTTTCTAGTAATTATTAAATGTTTATAGATATGTCTATTCATTCTCTTATTTATTTTATTTTTGAGATAAATTTATTTGAAATGCTTTTTGTTATAATATTTCAAATTATTTATGACATTTCAAAAATATTCTAATACAATAATTGATATAGAAAAAAACTAATCTAATTTAGTATTTTATTTGTACTTAATATATCTTTTACGTTTTTTTTTACATATAATATCTATAAATTTTTCTTGTTCAGAAGATGATTTTATAAACATTTATTCATTGTTATCGATAAAAAAAACTAATGTTATTGTAAATAGTTATATAATTTATTTCAATTTTTTATTGTAAATAATTATAGAATTTATTTCAATTTTTTGTGTACTAATATAGAAATATGGTTTTAAAAAATTTCTATCCATATCCCTGTCTCCATGTTTTAATAAGGCCATTTAAACAAAAAAAAAATATTTGAATTATAATCATATGCTGACAGTTTTACAATTGAAACTCAAAAAATCTTTGAAACACCTTTTGAAAGATTAAAAATGCCCGTTTTCATTTTGATCTGAAAAATTTGGACAATTTAATAAAACATTACTCTGTCACTTTAGTTATTTGAATGACTATATTATTATTGTTGTTGTTGCTATTATTATTACTGTGTTGTACTTGTTGTTGTTGTTGTTATTATTATTATTATTATTATTGTTGTTGTTGTTATTATTATTATTATTATTATTATTATTGTTGTTGTTGTTGTTGTTGTTATATTTAATAGTGATATATGATCACATTGCTCATGCCTTATCTGATGAGAAACAATTAAATGTTGTATACTTTGATAATGACTCAGGCATTTGATAAAGTTGCACATGTTAGACTTTTATATAAGCTTAAACTTTTGAAAATTAGTCCTCAT
>JAQFVV010012461.1:4841478-4986478 GCA_028023455.1 Epiperipatus broadwayi | reverse complement strand
AGCCAGAAACTAGTCTGAGAATATTGGATAAGTAGGCACTAGATGGGGATTTTATGCACAAGCCTTCTGTCATCCATTGATTACTCTGATTGGCACAGGGTGGCACTACTGTATGAAGAGTTTTGCCTGTTTAACTTTAATTTATATTAAATTCCAACATTTATTTAAAAGGATACTGTGAATTAATAGTTCCTTCAATCCCAAAATTATTGCAGGCACCATTAGACAAAGAGATTTTTTCTAGAAATTTAAAAATAACTAGAATTGTTCCTATTTATATATATATATAAAGGTGCAAAAGATGATCCAAAGAATTATAGAGCAATATCAATTTTACCAATTCTTTCTAAAAATTTTGAAAATTGTTTTTATTCAAAAATAAAATATAATAATAAGATTATACTAAAATCTCAACCTGGTTTTATACCAAAAAGTCATTATTAATCTTAAAAAAATTCAAGATCATATAGCACATGCCATAAATGCTGGAAAAAGAATCGATGTCATATATCTGGACTTGACATCTACTTTTGGTTTAGTCTTTCATAAATTATTAATAGTCAAATTGATTAAATTGAATGTGAATATGAAAGCAATTACCTGGATAGCTTCTTACTTAAAAGACTGTAAGATTTATATCTATTTTAATAATGAATCTTGTGAATTAATAAATATTAGTCAAGATATACCTCAAGGAAAGGTTTTACCACCATTGCTACTTAATATTTTTACAACAGCTATAAACCAGAATATAAAATATTCAGGAATTTTATCATTTGTTGATGATAAAAAGATATTTAAATGATTCATGTGATATGATTAAGTTACAAGGTGATCTAAAAGAATTTTGAAAAATGATGCTTTAATAACAGCATGAAAACAAATGTTGAGAAATGTTGTATTGTATTTACACCATAAACTCTTCAGTTTTTATTAATACAAGTTATTATATTGGTAAGGAAAAAATTCTATAAAAAAAAAAAGGATCTTGGAATAAATTTTGACAGTAATAATTCCTACAACTCTTATTATAAAGAAATACAAAAAAAGGAGTTATAAATCTATAGAAAGAATATTGAGAAATGGTAAAAACTTCTTCATAGAAACAAAAATTATATTATTTAAAGCTGTAGTATACACTTTGGATTAAAAATATGAAATAGAAACAATATAACAATAGTAAACATGCTACAGAAAATATATAACAATTTTATAAAATATATAAATGCAAATTAGAAGTATTACCTTTCACTTATAAAACAGAGACAATTAAAACATCTAAGATTATTATGTAATATTAGACACGGAAACTTACGCTTATCAAATTGTATAACTAAAATTAAATTTAAAGAATTAATAAGAAACACAAAATATCATAAAAAAAATAGAAATATCAACTTCTAAAACTTTATATTTAGAACTTTCTACTTTGCAAAGAATAAGCAAATTATACAATATAATGATAATAAATTAGAAATAGATATTTTATCTATAGATAAAGATAAATTTATAAAAATAATGAAATCTACATTATAGGAAATACATTCATATCGGCCTTTCAAGCCAAATTGTGCAAACGCTTTTGTGAGTGTTAAATAATAAATGAATACCGTCTGACCAATACAAGATATAGAATTTATGCAGGAATAAAAGGAATCCTCTTATTCCTACGACTCAAATATTTATATATGAGCAAATCTGAAGTACTGGCACAGAAGGTGTGACTATAGAACAGATTTGCTCATATATGAATATTTGAGTCGTAGGAATAAGAGGATTCCTTTTATTCCTGCATAAATTCTATATCTTGTATTGGTCAGACGGTATTCATTTATTATTTAACGCTCGCAAAAGCGTTTGCACAATTTGGCTTGAAAGGCCGATATGAATGTAATTACAATTGTATACAGATGCTATAAAAATAAATGCTGATTATAGGAAATACTAATTTCATGTTTATTATAATAATATTACACTAACTATCCCTTTAGCTTGACTGTATATATGTATATATTTATTATATTTAGATTAACTGCCTGGAAATGGTTTGTATATTTCAATTTATATAGAAGATGCAAATAAATTTAATTATTATTATCATCATCTTCTTTTTCTTCATCCTCATCTTCTTCTTCAGGCAAAGACTTTTTAATTATTTTTCCACTAAAGAATACCACAAAATGTTCGTTTCTATAATGATTTTTCAAAATTCTTCATCTCAAACAAAAACTTTTCTAATCATACTTCTTAGTATTTTTATTTATGTGCGATGTCTTAATGAGTTAATTATCTTCTCTTTATTTGAGTTTTTAGTATATTATCCATAATGTCATTTTAATCTTGAACTCATATATATTTTCCACTTATTATTTCTAGCACTCTTATTTCTATATCTTTTTATGTCATTTGCAAATTTCATTTCATTTTTGACTTTATTGTTTCTACTTATTTATAAGTTAAAGAATATAGACCTCTAAATATAATATTAAGTTTACCAAATGTTTTTTATACTAATTTAATTATATTATTATTTTTTTAAATTATTTGCTTCAATTGATATTAATTGACCTAGATAAATATAATTAAACAAATCATTAACATATTTCCTATAGTAAATAGAGAGATTTGAATTTAGGATTTTCAGTCCACCTTCACGTCCACTCCATCTCAAACAACCAATACACATAACTACACACATGTGGAAAAGATAAATGATCTCCAATATACATATTTCATGCAGAATTAGCATTCATCAGTTAAGCCAGAACATAATCTCCCACACATATATATAATCAGTGCTTAACTTAAGATTTTGTGCTGTATGTTTGTAATTTAGACTCAGTGAGTTAAATGTGAAGATATTTAAAGCTTCATGCTTTCAAACCTAAATGCTTCAGACTGGCTTAGATGTATAGAAAGACAAGTAAAGAAGAGGGTGGAGTGCCCTTTTTTATAAAATTCTGTCTTGTGTTTACGGTTTGATCACTATTCAGACAGCCATCATAACGTCTGATTGGCTATCAGATAAGTATTATATTAAATGAGGTTTGCAGCCTTTCAATTTAATTTCAACTGACTATCTGTGCTTTATAAAAATAAATATTATTTATATTAAGATAGCAATTCCTTAAGCTTTAATGGACAGGCTTCAGTCTTCTCAGCCTTCCAACTATTCAACCAACCATTTCATTAAAAAACCAATGATGGAACGCTAAAATCTGTGATGATTTGATATTATAGTCATAGGTTAATTAACATATTTCATAGCTTTTCCCTAATTATTGCTTTTATTTTTATAGCTCTTCCTACAATTATTTTTTAGACTAAGATCTACTTATTTTCATGTCAAATTGTCTATAAATTGTATTAAATTCATTCTCATTGCAATAAAATTATTCATTCTAATATTAATCCCATTACGTAATTCATACAAATAATCATAAGGTGACTTCTGACATTTAAATATTAACCTATTTTATTGAGAGAATTGTGTAGTATATGTATTTATTTGCATTTATGTTTATAACGAACTTTCAATTTATTTATTATTCAGAAGAATAGGATTACATCAGTGGAACAAATAAACATATATTTTTTTCATATCTAAAAGTTGTTGTTTTTTTAAAAAAAATTATGTTATATAAACATTTTAAATATTTGCACTTTATAGTTTTAAGTTATGACAAGAATCAAAATTAAAAATAGAACTTAAATATAGTTTATTTTATACCAAAAAATAATATGAAAGAATTTTATTGCATAAACTATTTTATTTTAATATAAAACACATGGCAAAACTAATAAATTATAAAAATCAAAATGAAATATTTAAAAGAAATGCAAATAAAAAAAAGATTTATTGTAAATAAATAGTAAGTGTTTTACATCTTTCAGAAGATAAAATTTGTTTTTCTTTTTCATTTTTATAATACATTAAATAGCTAAATAAAGTTATAAAAAATATATTTGTATCTGTGGTTTGATTTTACACAAGTAAAAAAAAAAAAAAATATTGTTCAATTTAAACTACGGTAACAGCCTAGGTTTAAGATATCAAAGAAAATAAACTCTATCTTACTAAGTTTAATTAGTAATAAATAAAAACTCCAGATGGCAGCACAATAGCGTAAAATTTCCGTGTAAGTGTAGGCAAAATATTTTGGTAATATCAGAGCGAAAAAAGAAAATAATAAACTCTATCTTACTAAGTTTAATTAGTAATAAATAAAAACTTCAGGTGGCAGTACAATAGCGTAAGATTTCCGTGTAAGTGTTGACAAAATATTTTGGTAATATCAGAAAAAGGTAATATATGGCAAATTTAACATGGGATTACAATTGTCAAAAAATATCAAAGGGATGGCTCAATTTGTTTAACAGTTTTCATTACTATAGCATTCCATAAACAAAAACTTTTGAGATTGTAATGAAAAACCAACATAGAATAATATTTTTAATTTTTTTTTTTAAGTGTCATAGCATCGGCCGGGACGCGAACCCGCAACCCAGGCAACTGCCTGCAAGTGCAAGGCAGTCGCGCTGACCTCTCGACCACCAATGCTAAGAATAAAAAGCATATTTCATATCATAACCCAATACACCTACCCATATGTATATATTAAACAGAAACACTTTATAAAACAATATGCTGTAATATATAATAAAAAAATGAATAGATAAGTTACTCAGAAATTCTTGTGATGTTTGGGCACCAAATGGGTATCTAATTAAGCACAATAAATCCATTTGTTTGAGCAAATGGTTTAATTGGAAAAGTTGCATCATTGTGTTGAAATACTTTATTTTTAATTTGTTAAATGCAACACAGTGGAGTTTGTATCATGCCTCAATATCCTGCTCCATCTTTCTATTTGACATCATATCAAAATATTTAAATTGATTCATATTCTCAAACTGATAATCATGCGAGCAAAAAATGCTGTAGTCTTTTCGTTCATCACAGACTGATAAAGCGTTTTTTTTATATATTTTTGGGCATTATTTACTAAACCAAAATCATTATAGGTTGTATTTATCACATTAAGAATGTTTTATATATCAACTACTGAATTGAAAAAAAGCATAATCTCTAATATATTATAAATATAAAAAACAAAAACATAAAGATTTCATTTTTGCTTTTAATTGAATTGACTTAAAAATTTCCATCGGTGAACATTTCTTCAATAAATGTATATATAAAATATTTAAATCACATCTCATGACAATTTTTTACATATGTGAAATAAAATCATTGATTATGTGCAATGAAGTTTATTAACATTTAATCCAGGTTGAACTTTAACCCTATTTGACATCAATTATCTAATCTATTCTTACAAGATCTGGGAAGAGTAAATGAAAATGGATTTATTTTTGATTTCCAAAGCATATTTGACAATAGAAGATAGTGCTTGGAAGAAATCATTATATTCAAGTAATTATATTAATAATAAAAAATCAGATGTCACATGACTTATATATAGCTTGCACTTACAAATATGTAACTTTTAGATAAATGCTTTGCTTGAGTTGGTTTTTTGAATCTAATGTCCCAACTCCTCACTGAAGAGACCCATAGGTCGAAACCAGTCTGGGGATGGGGACAATCCAAGATAAAAATGATTTGAATGCCTTCTCTTGTAGTAGCATTTATCATAAATTAAAAAAAAGCTTGTTTAGAGCTCATTAGCATGCTCTTAAGTAATTATATATATATATATGAATTCAAAGTATTATTTTCGGAAGCTTCCTTGTAATAAAAATATAATAGTTAAATAGCTGTTGTATAAATATAATAACAAGTATTTTTCTCACAGCTTCTTCTTTCTAAAATCATAAGAATGTGTGTGTGGTGATATTTAAAATTATTTTTTCCTTTGTTATTTGCTCCTCATTCTCAAATTCTATTGGTTCAGAACTTTTAAAAAATATTTTATCCTCCAATAGCTTTTTCCAAATGGTGTTAATTTTCAGTAATTCACTCATTTCATTTATGCTCTTAAACCTTTTAAAAATTTATATAGCTTCCCTTAGAATTTTCCTATAATATTGTTCAATTTTTGCCAGAATATGTGTTTTATTAAAATTGTTGTCATGGTTAGTTAATTTAATGTACGAATAAATGGCTGATGAATTAGATTTTTCTCTAATTGCAAAAATGTGTTCTTCCTTTCTTATGTTTATTCTCTGGTTGGTCTGCCCAATTTATGAATGCAAACAAACTCCACATGGAATTTTATATATATTATGGCATTGCAAAGAAATTTTATCTTTAGGGCATGGAAATACTTCATTAATTTTTTTAAATGCAGCAAAAATTGTGTGGATACTATTTTTCTTTAAAACATTACCAATTTTATCAGTTACTCCCATTATATATGGCAGAACAGTCTTAATTATTGAAGTATCAAAGTCTTTTTTTTCTTATTATATATCTATTAATAATCCTGTAATCAAAATAATGGAAAAGCATTTTTCAGTTGCATAAATATTTTGGTGAAAATGGCTGTCATCACAAAATATCTAATGCCTTTGCCACTGAAAATAATTGTGATGGATAATGATGAGAAGAAAAGTGTGGATATCTTCCAGTGTGCTAAAACATCAGTTATTTAGCTATTAAATTTTTATTACATTGATACTCCCAGAAATAATACTATGAATTCATGAGAATATTAGGATTAATATATATATTTATATAAATATTTTCATGGGTTACAGATATAAAAGGCATATTTTGCAGATTCATCCATGTAAGAATTTGATTACATATTCCAACCATGTAATTGTCAAAATCTTTTTAAATATGTGGAAATTTCACTTATTTTTGACTTTAAAAAAATCACAGTCAAATATTAATAGGAAGTGCTCAATGAAAGGGGATTCCCCTTCTAAATGCAGTTCTAGTTCTTATATAAAGGCAAAGTTGTTACAGAAAATAAATACACCTGGGTCTCTTTTTACACGGATTTATTTAACGTGATTTTGAAGTTACGCGATTCAAGTTTCTTTAGAAGTCAAACTCTGATAATGCGCTATTACTTTAAATAATAAATTTCACGCACTTATATCATATTGAAAGTAATAGCACATTATTGGAATTCGACTTTCACCTTAGTAATTTCAATATTTTCAGTGCTTTATAATAGTAAGATTTTATGCAATAATGAAATTAAAATCATGATTTCCACATTTTATGTATACACACATTAAATTTTACAAGATTATAATGTAAATTTGTTCAAACATTGTGCGTGTTAATTTTGCATTTTCAATCACATTCTGTTTTTGCTTTTTAAAAAAGAACGTAATCAATTATTAATCATTTAGTGTCCACAAGTTTATTTTTAAAAGGTGAGTAATAGCAGTGGGCACAATTAAATTTGACAATTAAAAATTAAAATCTGATTTTTTAATTGTAATTAACAATTTAAAAATTACTTACAGTGACTTGAAATTAATGTGATGTGAAATTTGATTTTTAAACAAAATTGAAAATTAAAAAACTAAAGACAAAAATATGAATTTAATTTTTAGTTGTTAGTTTCATAAACAATTAATAAAATCATTATCTCAAAGATTAATTACTTATTACGTTGTCACCAGAAAACCATTGACACAACATGAGGGTGAAGTTGGTGCTAGTTGTATTTCCTCTTGTGAAAAATCTGATGTTTGCAAACGAACCTGTTTATTGGCAAATAGCAATAATAATTAAAATGTGTATAAAAAATGTAATTATGCATAAAAATATATTATTTTGAATAAAATTAAATATTATAGTTAAAAAAGTTTGTCTTATATCAATTTTTTTCACATTTGAAATTTTTTATTAGTCATATTTTATTTCCTTATTTTTTTGCGCGCGAATTTTAAAGCAATTTTACGTTGGGGCTTTGCTTTTATATGATTTTTGAAAAATCACAGTCTGTATCCCCTCTTTTTCAATGTAAATTAGTCTATTTTTGCATGATTTCCTTTGCGCGTGTTTTCTGAGGAACCTATCTATCGTGTAAACCGAGACTCAGGTGTCCATGTTTAAGGAAACAAAGCTAAAAACTTTTTTTACTTTCCTTATTATCCAATACACTTTTCTACAGACAGTCAAAGTTATAATTTAACAATTTTTTATTAGACATGTACTTGTTGAAATATATTTAAATACATGGGCATTTCTAATATTTTTATTTTAGAAAGTCACAATCGGAAGTTAATAGAGTAACCAATGAAAATTGGATGCTATAAAGGTTTCTTGCATTCAAAAGGCGATTCCTCTTTTAAAAGTAATTCCAATTCTTATATGGACATTATATGGTTACAGTAATTATGTACATGTTTATGGAAACAAAACGCAACTTTTTTTTACTTTCCTTCCTGTACACAAGATTTTTCCACAAACAATTGAATGTTATAATTTAATAATATTTTAACAGATGCAATTGTCAAAATTGTTTTAAATAGTGGAAATTACATCTATTAAAAATTATTAAATTATAACATTTGACTGTTTATGAAAGTGTCTATGGTACAATAAGAAAAATAAGAAAAATTATGAACTTTGTTTTCTTTAATGTGGATATATCGACTGTAACAGCTTTGCCTTTATATAAAAATTAGAACTATGTTTAGAAGAGGAACCCTTTTTGATTGTAAAAAGCTTTTGCATTATAAAATGTTCATTTGTCACTGTCTATCAGCACCCGAGTGTGATACTTCCAAAATAAAACTAGCAGAAATTTCCATGTATTTCAATATATATATATATATATATAACTATCACAACTCTTTGCAAAAAAACTAATGGTACTCATCTTATAGCTAAAGATGCCATTCTATGGTGCAGTTTTCATGCTAAAACACATAAAAATGCTGTTTCCACAGCCAACACATTCGAATCCGTGTTTTCTATAATCAACTTTTTTGTTGTGCTACAGAATTCAGGCTGCTATGTTGCATCGCAGTACAGCATGTATGTTGTTAAGCAGCAATTACATTTTCCGAATTTGCACAGTTTATAAAATAATTACGGCTTGATGAGAGAGTTTGTATTTGAATTGTATTGAAATGTTGTTTTCATTGGATTTTTTTAATTTTAAACTATTGAAATGTTCAGATGTTTTAAAACAATAATTATAAGACTTTTTACAATGTACTGTATTGAACTTTTATTTGGGTAAATGTTAAATATCTATGTTTTTATTGAGCTGCAATTAGGTAATGTGTCAAGTAACATACTGTTAGTAACATTCCAGGAGACAAAGATGATTCTACCATCTGTATATTTTTGAAGTAAAAAAGAGTGGTATGAAAAAAATATCCAGTAAGAAAAGTCCAAATATACAGGGTTTTTTGTAAATGTAATAAAAAGCAAATATTATAAACATGTTTAATAAGTAAAGAAGACATTTGTATGTGTTTGTTGTTGTTTAAAAAAGTTTGAGTTTCTTCTGTCCGAGTACGCTTACGATTTTGAATTTTTTTATTTTAGCATTACAAACAAACAGAACACTAAACCTAAAACTAACCCTAACTCTAAAACTAACCCTAAACCTAACCCAAAACTAACCCTAAAACTAACCCTAAACCTAACCCTAAACTAACCCTAAATCTAACCGTAACAACTTTTACTTTTATTACGATTATTATTTTTTAGTTAAACAACAACAAAAAAAGTCGTAACACAAGTAAAAAAATATCCGATAGAAAATTGATAAAAAAAAAGCCATAACACAAGTAAAAAAATATCCGATAGAAAATGTATAAAAAAAAGCCGTAACACAATTAAAAAAATATACGATAGAAAAACACGAATCAAATTTTAATTTGTTGATTTTATTTTACATTTATTATTATCATTTAAATTGTATACATTAATAAAAAATAATATTTATAAAAGACAATTTTGTTTTGTTTTTATTTTCGCATTACAAAAAGCACAGAAATATTATTAAAATCAACAGCCCGTGAATGTTCATATTTTATAGTTTTAGTGTGAAAATGGTGCCATCCAATGGGATCTTTATCTATAATACAAGCACCAAACTAAAATATAGTAAGACTTGCAAAAGTTTTATTTTCATCTTATAACCAAGAAAATCTTTGTTATAATAAATAACTATATAAATCAACAATGAAACTTTTTTTTAAAAAACAATTATCACATTGATTACATAAGTAATATTTACTAAGGCTGTAAACCTCAAGAATATGCATGTGAAAATGCAAAGGTAGTGACCTCTACAGGTCTTAACCACAAGCTTACACTTTGGAAGAAAAGATATAGAAAGTAGGTTGAAGTAAAGAAGGTTTCCCTCTTTTCTTCCAAAGCATAAGCTTGTGGTTAAGACATGTAGAGGTCCCTAGTGTTCCATTTTCACACGCATATTCTTGAGGTTTACAGCCTTAGTTCATATTTATAAATATTATCAGAGAATTATTCTATTTAAATTCCTGTTTTAGGATATTATATGTCTTAATTTACAAAATAAAATCAATATGATAGTTCAATGTTCACCTGGAAGAGTGAATTATTTGAAAATATCTTTCCAGGGTTTCATTGGGGAAAACCTGTACCTAATATGAAGTCATGTATGACCTTCATATAAAGTTTAACACTTTTAAACTGAAAAAAACTGAAGTATATTATTTGGGACTAAACTAAAATTTCCACACAATACAGCATAAATTTATATAAACTTTTGATAGCACCATCCTGGTCTATGATTTTAACTATTGCTAAAAACATTTGCCACATGGAATCTAAGTAAACTTAAATTTTTTTTTGACTTCTATTCATTATTTCGCTACCTTTATAGCGCCATCTATCAGAACAGAATTTTGTTCATATTTGTATTTGCTTTTACTAAATAATATAACATGGCCTGATGTCTAACTTTTTATAATTTTTCTTTTTAAAAGGTAATACCTCTAGATCACTATATATCTTCCATTGCAATTTACGTTTGCACCTGTCCTCACCAGGTAGAATTTGAGCAAAAAATCAACAATGTGATGTTTTTTCTCACCTTCAAAATGTAAGAGTATTAAATATTACATATTTAAACACAGGTATATAATAAGCCTGTGTTTCAGTTAATACACAAGTAGAGATGTCTGTTCATCCATTGTATATGTATTAAATTGATTATGTCCTGTACATGAGAGGTCAAATTGATCTTAGGTCAACATGGGTGTGACAAGAATCTCAGCCTCAGGGTGGCTTTTGAGCATTCCATCATATTTTCAATTGGATGGATGGTTGAAGAGTTGGAGTGGGGAGTAGATTGAAGCCTGTCCATTAAAGTATGAGGTTTGTCTATCTTAATATATATCTCTGAGCACTTGTAGCATATATGTGTAGAGATAGTAATCTGGACCAACTGATAATTGCTGGTTTAGTATGAAATACGTATTGTGGTGATTATTTATCTTTTAAACATATATGTGTTCAAGTGTATTAGTGTTATGAGATAGTGTGGAGACTGGTGGGTCATGTGAAAGTCTGTGCTCATATACCCTATATATTAAACAAATATTGAATAATTTCACTGATATACAAAAAATGTTCACTTCTATATGACACTTGGCTACAAGATTGTCTCATGTTAAATGCAGAAGCACATTATGGTTAGGTAATAAAGACATCATCATGATAAATAACCACAGTATATATTTTTATTCCTAAGTTGACAAATTTAAAGAATCCTAGCACAAAATAAAACTTTTTTGTACATCAGGTATATTTTTGTTTAATACTGATTATAATGTTTATCACCTTATCCTTGTTGATGTAAATGAACTTGTAAATAAGACCATAACCATAACATTTCATCATAGATTCTACTGCATAATGAGAATGAAATGAAAAAAGAAATGTATTAATCGTAATCTGTCATTTTATTCCTAAGAAACTTCAGAACACTACTGTTTTAATCATTTATATATTTTACAATTAACTACTCCTTTAAACCTTATCCTTTTTCTAATGAAAGGATTTTCAAGTAGTTTGTAATAAAAAGTTGGACTACTTTCCTTGTCGCTTATTAATTGATTAATGCCTTGCAGAAAAATTCCATACTGCTGACACACTTGAGATAAATAATCACCAATAGACGTATTTTGTGCTAAAACAGCACTCATCAATTGGTCCAAATTATCCTCTCCACACATCAGCTTATATTAAGCTAGCCAATCTTCATACTTTAATAGACAGGCTTCAATACACTCCAACCCACAACTTTTCAGCAGTCCATTTCATTCAAAATTTGATGATGAAAATGCTCAAAGTCCACATTTGTGCCTACCTTCTCATCCTACCCATGTTGATCATAAGTCACTCTGACCCCTCATGTACAGGCCATAATCCATTTACATACATACATGAGGGATGGGCAGATCTTACAGCAGGGGTCCCCAACCCTAGCCCACCGGCACTATGGACCCAGAGACAATTTTACGTGCGCCTGCCACTATCCGAACATGATAAAAAATTATTTATCTGATACAAATAAATTTAATTTTTAAAATTTCCTAATTTTTAAAATTTTTTATAAATTATTATATTATATTGTAATAAAATGTTAAAATTTTATTTTTGAAATAAATATTCTTTTGTACATTATGTGTATTATTAACAATATCCAACTATAAATTTACATTGAAAAAAATAAATGGTGCCCACCACCTGGTCAGTATTATAAAATGTGCTCTTAAGTGCAAAAAGGTTGGGGACCACTGCCTTACAGCATTATATTTTTAATATATGAATTTGTTCTTAGTACAGGATTTTTCATACCTGCACTCCAATATGTAATATATAGGGGGTTTGCTTACTTTACTAAGTTAATTATTGATATTTTATTAATAAAATTAATTAATTTTTTTTTAAGTGTCATAGCATTGGCCGGGATGCGAACCCGCGACCCGGGCAACTGCTTGCAAGTGCAAGGCAGTCGCACCGACCTCTCGACCACCAATGCAAATTAAAAAGAAATTACAAAAACAATAATACCATTCCCACCCCCATAATATTTTTTTTGTCCTCGAAGAAAAAAAAGACTGTTTTATTCATTGAATTTAAAAAACAATCATGATTAGCTTTGAAGTGTTTTGCCCATATTTAGCCCTTTTAATAGCTTGGTCTAAAAAAAATATTATGGTTAGTTTGATCTTCAATACATATCATTAAAGCTTTTATTTCTTACAAAATCATCTCTATGATTCTTCATGTATGATGAACCATCACCCATCTTACAGCTATGTTAATTACTTGATTCTAATTTGCCACTTAGAGCAAGACATTTATATCAAGCAAAAGAGACCCTGCTTTCAAAACATTTGAATGCAGTGCAATGCCTTTTACCAATAGATGTATTATAATTAAAAAGAAATAAACATTAAATTATAAGTATTAATAATCATATAATAAATTATGGCTCTTAAATGAGTCATAAACTTTTATAAACAAATTTATAATCTTAATAGCCATCTGGTGAAGTAAAATTGTATTATTGCCAATAATAAATTTGTTTTAATATGATGGATTCATGATGTTGAAATTTTTGTTAATTATTTTATTATACCCAGTTAATTTAAACATTTATAAATAAAAATAAAATATTACTATTTAATGAATATGGTTTCTACTCTTTTTTTTTTTTGAGGTATGGAAGGTAAAGTGGCTGACAGGTTTCTCTGGGCATAGTTGCTGAGAGATTCCTGACTTCGTTTAAGGAGAAGTCACAGTGCAACACCTCACATCACATCAACACAGCATGAAATGTGCATTTGAGAATAATACATCTTTTTCACATATCTTTGATCATATACTTATAATTATACTCCTCCACAAAGTATTAAAAGTAATAGATATCAGTCCCTGACTTACATGTGAATGGTGTACATTATAAAAATATTATTCATTAATTGTATAATCTCTAATCTTCTGAATGACTAATAAAAATTGTTAAAACATTACTATTATTGTCTTTTTTACCTTCAAAAATTTTAATGATATTATTTTTTAAAGAAAAAACAAAAGATTTTGTTTTTAAAATATAAAAAAGTCAACTATGATTAATTTTAAATTCTACTTGTCTTTAACTTGGAAGTTTTTGCTTACTTTTTTATGTTTATCAAAATAATATACTATTGAATTAGATGTACAAGCAAATTTTTCCTGATATTTTTAGCTAAAATAAAAATGTTATAAATAAATTTGTTATATAAAATTTCATATTTATTTGTTTTCATAATCTATTCATGTGAAAGTGCACGCATTATTTTTTTACAACTATTTTTCGTAAAGGACAACTCATAGCCATTTTGCAAATAGTTGCTAAACAACCTAATGCTATCCTATTTGTGACTTTTCTTTTTAACATGAGCACTATATGTAGATGCCATAAACAAAAATTTTTAATATTTAAGATAAAAATATTTGAAATTAAAAATATTAAACATAATATATAATAACTATATATAGTGTGAAAAATTACCAGTTATTATAAGACTGTTGTAAACAGATTATCATTAGAGGCCACTAGTGCATTGGGTGTGAGTTAATTTATGATAATAGCAAGGAAAATAGTTTATTGGTTGTTTTTTTTTTTGTTTTTTTTAAAGTGTCATAGCATTGGCCGGGATGCGAACCCACAACCCGGGCAACTGTCTGCAAGTGCAAGGCAGTTGCACTGACCTCTTGACCACCAATGCAAGACATAGTTTATTGTTTAAGGCTCTAACAGGATCTTTAGCAACAAAAGAATATACATGTAAATGGAAAAATATGGGTGATTTAGCCTGCAAGTTGTGTAAGGATGGCATAGAAAATATTAGGCATCTGTTAATTGAATGTAAATGCTTGAAAGTAGAAAAAGTACAAATAATGAAGTCATGGAAGAATAAATACAAACAAAGTGATCATACAGAAAGTGGGTTATTGGTTTTTATGTTGGGTTTGGGTAAAGATAGGGGGGATTTAGATATAAAGGCCATAGAGTTGACAAAGATTATGTTGTGGAAATGAGATCAAGCAGATTATGGGAAAACTTAGGGTGGCGAATGAAAAGGGAATGTAAAGTGGCTAAGATGTTTCTCTGGGCATAGTTGTTGAGAGATTCCTGACTCTGTTTAAGAAGAAGTCACATTGAATCACATCACATCTCTTGCAACATAATCTAAAAACAGTGTCACTTTAGAAAAAAAATATTAAGTAGAAGTCATATAGCTATATCTCTATGAATATATGGTAAATATTGACTGAAGATTATTTGGGCTAATTTCTGCTAGATATTGGCTCTTTAAATAATTTTATTAAGTAGACTGGCAAACTGAATTATAATGGTTAAATTAATTAGTAAAAATATTTGCACATCTAGACTAGATAAGCATAAATAGTGATAAAATAATAACGGGAGGGGTGTGTGTAAGGAAACAGATTTCAGAACTCTAAACAAAAACAGGAGAGAATTTTTGAGTGAAAAAAGTGTTGTAATTAAACAATAAAAATGCATTGCTCAAATGTGATAAATAAAATGAAATCCTGTGTTTTATTGCAAAGATAGAGTAGTGAAATTAAGAACTAAGTATTTTCGGCTGAGTAAAATAAATAATATTACTCTCAATTCAAACACTGTTACGCTAAGTCCATCAGTTGGGTTAATTAATAATTTTTATTAGTCATTCATTAGAATAAATATTATCTACTTAATGAAAAATATATCTGTAATATAATTTTTTCTACACCACTCTCACACAAATTAGCAATGATTTCTATCTGTTTTTATCACCTTGTAGAGGGGTATAGTCATAAACGTATGACCAAAGATGTGAAAAAGATGCACGATCCCAAGATCCACATTTCAGCACATTTCATGCTGAAACGGCACTCATCAGTTAATCCATAGAACAATTTCTTACACATATCTTTATCGCTATGTATAGATAGCCAATTAATTACTGCATTTTAATTGATAAGTGCCAAAGTTACTTTTCTCATAATTTTGATGCAAAACCACTTAATGGAAATATATTAATAAATTTTATTAATCATTCATTAGACTAGAGATTATCCATTTACATATAGTTGGATGTTTCAATGTTATATGACCTTTCAAGCAAGTAATCATATTATTATATGTAATAAAATGAATGTACTACTGAATAAAATGAACAGTTATATATATATATATATTATTTGTCATATCTTAAATGTCATCCTAAGCTCATGTTTCTTTACATACATTGTATATATGCATGCTATATTAAAAGAAAAATAGGCTTACCATTTAAGAAAAAAATTATAATATGAAATGTTACTAGATTATTGCTATCTTTTTTTTTTAATATATACAACTTAAATATAATTTATCCATTAATAGGATGACATGTCTAGTATCTACATCACAAAATAGTATATAACAAATGAAATACAGGCTTATTATATACCTGTATCAGTATATGTAATATATAGGGTATGTGAGCACAGACTTTCAAACGACGACCACTCTCCACTCCATCTCATAACACTGATACACTTGAACACATTATTTATCTTTTCGACATATATGTGTTCAAGTGTGTTATGAGATGGAGTGGAAAATAATATATAATAAAATTTATATATATACGCATTTTAATAAGCATGTTTATTTAAACAATATGATAAATGTAAATCGATTTGCCAGAATATTCTCATTGCTTGAGCGCTGTGCAATCTAATACCCCCCTCCCACGTAAAGCTTTTCCACCCATAGCAAAAATAAATCTAGCCTCATCTGTAAAACGAATCTGCTAATAAGTGATATATAATATGTATTTTTTATATCTTCTGTATATATATTTAAAAAAAAGTAATTTGAATCACAGCAAATGCATGCAAATGTATGCTGCAGTTAATCTTATAGGATATAAGACTAGAAGCCCCCTGGTGGATTTTTAGATGAAACCCTGCTGATAAAGTTTTTCAATAAAATGAGTGAGAGGAAAGTTTGTTAGGAAAGATAAACAATAATGCAACTGAATTTCAACCCTCATTATCAATATCATATCTAAATAGAAAACAAGTGATAAATGCTTAGGAAAAAAATGATTTATACCTTAGAGCATTTATTAAATGAACTTGTCAAATTAAAAGAGGGCATAATCTTACAGAGATAATAAATAAAAAACCATCAGATTGGTTGGGGAAAAAATGAAAATGCAAATGATAAAATAATTAAATACTTTAGCAAAATGTTATGGAATAAAATTTAAATGTTAACAGATTTAGATAAAAATGAAATAAATGCGGAGAGATTTAAAATGACATCGTCGCTTTTAAAAGAATCAAATATTCTTAAAATATGCAATTACATACACAAATGAGTATGGGGGTGCATAAATGTACTTGAATATACACAAAAATATTTCCATATATATATATGTGTGTGTACGTTTGTGTGTATGTATATACACACAAATACATCTATTTATAAGTTAATCTAACAATAGCACACGCTTTTGCGCTATTATTATTCATCTATTATACATAGTGCAAATTAATTGTTTAAAATTAAATTTATTAAAGTTTACGAAGTGAAATATTAATGTTTTAATAAGTTGACAATTTTTAAAAGTCAATCATGTTTTCTTGAATTAGACTAGAGATTATCCACTTAATGAATAATATTTCTATAGTGTAAATTATTCATTAAGTGGATAATCTCTAATCTAATGAATGACTAATAAATATTATTAATATACTTTCAACAAGTCCTTTGTGTCAAAGTTTGACGTTTATCAATAATCTCTAGTTTCGAAAATAATTAGTAATAATCATTAGTACATTTATCAGAAATGGATGGCGTCAAAGTTGTGAGTGGAGGAAGTTTGACAATGGTAAATGAAAAAGTAACAATTTACTCTAGATAAATACTTTGCATATAATAAAGATATATGTGAGAGATGGTGACCTGGGCCAACTGATGAGTGCTGGTTCAGCACGAAATGCATCTTGGGGGTCAATTGTCTTTTATTGTATCTTTATTTATATGAATTTGAAAAGAATGGGGAAGTATGGAGGTGTTTATTATTTCTATATAATAATTTCCTATCTATATATACTAAACAATGATAAAGATATGTATAAGAGATTGTGGGGCCAACTGATGAGTGCAGGCTTGTTCACCATAAAATGTGCATCTTGAAGATCACACATCTTTGGTCAAATGTTTATGATTACGTCCTTCCACAAAATGTTAAAAGCAAATAGAAACCAGTTCCTACCTCTTATGAGAGTGATATAATGAAAAAGATTGTTTTCTTGAAATTTATTAAATTAGTCATGTGATTTTCATGAGAGATTATGTGATTTTCATGAGAGATCATGTGATTTTCGAATACCCAAATATAAGATTGAGCACAAGTCAGTTAAATTGATTCAACATGGATTTATTTATTTTATTTAGCTAGAATTGATCCAAAAACCTTGAATCCATTATTCAGCCATTGCACTGAGTAACAAGGTTTTATGCTTACATAAAACATATTAAGGTCGTTTTTAAAAAAGAATTTGTTTAATTGAAAGATTGGGGGGTGGGGGGTGGATTCACGTAGAGAAATATTAAATGTTGTAACTGAATTGTTTACTCTATCATTTGTAAATTGATTTAGAACAAATCTTTACTTCCTTGGCCATATCTGCTAGAATAATTGATTGTCCAAATTTTAGATTTATGCCATAAAAATTTTTTTTTTTTATCACAAGAACTTTTTAGTTAATCTTTTATTAATAATATTAGTAGTTTATCCAAAAATGCTAAATTGGGTTTTTTAAAAAAATCTTGTAAATATTAATAACATTAAAAAAAAAAAAAAAATTCAAGTCAGATGTCACACGACCTAATTTAATAAGGTTGTATTTATAAATATTATATATAGAGCTCATAAAATAAGCTCTTTACAAGCTTTGCAGAATATCCCCAACCCCAGACCGGTTTCTACTACTGGTGTCCTCAGTGAGGTGCTAAGATATTCAAACATGAGATTAAAAATACCTGGACAAGCCCAGCACTTTATCTAATGTAATATTCAATATAAAAAAATAATGGGTTAGTTAAGCTGGAAGTCACATGGCACTCAAGCATCAGAAATGAGAGATTGAACAGTTCAGGAACCTTTAATCTTGGGTTCATCTCTTTACCACTGTTCTAAACTGCATAGAGGTAGATGTTCAATTCCAATTCTCCCAGTTGTCTTTGTAATGATGAGTTTATATATTTAAAAGCTTCAGCATTCTGGATATTACAAAGGGAGGAAGTTTTAAAGCAGGTTGACTATCATCTCATGTAATTGTTCAGTTCAATCTGTCAGTATGTTATTGTTCAGTTCAATCTGTCAGTATGTTATTCCATCTCCCAAACAAAAGTATACAATTCAGATTGTCAGTCATTGAAACAATGAAAAAAAAAGTAATATTGTAAACATTTATAAAATTAAAAAATGAATAACAGTATCTTTTAGATAATAAACACCAGCCTGACCAAACTAGACCATAACATAGAATAAATCTGTAATATGTATTGAAATGGAAACCTTCCAATCTCTTTCCGTTTCACCATCAAGCTAATGACCTACTCGTCTGAACTAGTTTCGAACCCATCTTAAATGTAAAAATGTTATATATAAGTCGAGTGGTAAAACTTTGCTATCGTGGCCGCTTGAATGGCATCATCCATTTACATACGAAAATACGCTATAATTAGACAGGTTTGATAAAATTATAGCGTAGAAATTCTCATAATTATTTATAAAATGTTTTATTAATTTTCAGTCAATTCTTAATTATATTCGCTATTATATTCGTATGTGGATGGATAATTTAAACCTTGGAATAACAGCATAATGATTCGTATATATATTTAAGTTTAAATAAAAATAATGTAAAATGTTTTCTTTAAGATATATTCACGTTTTTCTGATTTAATGTTTTACATATATAATTGAAACTAAAGTATTTTCTTTAAATTTGCTTTTTTTTTTAAATAAACAATATGAAGAAAATATGTTAAAAGTTAAAATAAAAATCATCCATTTATAATTAAAAATGAGAATTTTGTGTAAACAAGAAATCAATTATTCACCGCACCCGGGGTAAAAGTAAAATCTAGTTTACTGATTGATTTTGTTTCAACAAAAGACTTTATCATTAAATCAGAATACCGTTCCTTCTGCTAAGCTTTAACATTCTATATCACCTAAAAAGGAATTTAATTAGTGAAATCTGAATCAAATTATATGATTTATATATTTTGATAATTTTAAGTAAATTAAAAATAACACCTTGGAGACTTTATCAGTAGTAAAAATTAGATTATATTATTTTGTTTAATTAAAAGTCAATTGGTCCCGAGGCAAACGAAATTCCAAAAAGGTGTTAAGGCTTGTTGAAAATATATAAATAGGCCATATTTTAAGCTGGAAGATATACTCCATCTTGCTTTTGAAGAGCTATTACTATCCAAGCTGAAAATTGTTTAATTTTACCATGTCTTGCTAGTCAGGCAAAAAATTTTGCCGCCGTTCCCATGATGGAACGCTGAAGTTCAATCCATCCAATGCTGAAGCAACAACCAACAAACTTATACCAAATAAAAGATGCCGTAAGCCGCTAAAAGGGACTTGCCTTCATTCCAACACCATTTTAAAATCGTCTCCCAACTAAACAGAACATGCCATAACCCGCCAAAGAACTCACCTTCGTTCCAGTTCGAATATCTCCAGTCCAACTATAGGAGAACTGTTTTAATATTAAAATCACAGAGCTCTGTGTAAATTTCAAAACAATCATTATTTCTTCAAAATCAGGTTAGCTAACCATATTATTGTAAACTCTTTCTAAATTGATTTCTGAATAACATTTAAATTCTATAAAATGTAATACTTTTGCAAATTTTTCTTTATTAATTCAATATTTTTGCTATATAATTTAATCACTACAGTATTTTTACTTTTCCTTTGATTATTTTAATAATTATTAATTATGCCTATGTTTCAAAACGGCGTGCATTTAATTATAGAATATGTTTTTAAAGATATAATTTAAAATCTTTGTATTATTATTTATTATAGCATCATTTAGCGCACTGTTTCGAAACCCAAATTTATAAATAAGGCGACACTTTGTGCTCATTATTATTGTGTCATTTAGTAAATTAATTAATATAAATATAAAATGTGGCTTATAAATCCAAATTTTCAACCTTTAATTATTATGTTACTAAAGATTAAACTAGCCTGGAGTGTAATCATAAGTATATTTGTCTTATTAAAGCATTCATAAATTCCTTAAATATACTTTCCCCCAGATTGAACGGGATAAAGTATAACTTTCCCCCAGATTGAACGGGATAAAGTAAAGTTTGTCTATATATATATTCCCATCAGTAGCATATCGTATTTCTCATGCTACAGAAGAGTTGGCTCTTTTGATCAAGCTGATAATCTAGTGTTCGTTAATGTATAATATTTAATTTATAATATACTTTGGCTTGGCGGATGAGAAATTTATTAATATTTTATCATTATGCTGTTTTTTTTATATATATAAGATAGAGCCATGGTAAGTCCAGCCCATCTTTCTCTCTTATGGATAGTGCTGTAGCTAAGACTGAGCTAAGGGCCAGATTAGCACGTAAGTCCCCCACTTCTTATGAACCAAATAAAGGTTCCTTTTTTTAGCAGCATGATGACCGGTTATTGGGTAAACTGGTGTTGGTCACAAAAACCCTAAAACTATTTTTGCATCCACAGAGCAACTTTATTATTATATTTTACTTGTGCCTAGCATATTAGTAAAATCGCTATAACCAACTCTGCCTCCCTAATATGCAATCTTCGGCATTGATCCAAAGCATTCTTGAAAACCTGTTCGATCTAAAGCTATCTGGGATGCTTTATATGCCCATATTTAATATAAAAAGTAATTATAATCACATGTATTATTAAATTTCACTCCAGACTTGGTTTGATTTCATGTATAATAGCCACTCAAACTGATGATGAAAGGCATAACTAATAAGTGAACGTAGTGATTAATTATATAGCATGATATTTGGCTCCATTAAATAATATCAACAAACCTATTTGCCAACATATCAATTATTGTTCAAATGGCCTAGAGAAATGTTACTTTATAAATAAAATGCCTGCATGCATTTGCCAACGATAATGATTATCACAAAATACATATAAAATTGTCAATAAACATATTTTTAATTCATCATATATCAGTTTCTGTCTCATTATTAAATCAATCCAATTCACTAATTGACCATAACTATTCATTAGTAAAGCCCCTATTAATCAATATATTAGATTTTATCTTTGGAATGTCTCTAGTATTTAAGTTGTTTATATATATATGTTTAAGTCCATGAGTCTTATTGTTTTCTCCGATTTGCTAGCAGGCCAGATTAAGAATTAATTCTTGTGTGCCATCATTGTTATGTTATCCATTAGATGTTAGGTCTGGTGCTTGGAGAGTGGGATCGAATCCAGGCTGGTCCCTGACCTAAATCTCGGGCGTGACTGGGTTTGAAGTACATTTTGTGAGTTCCAGCTCGTGTTAGATGGATAAGCATGTTTTGACCGGCACAGTATAGAATACAAAATATATGGAACCCAGTCATTTTGAAATCCATAAAGTAATTCTGATTTGTTAAGTAATAAATACTATTGTATTTTATTTTTTGCATTAAGCTTATTAACTTTCTGTCATAAGCTATCATTGATGGTGACATTGCTTGAATGCATTACTTTACATGCACCCACACATATATACAAGTCATATATTAGTTTAGATTTAAAACCTAATATTATTTTTACATGCATTAATTTTAACCTTCAAATCTATTTATTAAAATAATAATTAAGCCAGCATACTTATATGTAAAACAAAATTTGATACTTCACATATTGTGTTTTTATAAGCATGGAAATGAATAGTTAATTATTTATTTCGTTATATAAGATTTTAAAAAACTCATAAAATATAAACAGATTTTAAAATAACGTTGTTTTAAACATTAAAATAATAATGTCAATTTATTATGTTATTATTTCCTCTATATCATTCAGTAAATGTTTTTCTTTTAAATTATATTCAAATTAAATCTGCATCCTGGTAGAATCTATATATATATATAATAAATAAATCACATGAACATATACAGATAATACTATTACACCAATAATATATTAAAACAAAAATATAAAAATCATTCTCACTGTTCTTGAATTTATACGGAGATAGATTTAATTTAAAAATTTTTTAGTCTTGTTGAGGAATAAAATTTTACTAAAAACTGTAAATATTTATATTATCTTTTTGGAAACAACAAGTATTTAAAATATGTTTATTCCCATGAGAAATGTTGTGGATTGCTTCATTATCAAAAACAACAATTATTTTTTTTCTTCTCAAAGATGAAAGCTTTTATTCATCAAAAAGACAAAATACACAACAGTTAAAAAGGTCTTTACAAAGGGATAATTACACGACAAAATGAAATTCAAGTACAATATTGTGAAGGGGAAGGGGATACATATGAAATGGGAAGTGATATGGAAAGGGTGTGTAGTACAGGCAAAAAAGAGTCTTTGGTAAAGAGCAATGTTGATAAGCTTGTGTGACATGAATTTTGGAGGAATATCATTGAGTATAAAATGTTTTACAAGGTAAGTATTGTTTTATATAGTGTAATATGGAGATTTGAAATGACACATTGAATTTTTTTTGTCCATAGCAATCCAGAAATTGATCAACCTCTGGAAACTCAAAGCATTAATCCATGAGAAGATTAACCATTAAAGACAAATGAATGTTACAATTAGGAATTATTTGTCAAGTCTAGAGTTTAAATATGAGTAGTATTTTAGGAGTACAATATTGAGAAATCCAATTTGCGATGGATAAGTTGAGAATAGAAAAAGACTTGGAGATAACAACATTGGAAATAATAAATTTAAATAGAGTGAATCACTTGCAATTAAAATCATTAGGCCAAACTGCAGCTTACTTTGCAATAATACTTGGATAATATTCATTAAGGCTGTAGCCTCAATCACATGCGTATATAATGCGATAGTAGAGACCTCTACAGGTCTTTAAACCAAGCTTGTGGTTTAAAGACCTGTAGAGGTCTCTACTATCGCATTTTATACGCATGTAATTGAGGCTACAGCCTTAATGAATATTATTTACGTAATGAATGTGCGTTTAAATAAATTTATAATTAATAATACTTGGATAAAGTCGTTTATAACAATAACTCTATGAAGTATTTTTTCTTACTTTGGAGCAGAAATCTTTTAAATTTTCTTTACAACTTTTTCATATTTGTATAAAAGCAGTTCTTTTTATGTCTTTTAATAATAATTTTGTCAAGCGTTGTTAGCCGAGAAGTCAGCGTAGCCGCTTTGCAAGCAAGCAGTTGGTTGCAGACGGTTGTGGTGGGTTGGCCTCCAGGCCGATGCTATGACATATGAAAAAAGAAAAAAAAATAGAATCTTTGAAATTTGAATTACAAACTCTCTTCATCCCTGTAGGAAAACATTTATAGGAGAAAAGTACTGAAAATATTTTAATAAAGGGACTTGGACGCTACAACTGTATTAAAGCATTGGAAATGTGCTTTTCATTTGAGCTATACTTTTATGGTGAAGATTGGTTAAAATTGTTATATAAATTATTAATTAAAAAATTGTTTTTTTTTTAAAATGAAGTTTAAAATATTTTCTTAGAAAATTAAGTTTTTAGCTTTTTCTCTTTTTTGTTGAAATAGAAATAAACTTTTAATTTATTTTATGTCCCAGGACTTATTAATAATTGAAGACAAGCCTAATCATGAAAGAGGTCTCCAGTAAGCCACTTCTGTTCAGACAAGTAGAAACCAAGGGTTCCTTAGATGTATTTGTAAAACAAAGTGCCAAAATTTAAAGTGCTGATTTTATTATGGCTTTCCATTGCAATAATATTTGAAATTTTTAATAATTACTGGTAAATAAATGCTATTGTATTGAGTCATACAGAAGATATATAAAATACTTAAATACATATATAGTATATATACTTTAAACTAAATGTAATTAGAGTGGATTTGAACCCAGACTTTCAAGTTTGCAACCAATACACATGATCACATACATGCAAAAAAACTCCAATATACATTTTTCATGCTGAATGAGTACTCATCAGTTGGTCGTCATAGGGATGATACAACATAATTGACAAACCAGAGCTTTGAACATGCCATTATCAGATTTTCAATATAGATGGCTGAAAAGTTGGAGAGTGGAGAAGAGTGAAGCTGTCTTTTAAAGTTTGAGATTTGCTGTCTCACTATAAACAGAGCACTGATTATATATGTGTGTGGAAGATGATCCGACCCAACTGATGAATGCTGGTTCAGCATGAAATACATATATTGGAGATCATTTATCTTTTTTGCATGTATGTGGTCATATGTATTGATCATATAAGATGGAATGGATGATTAAAGAGAACTTGAAAATCTGAGTTCAAATCCCCTCTAATGATATATATATATATATTAGATTATTTTTCACAGTGTTGTGACCAAACATAAAAATAATTTAAAACAAAACTTTTTAAATTTAAATTTTATGTTTCAATGAATTCTTCATTTTCTTTTAACTTATTTTCATGGAAAATTAAAGTTTTATCCATTGGTGGCAATTATTGCTGAAATATTGAAAATGATAGATCTTAAGATACACCTGACTATTTTTGTGGACATTTATTTTGCACAATATATTTTTCAAAATTTTTTACCATTTTGGTATGTATTTTATGGCAATATTTTTAAAATTAATTAACTTGGTAGAAACTTTATGCAAAATCTGATCATTAAAACCTCAAAAGATAGTTTATAGTCAAGCATTATTAGCTGAGAGGTCAGCGCAACTGCCTTGCAAGCAAGCAGTTGGTTGCAGACAGTTGTTGCGGGTTCGCCTTCCTGCCGATGCTATGACATATGAAAAAAAAAGATAGTTTATAAATTTTAAATAGCAGTTTCAGCATGTTGATGCATTAATATTATTTTAGATTGAGACATGATAACGGCATTTAAAATCACACGAGAAATTGTAATAACGCATAAAAACGTCTTTACCTTCATTTCAAATCTTCAAAAAATTTTGACTTCTACAGATTCTAATGACCTATGTCTAACTTAAAAAGGAGAAAAACCTTAGAATTTTAGAGACTCATTTTATTTTATTTGCTAAATTATCTTCCTTTATAAATTCCAAGAAAAACTACTTAAAATTAGACTTTTGTCTTTTCTTCTGACATTTCAATGAAAAATAATGAATCCAAATCAGTGAGGAGAATGTTCCTTATATAATAACTTTAGATTTTATATCTACTTATTATAGCTCTGAAATTACACCTGTTAAGCACTCTTACAATGTCATGTAGCATCTTCTCTTAAATTGTGGTTAAATATTTGTGTTTGAAGTAGAGAAAAATCATTTTATTTAGATTGTGAATATAAATTATAATAAATAATAAAAATCATATACAACAGCTATATAAATATATGAATAATAATTACACATAAAAAGCTTTTTCTTGCACATGATTTCATGTTTTTTTCAAGTGTAAATATCTATTTTAACATCATGCGATGTGATGTGATGTATTGTAGCTTCTTCTTAAACGAAGTCAAGAATCTCTCAGCAATTATGCCCAGAGAAACCTGTTAGTATTTCATAATGGAAGTAAAATAACTACAATAACAAAATAAAACATCAGCAAAACAGAATAAAACTTTTATATAGAGATCCAGTATAAATAACTTCAAAGAACTGACCATATAACATAACAATAAACAGATTATATAACTTTATATATACTATTTTATATAATTTTTGCATTCATTTTTAATTGACCAGATGTTAACTAAATTCATGTGCATTCCTGCACATTTCAGTTATACATGCATGTTTGTTGTAGTAAATAGAATATTAATTAATAAATATTGTATATAATAAATGTATTATTGCTATATAAATATTATATCGTAATAATTGTAGATAAATAAAATTATTGTAGTCTATAAAATCCCTATATAATTTTAATTACTTGATAAAAACTAATTTGGCAATGACTAAACTCTTTTGATAGTTGGAAAACAATTTTCTACTTTCTATCTTTTATTTTACTATTTCTCTTGTAATATATAGGGTATATGAGCACAGACTTTCACATGACCCACCACTCTCCACACTATCTCATAACACTGATACACTTGAACACATATATGTTGAAAAGATAAATAATCATTGCTGGTTTAGCATGAAATATGTATATTGGTGATTATTTATCTTTTCAATATATGTGTGTTCAAGTATATCAGTGTTATGAGATAGTGTGGAGAGTGGTGTGTCATGTGAAAGTCTGTGCTCATACCCTGTCTATTACATATTGAAACAGTAAGATTCGTATTCGAATCTTAAGTTTCATCTTTTTCTGTTGTCTCTCACTGACCGGTCTATCCCACCCAAATTTAAACTTTTGGTATCGAGTTGTGTGTGTAACAATATTAAAAATGTATAAATATATGTAGAATTCAACATAAACACGCACACATTTCGATCTCAAATTAAAGGCAATAAATACGGATAAAGTAATATAATTTAGATTTCTTTAGCTAAATAAATCTTGTGTAATATTAATCATTTATTTTGAATTTATAAAGTTCGTATTTATTGCTTAGTTTAAATTTCGTTAAATAATAATTCTAACAAAATCTGATGCAATAATTAATTAAAGTTAAAATAATTTTATTCCCTTTTGTCTTTGAAAATTTAAAAGCATCGGTCAGTGATAGATAATAAATTAATTATAGGAAAATTCCAAAAAAATGTAATTAACGAATGTAAAAAAAAAAACAACAAAACAAACAATAGCACAGCAGATTTCTTTCTAATTAAAACCAGCAAAAGCATTGATTATCCTGAGGGCAAGATAAAGAAAACCTAAAAATATCTCAACAGAAAAAATTAAAAGATCAAGATAAAAAAAAGGAGGCCATCTTGGACTTGCTGGAGACTTTCACTTGAATTTTAGCTTTGCTCTCGAGTGGAGAGTCTAAAATATCTTAAAATAAATTGATATTGCCAAGGTATGACCGAGTAAGCACCGAGATTATTCTCCATCGGGAGATGGCCCACCATATGCCGAACTTCACCTTGCCCATCGTAAAAACACCATAATGATCTGCTGCCTGAAATAAACAAGAAAGCCGCTGCTGTTAAAATCAATAAAAAAACCAAAGACAAGAAAGAAAACTGCTAATCACGAACAATCTACTATTAAACAAATGGACGAAAACATCTTATAAAACAGGTACCTGTGTGTGTATTCCAAATTATAGAGTACTCTAGTAAATAAGCTATAGCTCATCTCCTACTATTTGTCTAACTTCTAAATGTTAAAATTGTAATTTTGTGAAACTAAAATTTGAGAATTAATGTAATCTGTAAATTTCTCGCATAATCTAGCTTACCTCCCTCTATCCTTCTTAGGTGTGTATTTCTCAAATCTACACTTTATTTATAATTATCATTGAAATATTACCTTCTCATAATTGTCTTAGTTTTAAAGCTAAATCCATAATCGCTTGAACATTGAATGCGTGTCGAATTGTCATTAATATTTGCTTTATAAATAACTTAAATTTCATATAAATCGACACGCATTCAAAGAATCAGTTATTGTAATGCAGGGTCTACTACTTCGTAATAGCTGGCATGCTCGCTGTAATAAGTCCCCTTTTTAGATATTTTTTTTATTATTAAATTTTAATGAATAATTACGGAAATTTCATTTATTTGAGAGTCACCAATTTTCTTTCAGTCAACGTTGATAATGGGGGGCCGAGTTTGAAATCTAGTTAAATATTACCATAATCTTTTAGATCTTATACATGTGTTACGTTTTGAAGCCACGATGGCTCATTCCACGCCGTGAATACTCCGGATTCTATAGGGTTGAATTAACCCCAGTCGTCCTACACAAGTGGACATGATAATGTTCCCGTAGGGCTTGACGACCGTCACGCAGCCAGCTGGCAAATTGCGACACGGACCGCTTGTCCCTGGTTATGCTCATGTGACACCTTACCTCTTCGGGTCGAGGCAGAGACCAACCCGAAGCCCTTATAAACTTATTCACGGCATTGCAGTTTCAGTGCTGCCATTTTATATCGCCCTTCTAAAGCGTACCACGTGTTCCTTTATTTAGTTTATCATTCTCTATATCACTCCGCCTCGGCATTATCTTCGTCATCCACTCTCAAATAAATGTTCGCCCTTAGTCGTAAAATAAATATTTTTATTAAATAAATGTATGTCCGCCGCCACGGATGACTCTTGCAGTGCAAAGTATAAATCCCCTACAGTACGCATTAGAAATACTCACTCGGGAACCTTAGGTAGCTAGATTACGCCTTCATATAAATGAATGCTCTTTATAAATAAATGTATTTTTATATATAGTAAAATTGCCAATTAGCTATTGAAACTCTGAATATAAAATATGATTAATAACATTAATAATGTTTTTTTTATTAAATACGTAAATAAATAATTTTAACTGTACGTCTGTAGTTAAGTTTTCATTTATTCGATGCCCATTATATATATTTCCTCGATTATATATGTGAATTAATATTCGTTTGATTGTTGGCCAACTCGGAAACAATACCATGAATCTCGTGCATCTCCCTGACCACCGTGCCTAAAGAAGTGTTTACTTATGTCGCATCAGAGGCGTTGTTCCGTAGATTGTAGTGTGGAACCGATAAACTATGTTCGAACTCGGTACCATGGGTGGCTTCGCTACTCGATGGTGCTGCTGTTCTGTGTGGTGGTCGAATTCTGCACTATGTTAACGAGATACACGTGTTTTGACTGTTACATAGTTAAATTTTTTTTTAGCGTTTGGCGCCAATAACGTGAGGCTTCGAGTATAAAACCCATAGATACCCTGAGCAAAAATAATGCAGATAAATTCCTTTAGCGTTCGTTGCCGAGTTGGCTAATTGTTTTATATATATAAGAGTTTGTTTTGGATAAAAATAAAAATAATAAAAATAAATCGAGTGAAGTAATGTGGGTCGAGTGAGTGAAGGGACAGCAGGCGTAATAACAAATTTAGGGAAAGCAGGGATGTGTGTGTAATTTAAGAAGGAACGAAATACTCGGATCTAATGAAATATCTTTTATATAATAATAATAATAATCAGTAGCTAAATGAGACAGCAGAAGCTTATTATGTTTAACAATAAAATTTAGTTAAAGTAAAAATATATATATCATAGACAGCAGTGGCTTATACGCGTTACTAATAGTTCGTTATGATATATATGTTAAGTATATTAAAGGCAGCAATGTAGAGTAGGAGAGGGCAATGAAAGAGTATTATAGGGCCAAGATACCGGTGGGGAATAGTTAAATGCTACTAGTGTAAAATAAATAAATAAATAGTAAGAAAATGGATAAGAAAATGGAAACAGAAAATACTGATACAGAACAGCTAGATTTATCTGAGGCTTTGGAGTCGACACCCGAGCGAAGGGAAGCTCCGCAACAATGCAGAGCATCAATGGACTATAATTTCAGGTTCATGGAGGAGGTGCTCAGACGGAGTATGCAGGAGGTGAAGAAAATGTATGAGGAGGAAATGAGAAAAAGAAGCGATGAAGAATCAAAAAGGAGACAGGAAGAAGAAAAAAGAAGAGTCAGGGAATGTCAGGAATTTAAAGACACTATAGTGAGAGAGTTAGAAGTAATAAGGGAACAGTTGGGAATATCCAAAGTTAGTAAAAAGGTAGAAGAGGTTAAAGACAGGCAGAGTGAAATGAAGGTAGAGAGATCTGATGAACCTATGATAGAAGAGCAAACAGGTAGTGTCGTGAAGGTAAAAAAATATGATGAGCAGAGAGACCTCATTCCAACCGATGAAGGCCCACAAGAACCGGAAAAGGAAGTCAGCATTAAAGAAGAGGCGAAGATGGACGTTGGACACCAAAGCTATTTAGCCAAGATGATCCACATCAAGATCTTTAGAGGGGAGATCGGAGAAAACCCGCAAGCCCACTTAGAGAGCTTGCAAAAGTTTTTCCAATTTCATAAAACAGGGCCAGATGAGCAGATAGCGATAGCTAGCTACCATCTACAGGGATCTGCCAAGGACTGGTGGAATATGGTGAGATGGAAGCCTAAAACAATCGGAAATTACAAAGATGTGTTAATGAAGCGTTACTGGAGCAACGAGCATCAAAGCGGTATCTACAATACGCTCTGCCAGGAAAAATATGGGACGATACCCCAAGAGACACACACGCAGTTTTTCCTCCGCCAAGCGAATCGGTTTAAATCCCTTACAACGTTCGCCTTTTCGGATTCACACGTCATAGGGACCATCCAGCGTGGCATGCCGCTGGCCATCCAACAGTTGATGGCAGGCAGTCGTATAAAGGACATAGAAGAAATGAGTGAATTTCTCACTACATTAGATTTTAGCCATTGGGCCAAAGAACCGCCGGATAGAAGACAAAAATTAGAAAACCCAAGGCCGCAGTCGTCAACGACGAGAGATATATATTATCCACCTGACCCGGGGTTATAACAATATTGGAGCATTTCGGACGGCCATTCCGTGTATAAAATTTAGTAAAACGAACTTGATAAATATTGGTTGAATGGAAATTATATTGGTCAAATAGGGCTTTATATAGAAATTTTGTTATGTATATTTAATTATTATTATTCTTTAAAAATTTTTTTATATATATTATGTTAATTAATATTAGTCTAGGAATTTTTTTTTTATATATAAAATCGGTTTAACTAATAGTATTATAATGATTGCTAACCAGACACGACCAAATTAGGTCATTTTAAAATTAAAGTTTAAATTCTAGATCCGGGTATTTAAATTGTTCGTTGCTTCATGTAATCTCTGCTTTCTATATTTCAATATATCTGTAAAAAAAAAAAATAATAATAATTCTTTCGTATTTAAATTATGTAATGTAAATTTTTTTTTCCCTTTCTTGCCTCCTTTGTTCTTCCTTAATTGTTCACGGGAAGTACGGGGAAATGAAACAGTAAGATTCGTATTCGAATCTTAAGTTTCACCTTTTTCTGTCGTCTCTCACTGACCGGTCTATCCCACCCAAATTTAAACTTTTGGTATCGAGTTGTGTGTGTAACAATATTAAAAATGTATAAATATATGTAGAATTCAACATAAACACGCACACATTTCGATCTCAAATTAAAGGCAATAAATACGGATAAAGTAATATAATTTAGATTTCTTTAGCTAAATAAATCTTGTGTAATATTAATCATTTATTTTGAATTTATAAAGTTCGTATTTATTGCTTAGTTTAAATTTCGTTAAATAATAATTCTAACAAAATCTGATGCAATAATTAATTAAAGTTAAAATAATTTTATTCCCTTTTGTCTTTGAAAATTTAAAAGCATCGGTCAGTGATAGATAATAAATTAATTATAGGAAAATTCCAAAAAAAATGTAATTAACGAATGTAAAAAAAAAAAAAAAAAAAAACAAACAATAGCACAGCAGATTTCTTTCTAATTAAAACCAGCAAAAGCATTGATTATCCTGAGGGCAAGATAAAGAAAACCTAAAAATATCTCAACAGAAAAATTAAAAGATCAAGATAAAAAAAAGGAGGCCATCTTGGACTTGCTGGAGACTTTCACTTGAATTTTAGCTTTGCTCTCAAGTGGAGAGTCTAAAATATCTTAAAATAAATTGATATTGCCAAGGTATGACCGAGTAAGCACCGAGATTATTCTCCATCGGGAGATGGCCCACCATATGCCGAACTTCACCTTGCCCATCGTAAAAACACCATAATGATCTGCTGCCTGAAATAAACAAGAAAGCCGCTGCTGTTAAAATCAATAAAAAAACCAAAGACAAGAAAGAAAACTGCTAATCACGAACAATCTACTATTAAACAAATGGACGAAAACATCTTATAAAACAGGTACCTGTGTGTGTATTCCAAATTATAGAGTACTCTAGTAAATAAGCTATAGCTCATCTCCTACTATTTGTCTAACTTCTAAATGTTAAAATTGTAATTTTGTGAAACTAAAATTTGAGAATTAATGTAATCTGTAAATTTCTCGCATAATCTAGCTTACCTCCCTCTATCCTTCTTAGGTGTGTATTTCTCAAATCTACACTTTATTTATAATTATCATTGAAATATTACCTTCTCATAATTGTCTTAGTTTTAAAGCTAAATCCATAATCGCTTGAACATTGAATGCGTGTCGAATTGTCATTAATATTTGCTTTATAAATAACTTAAATTTCATATAAATCGACACGCATTCAAAGAATCAGTTATTGTAATGCAGGGTCTACTACTTCGTAATAGCTGGCATGCTCGCTGTAATAAGTCCCCTTATTAGATATTCTTTTTATTATTAAATTTTAATGAATAATTACGGAAATTTCATTTATTTGAGAGTCACCAATTTTCTTTCAGTCAACGTTGATGATGGGGGGGGGCCAAGTTTGAAATCTAGTTAAATATTACCATAATCTTTTAGATCTTATACATGTGTTACGTTTTGAAGCCACGATGGCTCATTCCACGCCGTGAATACTCCGGATTCTATAGGGTTGAATTAACCCCAGTCGTCCTACACAAGTGGACATGATAATGTTCCCGTAGGGCTTGACGACCGTCATGCAGCCAGCTGGCAAATTGCGACACGGACCGCTTGTCCCTGGTTATGCTCATGTGACACCTTACCTCTTCGGGTCGAGGCAGAGACCAACCCGAAGCCCTTATAAACTTATTCACGGCATTGCAGTTTCAGTGCTGCCATTTTATATCGCCCTTCTAAGGCGTACCACATGTTCCTTTATTTAGTTTATCATTCTCTATATCACTCCGCCTCGACATTATCTTCATCATCCACTCTCAAATAAATGTTCGCCCTTAGTCGTAAAATAAATATTTTTATTAAATAAATGTATGTCCGCCACCACGGATGACTCTTGCAGTGCAAAGTATAAATCCCCTACAGTACGCATTAGAAATACTCACTCGGGAACCTTAGGTAGCTAGATTACGCCTTCATATAAATGAATGCTCTTTATAAATAAATGTATTTTTATATATAGTAAAATTGCCAATTAGCTATTGAAACTCTGAATATAAAATATGATTAATAACATTAATAATGTTTTTTTTATTAAATATGTAAATAAATAATTTTAACTGTACGTCTGTAGTTAAGTTTTCATTTATTCGATGCCCATTATATATATTTCCTCGATTATATATGTGAATTAATATTCGTTTGATTGTTGGCCAACTCGGAAACAATACCATGAATCTCGTGCATCTCCCTGACCACCGTGCCTAAAGAAGTGTTTACTTATGTCACATCAGAGGCGTTGTTCCGTAGATTGTAGTGTGGAACCGATAAACTATGTTCGAACTCGGTACCATGGGTGGCTTCGCTACTCGATGGTGCTGCTGTTCTGTGTGGTGGTCGAATTCTGCACTATGTTAACGAGATACACGTGTTTTGACTGTTACAATATATAGACATAGGTATATATAAGCCTGTGTGTTTCAGTTATTTCTCTTGTAGCATGTTTTGCTATATTTATATAAAGATTAATAGTATTTTTTATACAAATATACATAGCAAGCATATAGTCTAGACCTCACCCATCCATTATGGTAATTTCAAAATATATATTTGAATGAAAGGATTGCAAATAAGAGAACTTATTATTGCAAATAAGAGAACTTATTATATATATATATATATATATATATAATATATATATATATAAGCTTTAGTTCTTTAACATATTATATAATTGATTTTGTTATGTTGAGAGTCAACTTTTATTAAACTGTAAGTTACTTTAATTTGGACACTTCTGCTTACAAATATTTATATCATTAATTTGAGAAAAATATAACACACCACTGAAAATTAAAGGTCTATCCACTTGTTCTTACATTAAAATCCATTTTTTAAACTTTAACTAAACAATTTTAGATTTGGATTTACATGAGAAAAGTCAATATGAAGATTACCTAAGATGTACTCATACTTCACATAAATAACTTTACATTCAAATTTGCATTATAAGAATTTTATCATCACAAAGTTTTTTCCCCAAACCAAACAATATTTTGCATTGAACTAACAAATCAAAAACTATTAATGTTATAGATAGGGTTAACATTAAGAGTGTTTGCTAATATTAGTTTATAATATTACAAGTAAAAGATATTTATTTTACCTTTTAATCTCCTTTCAGTGACTGTGATGCTTTTTCAAAAAAAAACTTGTATTCATTTAGTCAACAAAAAATCAAAGTCATATATCACATGACTCAATTTTTAAGCTTGTAAATAAAAAATAAAGAGCTCTGCTAATTTGCTCTAACAAGCTTTATTGATAAATGCCAGTTAAACAAAGCATTTAAAAATCTCTACCTTAAAAACCACTCTCTAGCTTCAGACCAATGGTTTCATGCTGTGGCACTCCTCGGTAAGGCACTAGACTAGTCTGAAACTATCCTAGCACCTCACTGAGGAGTGACAAAGCATGAAACCATTGGTCTGAAGCTAGAGAGTGGTTTTCAAGGTAGAGATTTTTAAATGCTTTGTTTAGCTGGCATTTATCAATAAAGCTTGTTAGAGCAAATTAGCAGAGCTCTATATTTTGTCTTTATTTATTTGCTCTATTAAACTTCCTGCCTCTAGGAAATGAGTTTCACTAAGAGCAGCTGTATCAATCTTAAATCCTGATTGTTTTAAAATATGGGGATATATTATTTTTTAAAAATATTGGAACTTTTTAGTAATATCTGGAACCATGAAGTTGTGCCGTCTGAACTTGAAGATATTTTTGTTGTTCCAATTTTTGAAAACAAAGAGATTATACAAGATTGTAGTAATTATCATATAGAACATCACTGTTATCTATTATACAGCAAAAGTACTTTTAAGAATTTGTTGAATAGGTTGTTTCAGTTTGAATGATCACCAGAGACTCAATGTGGTTTTGGGGAATCAACTTCTGAAAAGGATGTTTTGTGTTAAACTTGAGCATGGCTGGTATAGGAAAAATAGAACCTGTCTACATTATAGGGTTATCACAAAGCCATTCTAAAGAAATGCAATGTCAATTGTTCCAATTGGAAGGTTATGGCTGAAATTAGAATATATATTGAAGGGCTACAATTAGACTTGGTTTGGAAATATTTTGGAAAGAAATGTTTTCTGCTGAAGAAATTAAAAAAGAGCATTGCAAATAGTCAAACAAACAGAAAAATCATCCACTATGTTATATTCTATATGTGAGATATTTGTGTTTCACAAATTGGTTATTATAGCTTTTGCGAAACTCATTTCAAGAATACTTTTTTTCGTATCATCTTTTTTCCCCTTTGGAATGAGGTAGTGGATAGAATAGCCATACTTGATTAATAGTAGCTGTTTGTTATCATTGTCATTGTTAATATTATTATTATTATTAAAACAACTAATTTCTGGTTTATCATTAACATTTAGTTAATTGGAATCTAAAACAGGCAAAACTCTTATACGTATTGCCACTCACTACAAGCCTGAGTAATCAATGGATGCCAGAAGGCTTGTGCATAAAATCCTCATCTAGTGTCTATTCATCCAATATCACCAGACCAGTTTCTGGCTTGTGGCAGTGAGGAACCTTGGATCTGAGAGCACTGCACCTAGATCTTAGGATCTAATGCAACCCTCCAGCAGTCACCTTTTATCTCTACTTAACTACAAAAGTATGAGACTTAAATTGAAAATATAGTATTTCCAATCCAAGCTCATATGCTTATGCAGACATATAGGTCTGAACTCAGTTCAGTGCCTATACATTTTGGTGTCTTTGGGTTTTTAATAACCATGGTCACCACTATCCTTGGTTTTAAGCCAATAAACATCACATGATCACAATTTCTTATGCTTGCTCTTAACTGTTATTAAAACCAGTTAAAACTCTCTATACATATTGCACAAGCCTTCTGGCATCCATTGCTTACTCCAGCTTCCACTGAGTGACAATATGTATAGAGAGTTTTGCCTGTTTTAATAACAGTTAAGAACAAGTATAAGAAATGGTGATCATGTGGTCTTTATTGGCTTAATAGGATTCTATGACAAATAGACTTGATCAATACTGTAGATAAATAGATATGGCTTTACATATATATAGAAGATATGATATTTCTTATGAAGAGAATACATAGGGCATATTTTCATGTGTATATAAAGTACTTTTAAAAATTAGAAAAGGCAACTTTAATAATAAACTGTTCTTTATAAAATGAAAAAAGTACATATGTAAAGAAAAATTAAGTTTTATTTAATTATTTATATCATTAAATGGGTTTATTGACTGATAATGGCTGAATAAAAAAAAAACCTGAACATAGTTAAAACTAAAATTACAAAAATAAACTAATTTTGAAGAGAATTGTTACTAATAAAAATAAATTATAAAAATTGTTTCCTCAATGTCAGGAAATTACAAGTTCTAAACAAGACTGAATTTTTATTGTAGATATTTTATTAATTTATATTTGAGTGACTAGAGGAAATATGAATACTGAGATTGTAATAATTAGTTGCTTAATTTTGACTACTTAATGTGTAGCTGTCAAGTGATATTTTGTTAAAAGAGAATTAAGTTAAAGAATGACGTAAAAATGAAACTGGATACTTTCAAAATTTAACAAAAAGGAAGCATAAGTAATACAATATTACTATAATAACTATTTACGAAGAAAAATAGAAAGCACGTAAATGATCTTCGATTAATTTCATCGCAAACAATAGTTTTCAATAGTTTACTAGGAAGTGTTATCAAACACATCAAGTTTTACAGAGCAAAATAGTAATGTATAAAATAAATATTTCATTTCAATATATAAACATGACATATTTAAAGTTATAAATATTAATTCTTATTAAGCGCAATGTCAGCACGTAATACTTATATAAAGCTAAAACTTTAGTACATGCGCCTTGAGAGCTTAATTTTAGCAAGAGAGACCTCTACAAATCATAACACGATAAAGTCGAATCTCGTGTTATGATTTGTAGAGGTCTCTCTTGCTAAAATTAAGCACTCAAGGCGCATGTACTAAAGTTTTAGCTTTATATAAGTAAAACATGACATTTATAACATTGCTTAAAATTATTGGTTTGAGAAAGACAGAATTAGTATTAAAAAAGAGTGGAAGGTTTTTTTGCATCGAATTTTTTAATGATAAGGTATTGCTTAAAAATACTGATAATGATTTTAATGTAATTTTAAAAGCACAATTAATGAAAATTGTAGAAAGTTTGAGGTATAGCTTTAAACTGAAGCAGTGAATATAAATGGAGATGATAAAAGATTAAAAGTGTCTCTGGGGAAAATGTTGAAACAACTTTGTGCTTTTAAGTGTTTAGAAGTTCGATTAATTAATAATCAAAATAGTGACCAGGAAAGAAAAGGAAAAATTGAAATAGCTACACAAGCTTTTAATAAAAGTAATAATAGATTATTTTGTGCCCATCAAAATTGCATTTGAAAAACGAGACTTTGTTGATATATTTTGTTTGAAGGAAGTAATGATTGGAAAGAGAAAAAAAAGGTTGGATAGTTTTTAGATATGAAGAAGTTAGGTTGATTATTAATATAGAAGTGTTAAAAATATATATATATATAAAAGATATTTATTGACAAAATTGTGAAATATGATAAAAAATAACTGCATTATGAAAAATATATTGAAAAGAGAGATAGGAAAATAAAAGAGTGGTCTTAAAACAGAAAATACAGAAACTCTCTGATTTATAAAAATAGATCTTTATATGTAAAGTTAAATATAAACAACTTAAAATATTATAATATTTAGTATATATTATACACAGAATAACAACAACAACAATAATAATATTGTAATGATAATGATGATGAGAATAATAATAATAATAATAATAATAATAATTTATAATAATAATAATAATAATAATAATAATAATAATAATAATAATAATAATAATAATAATAATAATTTATAATAATAATAATAATAATAATAATAACAACAATAAGAAGAAGAAGAAGAAGAGAACCTTGTTATATAGTAAATGCAAACTCATGAAAGCAATGTCAGCTATATATGACTTGCTTTATTGATTATTATAATTTTACCTTTAAGGCTTTGGCAATGCTAAGGCTATTAATATATGGCACATCTGAATTTGGTTCAGTCCCATATAGCTATTTAGGTTAGATAGCTGAAGTTAATGACATTTTCATGTCTGAAAATTTCAGAGTTTCTACTTGTATTAAATAAGTGCTGTGTTTTGAGTTGATATTTTACATCTACTATCTGAATAATGTAGTTACTCACTGAGGTGAGCTATAAGCTTGAAACCAATTGGTCTGGAAATAAGAATATGCCAGACAGAGATATTTAAATATTTTCTCTTACCGCACTTATCAATTAAGAGCTTGTTTGAGCTAATTAAACATATACGGTATTATATTACTGAAGTTAAAGTTTTCATAGTTTTGATAAAAATTAAAGAGTAGATTCCTTTTACTGATATTAATTAAATTAATATATTTCACAATAAAATGACAAGAAAAAATAGAAAATAATCATAAATGTATATGCAAATTTATCTGTACATAGACTAGCAAAATATTTGCACTGATTGCGAGACTAAGTCAAGGTGAGAAACTGGTAGCACCACAATGTTGCATAGTTTCTAGTGTGGGCTATACTTTTCATTATCATTTTGGTCTATAAAATTATATAGATATTTAATATGTCATTTTTTTACACGGGAATAAAACAATGCATTTCAGATTTATGCAAGACATTATTGTTAAATAGTGGAGCTAATTCAGAAAACCCTGGAAAAACATGACTTTTAGCATGATGACTTCTGTCTCGTGCTTTTTACTCTCGTGACTTAAATTCTTGTTTTAAAAAGTTTCTGATAAAAGTCAACTTCTAATGTTATGAATCTGTACTAATTATATATATTCCACTTGGTTATAATTTCCTTAATAGTATCATAAATAAATAAAAATTTATATAAAAAAGTTTATTTTCATATAAAATGTAAATCTATTATTATAAAGTGATGAAAATCTTGAAAATTATTAGATAGGAAGAAGAACTCCGATAATGCATTATTACTTTTAAATATTATAAATCTCCGCACACTCACCCAGTTAGTAAGAGTTTAAAAAACTTCAGAGTATCACTTCTGATCTAAAAATTTTCAAGATTTTCAACACTAAATTATAATACACCTGGGTCTCTTTTTACACGGACTTACTTAACACGATTTTAAAGTTACGCGATTCGTGTTTCACCGGAAGTCGAACTCCGATAATGCGCTATTACTTTAAATAATAAATTTCGAGCACTTACATTATATTGAAAGTAATTGCACATTATTGGAATTCGACTTTCATCTTAGTAATTTCAATATTTTCAGTGCTTTATAATAGCAAGATTATATGCAATAATGAAATTAAAATCATGATTTCCATATTTTATGTATACATGCATTAAATTTTACAAGATTATAATGTAAATTTGTTCAAACATTGTGCGTGTTAATTTTGCATTTTAAATCACATTCTGTTTTTGCTTTTTAAAAAAGAACGTAATCAATTATTAATCATTTAGTGTCCGCAAGTTTATTTTTAAAAAGTGAGTAATAGTAGTGGGCACAATTAAAATTGAAAATTAAAGACAAAAATAAGAATTTAATTTTTAGTTGTTAGATTAATTACTAATTACATTGTCACCAGAAAACCATTAATTAACATAACATGAGAGTGACGTTGCGCTAGTTGTATTTCATCTTGTGAAGAATCTGATTTTTTTATCAGTTTGCAAACGAACTTGTTTACTGGCAAATAGCGATAATAATTAAAACGTGTATAAAAAAATATAAATTACTGTAAATTATGCATAAAAATATATTGTTTTGAATAAAATTAAATATTATAGTTAAAAAAAGTTTGTCTTGTATCAATTTTTTTCACATTTGAAATTTTTTATTAGTCATATTTTATTTCCTTATATTTTTTTTGCACGAATTTTAAAGTAAATTTTACGTTGGTGCTTTGCTTTTATGCGAGTTTTGAAAAATCACAGTCCGTATCCCCCCCCCCCTTTTCAAGGTAAGTTATGTCTATTTTTGCATGATTTTGTTTGCGCGTGTTTTCTGAGGAACCTATCTATCGCGTAAAACGAGACCCAGGTGTAATAGATTTACATTTATAAGTTGTATTTGTCTGATCAAAGTGGTTAAAAATGAGACACTGTCTTTTTCCTGTGATAGGTTAAATAGATTTGTACAATTCAAAATTTGATTATAACATCAGGCACACAATAGACTCAAGCCCTGATTTAGCATAGTCAGTGAAATTGGCGTATCTATAGAAATGCACTCTAAACTTAAGTGATTCACTTAAATTTTTTAAACTCTTACCGACGTGTGAATGTGCAGAGATTTATAATATTTAAAAGTAATAGCGCATTATTGGAGTTCGCATTTCCAATCTAATAATTTACATATAAAATGTATATATCATAACAAAACAATAAATAGAATGTATCTATATATATGTAGATAGATCAGTGTAAATAAATTCAATGTCAGATTTAAAACACCAATTAATTAATACATTGTACAGATTAAATCTGCATTTATATATGTAATATATGTGGGATTCGAATTCAGACTTTCACACGACCCATTACTCTCAGTGCTATCTTATATTGCTAATACGCCTGTTCACACACATGTTGAAAAGATAAATAATCACCAGTATATGTATTTTGTGCTAAACCAGCACTCATCAGTTGGTCCAGATTACCAACTTCACACATATATACAATTAGTACTCCGCTTTATATTAAGATAGCCAAATCCTCATACTTTAATGGACATGCTTCAAACTACTCTAACCCACATCTCTTCAGCCTTCCATTTCATTAAAAAACCTGATGATGGAACATTCAAAACTCATGATAGCATCCTACCCATATTGACATATTAGTCCCTTATGTATAGGAGAATAATCCATTTATACATACATATGTGAAGGATGGGTAATCTGGAGCAACTGATGAGTGCTGGTTTAGCATGAAATATGTATATTGAGAATTAGTTATCTTTTCAATATGTGTGTGATTAGATGCATTAGCAATATAAGATGACATTGAGATGAATGGGTCATGTGAAAGTCTGAGTTCAAATCCTGCATATATTACATATATAAATGCAGGTTTAAGCCTGTACAATGTATTAATTTATATAAATAGTGGGTAAAAGGTCTGCCCATCCCTCACATATGTATGGATGAATGGATTATTCTCCTGAACACGATGGGTCAGAATGACTAATACACCAACATGGGTAGGATGACAACCTTGGCACCAACATGGGCTTTGAATGGTCCATCATCAGATTTTCAATAAAATGGAAGACTGAAGAGTTGTGGGTTAGAGTAGTTTGAAGTCTGTCCATTAAAGTATAAGGATTGGCTATCTTAATATAAAGCTGAGTACTGATTGTATATATGTTTGGAGATGGTAATCTGGGCCAATTAATGACTGCTGGTTTGGCATGTGTGATTAGGTGCATTAGTAATATAAGATGGCACTGAGAGTAGTGATTTTATGTGAAAGTTTGAGTTCGACCACCAATTAATTTAAATAAACTAATCAATAATAATACAGATAAACTATATAAACTAGACAGAATTAATGCTGTATATGCAGTGGGATGCATCAAAAAAAATTGTCCCTACACATATCGTGGTGAAACAAAGCACATTTAAGGATAAGTATGACCCAGTATGCATTAGAGTATGAGAAAGCTAAGACTAATTTTTTGACCATGGCATTGTTGAAATTATGTGCAAAGAAAGGAATAAGAAAATAAAAAATCAAAGAGACTTAGTTTATTGGGTAAAATGAATACATAATGAATCAAAAAGCCAATAGAATTCAAATTTTAAAAAATTAAGCCCTTAAATTGTTAACAATAAACTTCAAACTTATTGATAACAATAATTAGGACACTTCCATGTGAAAATTAGTATTTAATTTGTTTTATTCTTGTTTATAGTATTTTTCATATTACTAATAATGGCACAGTATCAAAATATTATATATATAATATCAAGTTACTTCAAATATTGACATTTTCAAGATGTGGACTCTAAACATTTATTTTATAGAGGGCATAGCTGAAAATTCCTTAATATTTGAGATCATGTGATATCTGATTATTTATTTCAGATAGCATTTTGCACTGGAAATATTTCATATATATATATATCAAATTAGTATCAGGAATATAATAAGTAATTGTTATTGCTTGATCAAAGTACTTTATTGCTAGGTTATTTCAATTACTTAATCACTTCAATGTACATTTGGGCTCAGTTTTCATATATATGTATTTTATTAATTATTATAAGTGTATGTTTGATGGCTTTTGCGGTGCTATATTGTAGAGGCTATTACTATATGGTGAAACTGATCTGAATTCAGACACACATAGCTAACTGTTTTGCAAAGCTGGATTTGAAGACATTTACATGTCTGAAAAGTTCAGACTTTCAAACTGATAGAAACATATTTTATAAGTGCTGACTTTTGGGTTAGTATTTTGGATCTAGTTTTTAGAGTCCCACTTCTCCACTGAGGTGAGCCATAAGCTCAAAATCAATTGGTCTGGAGGTAGGATTTTAATGATAGAGATTTTGAATTCTTTCTCTTTTGGCACTTATAAGAATAAATATGGTTTAGAGCAATTGGTAAGCTCCATCTAATGATCATATATATATATATATATATATATATATATATATATATATATATATATATATATATATATATATAAAGAGTTGCTACAGATAATAATGCAAATTATTAAAGTTATGCACACATGTGTGACATCTCAGTGATTTATAAAGAAAAGATATGAAAATGTGAAACAACAATAACAAAGATTAAATTGGGACTTATGGGAAAAATATACTCTACAATGTTTTAGGAGGTGTATTATATCTCACACAAAGTAAACACATTTTAGAACAGTTACAGTGTAATAGTAATACATGGAGTTGTCTTTCTTTATCTCAAACATGCTAGCTAAAATAAATAAATGAACAAACAAAAAAGAATTCATTTAATTTATAAATTAATTAAAAAATATAAATTTTATGCTTGTATATATCATTTTTCATTAGATGGAGCTTACCAATTGCTCTAAACCATATTTATTCTTATAAGTGCCAAAAGAGAAAGAATTCAAAATCTCTATCATTAAAATCCTACCTCCAGACCAATTGATTTTGAGCTTATGGCTCACCTCAGTGGAGAAGTGGGACTCTAAAAACTAGATCCAAAATACTAACTCAAAAGTCAGCACTTATAAAATATGTGATGTTTAGTGGTTTAATACCAATCCTGCCTAATAAGATAGTGGTGGCTATGGTTGTTTAAGAGAAGAGACATCAAAATGTATGGGTGCTGAATTGAATTCAGACCCATATGACTATATAAGCTATTGAGCTTAGATTGAAAATATTATTGTGTTTTCAATTTTACTCTCATAGTTTTGTAGTAAAGTAGAGATAAAAGGTGGCTGCTGGAGGGTTGCATTAGATCCTAAGATCTAGGTGCAGTGCTCCAGATCCAAGGCTTCTCACTGATGAAGGCCACAAGCCAGAAACTAGTCTGGGGATATTGGATGAGTAAGCACTAGATAGAATTTTATGCAATAAGCCTTCTGGCATCTTAATCTGGCTTACTCTGAGTGGCACTTCTGTATGGAGAGTTTTGTCTGTTTTAATTAGTTATTAAACATCTAGCTATATCAAATTAATTAATCTATAATCACATAAGATGTAAATTTATCTCGAATGATAATAAATTGGATTTATAATAGAGAAAATAATATGTAATAATACAAACATTTACCAATCCAATTGCTTGATTTCCAGACTTTTATAATTATTTATTATAAAATATATGGTGTAAATCAATACATAACTACTATATATTAAAATTTTATTAGCAAATATGTTTGCATTATTAATTGAAATGATAACTAAAGCAAATTTATTTGTTTAAATGAATTAAAAATTTATTAACAATAATTATAAAAAATGACAAATAGACAATAAAGGTTTGACATACACTCTAATTAAATAATAAGAAATCTATTTTCCATCTGAATTAATATTAATAAAAATAGGTGTTTATACACAAAAATTCACTTATTTATTTTTAATATATAACATATAAATTTATGCAAAATGAAAATGTTACCACACACACACTATTTAAAATATAGGAAAGCTAATGATAATTTAATAATATTCATAATAAAGTAATTAATGATGAGGATGAAGATGATGATGACGATAATAATAATAATAATAATAATAATAATAATAAATAGTAGCACTAGTACTTGTAATAGCTTGTTTATTCATTCACCTTATTTTCCAAATAGAATATCAATGAATAATTGTTTCAATACAGTCATTCAAAATTTTTAATACTTATAACATGTATATCCAAAAGTAATTTGCAGTCAATGGATAAACATATAATATTTCAAATCAAAACTTAATCATTAAAATTTAAGATATAAATTTAAATTTAACTTTCTTTTATTTCATGCATATAAAAACAAACAATTGACTAACTTAAAATATAGTAATCAATAATATTTATAAAATATACAAATAAATACATAAATAAGACACATATTAGCATATAACCTGAGCACAATCCTCCTACATGGTACTTCAAAGAAACACAACAGTTCCAATATCTATTCCATGATTTATAATTTAAAGATATTCACTAATCCAAAAAGATAAAAGTATTATATATAGTTGTCCAGAACAATATGTATTTGTTAAATTCCATTATTCTTCAAGTATTATTTTTTATCCTCTATTTATCAAACTTTTAATATCGTAATGGTATTATGAATAAAAAAATGCTGGTCTCTATTTACAATGATACAACATAGAAATAAGTTAGTTTAAATCATGTGTTAAAACATTTCATCGATATTATAAAATATCTGTCAGTAGAAACAATTCTTATATACAGTCATATGTTGTTAGCTTCAATATTTGCAAAATTCATATATGATTTTTTTTAGAATTTATTTTGTTTGTAAATGTAAAATTCTATCAAATCAATTTATTATATTGTGATATAAAATAAGAGTTTATCAAATATTAAAAGCTAACAAAATTCTCACCAAGTAGAATAATTAAATCTGTCAAAGTGTTAATTTGTATATAGTTAAATCAAATATTTAAGTATTAATTTGTTTTATTCTATTAATAGATGAGAGTCTATGTAAAAATTATCCAATTTTCAATTAAATATATTTTCATGTAAACTTATCATTAACACTGCAAAGTGATTAAAATTTATGTCAATGGGACAAATCTATTTCAATCAGTTAATAGTACAAACACTATTTTTAAAAGGTTTTGTATGTCTTTAACTCACTAATAATAAGATTTTAATTCTAACAAAAGTCCATAGATGTTAGTAGCAATGAGGCAAAACTACATTTTCTACTTGCACAAAATGCTTATTATTTATTTTTTTATAAAGTTACTAAATATTTGTTTTTTAATAAGTATATAATGCTTACATTTAGATTTAACTTTAATACTATCTTTTTAGAAAAAAATTAGTGAGCTGAAATTTATCAATATCAGTTATAAATATACATTGTCAAATGTTTAGGGTTTTTTTTAATTGAAAGTTCAAATTTATTATTTTAAAAATTGCTTAATGTTTTGAACTTATGCTTTCATGATATTTGTCTTAAATAGATAGATTTTTTTTAAGAATAATTTTTTATATTAAATTATTTTTTTAGCCTGGGGGTTTAACTGTTGAATTTTTAATTATAAAAGATTCTCAGCCAAAATCCAAAAAATTATATTTGCATTTTTTGTCCTCTGCTGAAAAAATTTGCGAACCTTTTTTTACAGCTTTAAAAGTCACGTATATTTTTTTCTAATATTTTAATTATAAAAAAAATCAAAAGATGTCAGGATAATCAAATAAGTGAGTCTTCAAAGTATACATTGATTGGAGGCTATTATGTGATTGGTGATATCAAACTTTGCAAGATTACTTCCAAAACATATTATGATGGACTAAAAACTTGATTTTTTTGCAACATTTATGATCATTTTTGTATAGTAATTGGATAATAATTATTGGAAATCAAATATATATATTAATATTTATTTTTTACAGAAATTTTTTATTTTTAAATATAAAAGAATATAATCTTCTGAATATTGTTACCATAGAGATTACATTCATGGGAACACACAATCTAGAAATGATGTCACTCATTAGTCTGTTCTAACATTAAATATCATAAAAATTATAAAAAAATTTAAACTTTTAAAGCATAAATTGATAGATTTGCTAGTTATTAAAAATAAATTGTTCAGATTTTTAAAACATCAAACAAAGAAGATTTTATTCATTTTGTAAATTAAATTTTCTATCTAAAATTCGATGATGAAATAATGCTTTGTTTTGATTAAAATCTAATTTTTAAAATAATTCCCAAAATTAAATGTGATTTTTTAAAATTTAATACCTAAACAAAAATATCTATCAAATGATGTTGAATTTATTGTATTCTGATAAATAATAATGGTTTAATATTAAAGTAAAAGTTGAAAGCTTAAGGTAAAATAAGAACAAAGAAGTCTGTCAGAATGTTAGTATAGTACAAGAAGGTTAAACAAAATATTTTGTTTTCATTAGTTATTTCTCTTCTTTTATTTGCAAAGTTCATATTTTCTTTTTTTTTTTAACTAATTGTATTTTTTGAATTTGTGCTAATAAAATTGTACAAATTGTAAAGATAAACTAGAGAATGTGGTTTTTATTTAAAGATACAATTAAAAATAAAATACACAAAATAATTTGTGGTCTAGGGTTGTATAAAACAGGAATACTTTGAAAGTTAATATAAATCAGATTCAAATCTATATTAGGAATGTTAGGTGTGGCACAGCTGATGTGGAAACTTTTGAAATTGTTTTGGTAAGATTTATATTGTCATAGTTTACAATTGTTGATTTGATTATTATATAGTATTTTATATTTTACTTATATAATGAGATAGTGGAAAGTACTTAAATACTCTTTTCATAATAACAATTAAAATCTAAAACATAAGTTTGCTCATACAAATATATTTATTGCAACAAGTAATATTTTTCTCACACATTATCCTAAAATTTGATTAAAAGTATGATTAATTAACATTTTGGTCTTCAAGTGTTTATTTATTAATCATTTGTATTTGTATGTTTAATGTTCTCTATTTTTATATTTTTTAACATGTTTATTAATGCTTTCTTGATTATTTTACATAAGGAATACTCAAATGATAAGGTGACCTTCTGTTGAAAAATAATTAAATGTTTTTCCCAAAGACAGTGTGATCAAAATCCATTTAATAAGAACAAGATTTGAAATAGAAGCATTCTTATGTCTGGAACTTAATTGTAAATGTAGGAGCTTTGAACTCAGACTCAACTATCCATGCTATCTCACACTACTGATACACATGACCACACACCTATAGAAAAGATAAATAATTACCAATATACATATTTTATGCTGAACCAGCACTCATCAGTTGGGCATTCTATCATCAGATTTTCAATGATATGTATGAATGGCTGAAGAGTTGGAGGTTGGAGTAGGTTGAAGCCTGTTCATTAAAGGATAAAGATTTGTTATCTTAATGTGAACTGAGCACTGATTATATATGTGTGGGGGGGGGGGAGATGATAATCTGGACCAACTGATGAATGCTGGTTCAAGAATAATTAAATGATTTGTCATTCAAGATGTGATGTTTGAGCATCAAAAATATCAGGTTGAGCTTCAGTTCAGATATCTCTAGCTGTTGATTCTGATCCTCTACCAATGTATCACACAGTGCTAATCTCTTTTGAATGCGTTGATAATAGATGCGAGGTAGGAAAGTCTTTAATGACATTTTATGTGTATACATATATGGTCTGAAATCTAAATAAAGAAATTATTTCTATTTAAAATTTTTAATGTATACAAATTGTAAATAAGATAATATTCAACTTCCTTTAAAACTTTTTCAGAATGAATTAGATTTAGCAGCCCGTCTACAAACAAACAGAACAATTTTAAATAAAATAAAAATTCTATAAAACTGAGAATTAAATTCTAACAAAAACAAGAATTATTTACATACAAATAGAAAACTTTTTAATATTTTTTGCTGACATCAAAAATGTTTTAGTGAAGGCTTTTTATTAGTGTTTGTTTATTTTCTTTTGAATATATTTTTAAATTTTTAATGTATTTTTAAGAGTTAAATTTATTATGTGATCATTAATCTTTATCTTCTTTATTCATATTTAAATCTTTTAGTATGCAAATGTCTTATAATTTAAAAAATCAATGAAATTAAAATGAAATCTTACTCAAGAAATAATGGTGATTAATGATTTTTGTAAGTGGCAATTCATTCCTTTTAGCTATTTAATTTTACAGTATAAACAATCGATAAATGCAGCCATAACTAATAATATATTTTTTAAATCTTTTTAACAACATACCATACAGTAATAATTAGTCTTTAAAACCATAAGTTTTTATATTTGACAATATGTCAATCTTATTCAATTTTCCTTATAATGTCTTTTAAATATAATACAAAAAAATGCTGGATATTTATAAAAGTTCTTAATAAAGTAAAATATATTGTCATTTAAAAAAAATAAGTTTCGTATTATGTATATCGTATTTATAAATAATATTTAGAGGCATTATCAAATATGTGTGGAAATATGGTCAAATGAAAACATAATGGATGAAAACAATCATAGAATTAAACTTGGATGGGGTGCATTTATTAAAAATAATTTAATCTTTAAAAGAATTATGTGTGTTTGAAAGGGAGGGTTTTTAATAATTATTTCACATGACCCACCACTCTCCACACTATCTCATAACACTGATACACTTGAACACATATGTTGAAAAGATAAATAATCACCTATATATGTATTTCTTATTAAACCAGCAATCATCAGTTGGTCCAGATTACTACCTATATATATGCTATAAGTGCTCAGATATATATTAAAATAGCCAATCCTCATACTTTAATGGACAGGTTTCAATCTACTCCACACTCCAACTCTTCAACCATCCATCCAATTGAAAATCTGATGATGGAATGCCCAAAGGTCACCCTGAGGCCGAGATGTAAATTGTGATTTTGTAACAAATGCTCATATCATGACCATGTATGGATTAATTGATGTCATTCATTGCTTGGATATGCCAGCAGTGTTTTGGGGCAATGGCCATGAGTGCATACTAAACCAGTATCAAAGTTCCTAGTTTTTATATATGTATCTGAAACGTGAACACTTAACAAAAAAGCAATGCAGAGATTTCATATCACACAATGAAGAATGGAGAGATGCCTATTAAGAGTAACACAGGGAGAATAAAAGTGAATTACATAGATGAGAAAACAAACAAACGTCATTGGTATTGCAATCAAAACTGTAAAAGAAGGTGGTAAATAAAGCATTGTGTAACAGTAGTAAATTGCATGGATGTTTTAGTATTATATGATCTCATTGGAGTCATTGAATAAATTAAGAGACTAAAATAGAGCTGGGCTGAGAATATTATTAGAAAGCTGATAATAGATAAACAGTTGAAATATTAAATTACATTTCAAGAGATTGAAAAAGACCTAGAAAGAGTTCACGTCTGATAAATGAATGTAATAAGAAAGTGTGTCAGAGTAAAGTAGAGAAAAAAAGGCTTGATTTGAAAAAAATTGTAATTAATTTAGACATTCTCTTCAAGTATTAATCTGCAATGAATCAATAATGAATTTATTTGCAAAATCAAGAACACTTGATTATAAAAACAATTTATACCTGTTCACATTAGCCAATTTCCCGATCACTATTGAGATGCATAATATTCATCAAAATAATAGGTTGTAGTCTGATGGACAAAGACGCCGCTCGATCGCGCTGTTTACACGCTAAAACACATAAAAATGCTGTTTCCGTGGCCAACACATTTGAACTCACATTTTACTATAATACAACTTTTATTGTTGTGCTACAGATTGCAGTCCGCTATGTCGCATCGCAGTACAGCATGTATGTCGCATCACAGCAATGTCTTGGGGTGAGAGTGTGTGTATTTGAATTTGATAGAAATGTGGTTTTAATTGATTTTTTTTTAAGTATTGAAATATTTCAATTTTCTTAATTAATAATTATCTGACTCTTTACACCATTCTGTATTGAAGTTTTAAGTGGCAAAATCTTATCCAGATAGACGTGTAAAGGCAGTTGGAATTAAGTAATGCATCAAGTAACATACTGTTCATAACATTTCACAAGACCAACAATATGGCACAGGAAATTGCACATCTTGTTCGATTCTGTGATTTACAAACAACAGAACCCTAACCCTAAACCTAATCCTAAACTTAACCCTAAACCTAACCTAAACCTAACCCTAAACCTAACAACTTTTACTTTTTGTTGTCATTCTATTTGAAGTCAAAAAATAGCGGTAACACAATAATATCTGTTTGTCTGTAAAAATTAAAATGTAAAACGTAGTCTAAGAAAGTAAAAAATAGTGGTAACACAATAATATCTGTTTCTGTGTAAAAATTAAAATGTAAAACAAAGACTAAAAACTTTTACTTTTATTCCGATTACGAGTTTTTAAACAACAATAAAAAAGGCATAATCCCCCCCCCCCCAAAAAAAATCAGATTGAAAATTGTTTTTTCTAATAAAGCAAAAAAAAAAAAACGTGAATTAAATTGTAATTTGTTGATTTTATTTTACATTTATTGTTATCATTTAATTTGTATATGTTAATTAAAAAAAATATTTAAAAAACACGATTTTGATATTTTTTATTTTCGCATTACAAAAAACACATCAAAATGATGAAAATCAATGGCCTAGGAATGTTCATATTTTATAGTTTTAGCGTGATAATGGCACCATCGAGCGGCATCTTTGTCCATAATACTACAACTAAATAATAATAATAATAATAATAATAATAATAATAATAATAATAATAATAATAATAATAATAATAATAATAATAATAATAATAATAATAATAATAATAATAATAATAATAATAATAATAATAATAATAATAATAATAATAATAATAATAATAATAATAATAATAATAATAATAATAATAATAATAATAATAATAATAACAACAACAACAACAACAACAACTTGGAAATATTTGAGGTCTTTTATACATTTCTGCCATTAGCCTTTACTTTATAAGTGCAATAGATATAATCTTACATTTAAAAGATTAAACAAATAAAATATCAGAAAACAACTATTACATGCAGAAATATCTTGCTAATCTATCAATCTCTTTTCTTTCTACCTTCTTTATTTTAGTCTTTTCCAGAATAATTTGCTGTACTTTATTGCTACTTGACAAATATTGTGTCTGTATTTAGCACTTAATTAGTAAATAATATTTAACTTTTAATTTTAAAATTACAAATAAAAATTGACATATATTTTTTCACAATGGTCATATTGCTGATATAAGGCTTAGATTTGCAATAATTTTAGCAAGCAAGAAATAAAACATTATTTTACTTTACTTTTTTCTTTTACTTGATGACATATTAGTGAATATATTTTAATTAATTAGATTAAAATATTCAAAGTCAAGAAAAGTTAAATAAAAATGATATAATATTTATTAATGTTGTAATTAAAAGTAATAAATATTTTTTGTCAAATATACATGAAGAATAAATATTACCAAAATCACACTTTTCTTTATTTTGCTGTAATATCCTATAAATACAATTTATCCAAACCACTTCGAACACTTTTTAGCAAAACTTTATTTTTACATATATTCATACACCTATGTTTTGACTGTCCTGCAGTTTTTTTTCACAACAGTCAAAACATAGGTGTTTGAATATATGTACAAATAAAGAGTTTTTCTAAAAAGTATTCGAAGTGGTTTGGATAAATTGTATTTAAATAATAAATAATAATAATGAAAAATAATTTTATAGCATATATTCCCATACATACTATTTAATATATATGTTATTTAAATAGAAATAAACTATCTTTCACATATTTGCTATGAATAACCAGCATTCCCTATCAATAAACCAACATTCATTGATAGTGCTTTTAATAATGTGAGTTTATTAAACAGGCAGATCTTTAAATCAGCTTATTACTAGTAAAGGTTTGAACAATAAATCCCAGGAAAAAGACAGTATCTCATTTTAATGTACTGAAATAATGAACCACATTCATTTAAATATCGATAACTACCCATATTTTTAAAATATTGAATGATGTTGAGTGCTGACTATTCATAGCACATGTGTGAAAGGTAGCTTGTTTCCATCTAAATTGCTTATATAAAAATGCTGTGTTATTTAATATTTACATTTATATAATACATCAATATTATTTAATAGAACAGCATTAGAGTATTAATCCTGATAAATTACATATTAACTGCTGAAAACTTTATATATATATATATATATATATATATTGTACCAATATTGAATATTGGCACATATTAATTTTATTTTAAAATTAATAATAATAAAAAAAATTAAAAATATTAAACAACTTATAAAAATCTAAAAGGTTTCTTTAGTAAACAAAATCAGTTTGCTGTCAAAAGTAAAGTTAAAAAATCAGAGTTTTAAAATAAAAATCTTTAGTGAAAGTGAGTGAAATAAAAGTTACAATTAATTAATCAGAAGGGAAGTAAAAAGTTTTATTAGTATTTGTAAAAATATAATTTAAAAGTTAAAACATACAAATCTCTTTTCATTCAAGTTTAATTAAAGAAAAAATAATGTTAAAACTAATATATGTGTGTATATATGTACGATTGTCAACAATAGAATAAATGTTATTATAAATAAATGAAAGTTAAAGAAGATTATCATTAAAAAACACGGCAATGGTTATTAATTAAAATATAAAACAACATCTCTGCATGGCTATTACTAATTAAGCAATCTTTCAAAACACGTTTATCAAATGATTATCACTGGAATTTAGACAACAGATCTTTGCCGGAGGTATTAGAAAGACAACACGTCGCAGGTATAAATAGACTTTTTTTATCAGACAGTAGTCAGTTCACAAAGTAATTGAGTAAAGTGCAGTTCAGAAATTAATTGAGCAGTTAACAAACAAAATGCAGTGTTGAGAAGATCTTGGGAACACACGTTTATCTCCAGCCCAGATGTCCTAGAAAACAGCAGATCTGCCCATGAAATAATGTCAGCTTAACATCTTAGAAAATCTCCGTCAGTATCTATTTGTCTCCGATAGTAATAATCATGAAAATCAGGAAACTCAGCAAGGAAATGTCCCAGCCGGCTGGTAAGCATTCATAATGGAAACATCCTCACCAAAAGCAGCCACCAAAGAAAACAAAATTCTACGTCTACATTCAAAAGCCTAGGTAAAACATTTGCTTATTTCGTTTATACTGTAATAGCCATTGCATTGCATTAATTTGTACGAATCTTTCAAGAGTCTAATTATATGAACTTTATATCATACATAAGTGAACTATTGATATGTGTGATTAAATTTCAAATGCTATGTAATACTTTATTATTATTATGTGTGTTTGAGTTAATATGTGCGTGATCATTATATCAATATTTATTAGTTAAATTAGAGTGTTCTGTTATTAAATCTATAGGAATATTTAAACTATTTAGAAATGTTAATTTAAAATATGCGTGTGTTTTATTAGAATTATAAAATGTTTAAATTTAGTAAATAAATGTTAGTTAATAAATTATCTTTAAAATTAAACTTTATTTGTCGGTCAATTCTTTTTATCAATTCCTTTTATCAAATTCTTTTTTATCAATTCCCTTTTATCAAGTCTTTTAACCATTAATTAAGTATAATCTATTAGTGATTACAAACAACTGAGCTAGTCGTGGATTTAGGCGTTGAGTTAGTGGCCACTGTTCAAAGTGCGTTGTCTATTCTTTTAGTATTCTTTTAGAATAAGCAGCTGGTGCCCGTGTTTATACACAAACAAAAAAAAGTGCTTTGAACTTGGTGTTGAACTCAACATCCGAGAAGAAGCTATGTCCTGGAAATGTAACGCTAGTTATATACTTTATAGCTATCGTTTGGGCATACATACTCTCCGAGTATGTTCTTCTCTGCCTAAGAGACCGGTGTTTTGAATCCTCATATTCGAACACAGTTCAATATATATATACATGTGTGTGTGTGTGTGTGTGTGTGTAAATTCAGTGAAAGCAGTCAATACTTAATCCCAATTTCACTAACAATTAACAATCTCAACCTATCATCAAGGCAACCTTTTAACAATAAAGATGGAAAGACACTAAGATTGTAGTTTGACCACAGGGTGTGAAATTATCAATACAAAGAAGTTTAAATAAACCTCATTAAACAAGTAAATATAACTTATTCTGAAAGCATACTCTCAAGTAGTCAATTATAACTTTCAAACTGCACTCCTACAATGTATTACTTAAGTATTAAGGCTATAAATAAAGGTGGATTTCCACCTTTTTTGTTAAAAGGAAGTTGCCAAATTTAGGATTGAAATGTGATAGAATATTTACTTTTTAAAATTTTTTATTTTAAAAAATATTTTATTATATCTCAACTCTAAAATTACTATAATTTCTAATTACATTTTGAAGAATCCCAACGATAAATTGTTTTTTTTTTTAATATTAAAATGATAACAAAATAAATGTTTATACATACACTCAATATCAAACATTTATATTTCTGGTCCTAAATTTCTGTGAATCTTTTCTTATTATCAAAATGCATAAGGACAGATAAACCACATATCTAGTGATATTTGTGACTCATATTATAATAAAGCAAAAAATTAATTTCTCAAATATTGCAATATTGTTTCAAACTCAGTAATATTACCATGTATTTTTCCTAAGTTTGTAAACAAGATTGTATGTCTCCTGTTTAATGAAAAGTGTAAGATAACATCTTTGACATGTTAAAATTATACAAATCTATCAACAAAATGTTTCTAATTAATATTATAGTTTTGTTAGTTGAACATTAATTTAAGCAGGAGAATTTATAATGGATACATTTAAACAAATGCATAATAATGTGCTTGATCTTTTAGAGACAATTATAACTAAAATAATTTTGGATGGCCAAGTAGATACAGTCAGGGATTGTCAGTTAGTAAAAATGAATAATTTCTTGGCAACATCAAAGGTTAAATGTTATCTCTATTTACTACATAGATGTTATCTTCTCATTTACAGTAATCAAAAATTTTGAAAAATACAAAAAATATAATCGTTACTTAGAAGCGCTTTCGAATATCCTCATAATCTTTGTCAACTAATACTTTGAAGATTAACATTTCCAAAATTCCATGATCTTAACGTTTGCTGCCTGCCTATTGATTAAGTCCTGCTTGTATTTATATATTAGCATAGCTTCTTTTATTTTCCTTTTATTGTTATTTCTTTCAATTTGCAATACTTTTACATTATTATAATGGAAATTAAAATCATATATACATGATTTATTATGGTCATAAAAAAGGGGGGTTCAAAATGCGAAACAATTTGTAAAGATAATAATAATACATCAGCTTCCATTTTTATGACCATAATAAATGATGTATATGTGATTTTAATTTCAATTATAATAATGTAAAAATATTGCAAATTGAGAGAAATAACAATAAAAGGAAAATAAAGGAAGCTATGCTAATATATAAATACTAGCAGGACTTAATCAATAGGCATGGGAAGGTTAACCTTTCAAAGTATTAGTTGAAAAAGACTATGAAGATAGTCGAAAGTGGTCCTAAGTGACGATTATATTTTTTGTACTTTTCATAATTTTTGATTACTGTATTTACTAATATTTAATTATAAGATTCTGTATAATGCTTTGAAGAAACAGACATTGATTTATAATACTATATATATATATGATCATATTTATAATACTATATATATATATGATCATAAAATTAAAAGCAAGCTGAAATCACCAACAATGTGATATTAGATATAGAAAAATACCATGAGCAAAAATGTAAAACTATTATGTGTTGTTAACTGTAGCATTATGTGTGTGTGGATGTAAAGATAGATAAACACTGACTGTAAAAACATATATCTAATTATTTCCTAGTAATTTCTACAAAATTATTAAATATTAATACTTTTTTTTCTTGACGGTATAATCTTTCTTAATAAAATGAGAAGATATCATCCATAATACTTTCTTTTGAATGCATGACTTAGGCTAGAGAAGATCATTTTCTTGGTATGGTTTTGGTATTGTGTAGATCAACACGGTAATCAAGTGTTAATCAAATACTAATGAGTCCATATCTATTCAACAAGTTAATTTTTTTTTAAACAAATCAATTTAAATCAGTTGATTAAATCATTTGAGTGCTCAAACACCACATGATTTTCTAAAAAAGAACCAATCATGTAATAGCTAACATAAATATGGCTACTTTGCAAAATAGTTTAAAAGAACACAGGTAGGAGCCGTATTAATTCACTGCTATGAGCAACATAATGCATTTGTAACATATTGAATCTGTCATGTTACAAGTAGTAAAGCGTTCTTATCAAATTAAAGTTGGAAAAAATCAGTTTTGTCAATCAGCTGTAAATATTGCACTCAACTTGCCATATAGAGGTTTCAATTTTATGACTTCCGGTGCAGCCTTATTATTTTTATTTGATTGTTTAGAAGAACTACTTTTACTAATACACATACATCTATTGCCTGATAAAAATGTACAACAAAAAAACTTGTTTCAGTTTACAACTGGGCTGCCACAAACCTGATGTTTGTGTGGATGTGCGCGTGCGTGCTGGTTAACATTTAAGTTTAATACATAAGCATTTTTGTGTGTTTATTAAAAACCGTGCAAACATATTCATTTCCGTCGTCCCTCCTTTTTATCAGCACACACCTTATCTTAACGCTGTCATTTTGCAAGCATCCATTTTCCATTCTTTTTTTAGTGTGCATGCATTTTGAAAGCATCGTAAACACATGTAATGAATTAATTTCCTATATATATATATTAAGCCTTATATTCCGCCACATATTTTTGAAACATATAAACAATGACATTTACGTATATATCAATAACCATACAAATATATATATATGTTTGTGTTTGGAAGATGTACATCTATAAATAGATACTGTATTTAAAAAAATAGTACTTTAGAAACCTTTAGGTTTTCTTATTGTTCAAGTTGCATGCGTATCTTAATTCAGAAAATAAAATAAAGCCGAGCAGTAAGCATCTGCAATTTTGACAAACAGCCATCTTTTTTTAATGGAAGTTGTTGTTGTTTCCTGAGTAAAAGCTTATAATTGAAATGTCCTTTTCCTGTAAGCAATATGGTACATTGGATTGGGCATTTGACTGAACCTTTTGTATCACTGATAAAGAAATCAACTAAAGAGATTGGTCATTTTTTGTGTTTCTTTTTTTAAGATTAAATATTCTATGAGGATAAATTTATTCTTATAATACAATTAAAGGCATTTCTGTCGATGAAAAGAAAATAAATTAAGTATACTTTGTTGATTTTCTAGAGCTTATTATAAAATCTACATTCAGCTGGGCCTCCTTTAGACTTAATCAAAAAGATCTTAAATAAATTTCAATAAATGAAAGCCACTTTAGAAGTCCAAAAGAGAAAGTATTTTTTCTATCTCTTTATATTGTAGAAAGAAAAAAAAGATAATACAAAAAAATATATATGTTGACAAAAGTTTAAAATTATATTAAAAGTCAATTTTTATATTTTTGAGTGGGGGGGAGGGGTTCATAAAAAATATTTAAGCTGTTAGTATTGACTATATAATAAAATATACGCAGACAAGATTCTTATAAAATAAAATAATTATATTGTTTTATTGCACTCGCACACACACACACACACATATAATTCATTTTAATACAGAACGTAAATAAATGTAATATATAATGTCCACACCACCATATTCTTTTCAACTCATATGAATAAAGGTACAATAAAAAACAAGTGACCCCCAAGAAGCATAGCGTATTGAACCAGCATTCATCAATCGCCTAGGTCATCATCTCCTATATATATCCTTATCATATGTACACTTAATTAAAGGGCATTTGATTTAGACTTTCAAGCTTCCTAAGTTATCCATTCTATCCAATGTAAAGGATAAACATGACTACATACATACATACATGTGAAAAAGATAAATGATCTCCAATATAAATATTTCGTATTGATCCAACACTCCTTAGTTGATCCGGATCATCATTTCCCACACACATAATCAGTCCTCGATTTATATTAATATAGCAAATCTACACACATTAATGAACAGGCTTCAATCATCTATACTCTTCAGCCACCCATATCACTGAAAATTTGATGATGGAATGCTCAAAGCCCTTCATATTAATATTGGCATCATCAGATTTTTCAGTGATATGAATGACTGAAGAGTTGAAGAGTGGAACGGATGAAGCCTGTCCACTAAAGTGTGTAGATACCGAGCACTGATTATATATGTGTGCGGGAGATGATGATCCGGACCAACTGATGAGTGCTGGTCCAGCATGAAATACCTAATATTGGAGATCATTTCTCTATTTCATATATATATATATGGTCATGTGTATTGGCTATATTGGATAGAGTGGATGACTGTAAGGAACTTGAAAGTCTGGGTTCAAATTCCCTTCAATTGCTTCTAGATTAATTATATGCACTATACTTATAATTCAATATTACACATGTACATGTAATCAGAATGAATAGTTTATGTATCATTCAATTTGCTATACACATTTAAGTTTATTTACAAAACTTATTAATAAACTTCAGCAGTGAATACAAATCTAGTTCTTATGATTATAAATATTTATAATTAATTATGGCTATTCTAACTCCAGAAAAAAAGATTAGTTTTGTAACGGTTATATAAATTAAATGATAAATCATGAATCTTCATAATTTTCAACTGTTATCAATACCTTATGAAATCAATGTCATTCAATTGTAATTCAGTTTATCATATTTACAGCTTCTTTTATAAGTCACTCCAAATTTTTTTATCTATCATTTCACTCATCATCTCTTTCTAGGTCTTTTACAATTTCTTGACTTTAAGATCTCTACTAATTATCTATTTTTATTTCTTTTAGCAATAATTTCAATACAATTTCTTAATAATTTTGGTAATGTTAGTGATATTTGTTACTTCATGTATCATAACAATATACCTGTTACTCACAGTAGTGACCTATTTATCATTCATTGTCTGATCATTGCTTTTCTATTAAGAATTCAAGTTCACATATATGAGTAATCACTGGTAAAAAACATATTATGGGCATATTTTCTTTTAAAATCCTTTGACCAACAAATTTTCTTATTAGCCAGATTGAGTAAAAATGTGAGTGATTTTATTTGTTAATACAGTTCTCATTCGTTTCTATTTATAAATATATTAATGTACACTAATCAGAATTGTTTTCATTTAGCTTCTAAAAATTAAATTATTTTATATTCAAATTGTTTAAATGGAATAAAAAATGTAAAATAACCTTAATAACTGAAGAAAAATATAAGAAAATCATAAGAAAAATAACCTGCAGTAAAACAAAAGAATTATATTTCAACCAATTATAATGTTTAATCACCATTGTTTTCTCATGTCTTAAAAGTTATGAATGCTGATTATTCATTTCTGTTGTCTTTTCTTTATCTAAAATTTTAAATAAAAATCTACATCTAGCCACATTATTAGTCAATATAGTGTAAAAAATAATCGTAAAATATACAAATATTTATGAAAAATAGTTGAGTTTTGCTAGTTGTTACTAAATGTCATTGATAAAAAAATAGCAATCAAGCACTATTCACTTGTCTTGAATAACGATCAAGTCTTATTCCCTTATCTTGATTATTTTTCTAATAAAATTTAAAAAATTTTAAATCAAAGTTTATATTTAGGTAAATTAATGTAAAAAATTAATTATGAATGTAAAAAATTATGAGAAATATATTTATTTACATTGAAAATCTATTTTGAAAGCATAAAACATTTTGGTATGATTTCTGACTTTGACAGAAACAACTTGTCAAAAATGGCTAAAGTTGACAGTCAGCACTTTGCAGCACCATATAAGGTAAAAGAGGCTGGACAATCAGCACTTTATGTGATCATATGCATCAAACAAAAATCGATTTTTTGCAAAAACACTACCAAATATGGATTTTTTGGAATTAAAATTTTAAATATAGATAAAATACGCATAAAATGAAGAAAAAGCAACCAAAAATGGTTGATAGATGGGGAAAATGTAGATGTAATCTTTTTTTAAAATAATCATGCAATTGGTTAAAATATTAAGATGTGGACCGAAACTTTGATAGAGATTAATGTTATCTATTATGTTTATATCTATATTAATAATTTGGTCAAGATATATTTATGTGATAACTTCTAATTCTTTACTAGAATTTTTTTTACTCTCTTTGTCTTTAAATAGTCATGAATACTTCTTTAATTATTTTTAGCATTTATCTTTAATCTAATTGTTTTTTTAGCTTTTAAACGAACTTTATTCAAGAAAATATATGTCTACAGATTTTTCAGTTTAAAGGGGAATATATATATACATACAAATATTTCACTTTCAATGAAAAAAATTAATATGAAACTAATTAAAGAATACTACAATAAGTATTTTCAGTAACATTCAGTGAATTATACTATTATTAAAAACATCTACAATAAACTAGGAAACAGAAAGTACATCTCACTAGAGGCCAGAGTACTATTGGACAAGTGATGAAGTGGCTGCAAAAATGTCTGATGGGATGTTTTTTTTAATCTTTGTTTTGTCTCTAATTTGTTTTTAAAAGTGTTAAAATTTTTTGCATTGCTTTTATAAAGATAAGTACACCTTGTGTCCCATATTGTACTTCTTATTTCTGCAAAGTCGACATTTGAAAAAGACTCTATGATTGAATTAATAGAAGCATTCTCTTTCTGATAAATTTTTGTAATATAAGAATTAGTATATTGTACACTACTACACTCAAAGAATATATGTTTTTGGTTCTCTTCTGATCTGTGGCACAACTCACATATAGTGTCAATGTTAAGTATGTTTCTCTTATATCTCATGAAATATAATGTTGGTAATGACCACATGTTCATTTTGAGTACAAAAATCAGAAAATTTTGTCTCGGGTGTCCAATATTTTAATCTATGTATTAACTGCATATTATTAATGCCTAGCATTGGATAGTCTAAGTTATAATTTGTGTGTAGAAGTACATATGTATTCCAGTAGCCATTTATCTTGTGGGAAAGTTATGTTAGGGTTATATATTGATTTAATAGGTTCTAAGATTGGATGAAGATATTTTGTGTATGGAAGAGGTTTGTCTGTAAGTGTTATTTTAAAAGTGACTTTTAAATTTGGGTATATTCTTGTCATGGATGATAAAAGATTAATAGTTATTTGTATTGTAAATACATGAATAAAATGTAGTCCTAATTTATTTAGGTTGCTATAATACTGTATTTGCCTGAGTGAAATGGCCACTATTTTTCTTCCCCATAAAAGTATTCTAAACAATAAATAAATCTTTGATGTAAAGGATTTTGTGAAGATTATAATCAGTGTATAATAAATAATTTTTGTAATAATCAGCATGTTTATAAGTGATACTTTCAAGTATAGAATAAGATATGCTCTTGAGATGGAGAATATGATGTTCTGTTGTTTGAATTAGTTAGTTTTGTATTTGCCTTTGCATAGCCATGTAACTCACCCCATTTGTTGAAACTTGTAGCAGAAACAGATTTCAAGGGTATGGATGGCTGAAGAGTTGGAGTAGATTGAAGTCTGTCCATTAAAGTATGAAGATTTTCTATCTTAATGTAAACTGAGCACTGATTATATATATATGGGAGATGATAATCTGGACCAACTAAAGAGTGCTGGTTTAACATGAAATACATATATTGGTGATTATTTATTTTTTCTACATGTGTGTAGTCATGTGTATCAGTGGTATGAGATAGTGTGGCTAGTTGAAGGGTGCTTGAAAGTCTGAGTTCAAATCTCTTTATGTAGCATATTATCTGCAAAATAATGACAAACTTTCATTTATTTTTTTAATTTTATATTGGAGAACTTATTTCTTTGTCAATATTAATTTTATTGTGTCTTGCTGTTTCATTTTAGTAAATATTTTTAAGAATTTGACAATATTCTGAGTCTATGTACTGATGCTACAAAGCTTGAAGATGTTCTTTCTTTCGGCTATCATCTACTTCTTTAATTATTTACATCCTCCAAGAAATATAAAGGTCATAATTCATTTTTGTCTATTGTTATAGCACATATAAAAGAAAAATCTATATTCACAAACACATGTATCCAATTATCCTGCTCTCAAGATAATCCAGTTAATGTATGAGTTCAAAACCAGTAAACTTGTTATAGTGATTGCATATTATTTATGAAACATCCATATTTGTTTGCCATATGAATAGATCCATGGTAATAACAGCTACAATGATGATAATATATGGAGTGGACATTAGGAATTTTCTCTGCTCAGTTTCTTCAAGGCCCAAAGAGGATTCAAAGGGATTTTTAGTTTACTGCAAACTCCTTCTAGCTACCAAACTACAGGTACAGGCCCATAATAAGTTTTTTTATTTGACATAGTATTGTTCTGCAATAAATTTTATACATTTCACCATCTTGTCTAACTGTAGCTCTCCATTGTTTCTCAATCACATTTTTCCAGTGAAAGCAATCATTATTGTGATTATTAGAATGTCCTTGAGATGTTGTTTTGTGTTGGAAATGAGATCAGTTTTTCAAATGAAAACTATGCTCAATATTAATATACAATATTTATTTTAGAAAGCCTGTTATCAGTCATTTGCTCTATAAATCCAAAACAATAAAGATATACCTTTGGATTCAATCCTATTATGTCCAAAAATCTGAAAAGCTGATTGATTAGTCATAAACTTGCTACCACATTTTTAGTTTATATAGAGCATATATATTGCTTATAGCACTTCTTTCATATACACTTCAATGCAATAAATTTTCTTAAAAACTTCTTTATTTTCCTTACAGAGCTCTGATGAAGACTGCTGGACAGTCGAAACTGTAAGGAAAATAAAGAAGTTTTTAAGAAAATTTGTTGCATTGAAGTGTATATGAAAAAAGTGTTATAAGCAATATATATGCTTATTTGAAGATATGCAAAGAAAGTGAAAGAGAAGAATAAGAGAATATATTTCTATAGAGCAGTTTAATAAAATTTTCACTACCTTTGGATGTCCATTTCTTTGCAATGAATTGACAAAGTGATAGTGCTATAAAAACTACTTTGTATTAGTTAAAATCCTGTAAATTGCATTCAGATATTCAGAGAATAGAGATAGGGTAAAATAATTTTCCTATTTAAATCCAGTTGTTGTTTTTTTTTTAGAAATTATATTTAGAAGTATAATAGCATTATTCGGCTGAAATTACATTTTCCTGATCACATTTTTTATGTGGAATAGCTCAAAATTATTACACGATAATCTGCATGGTTTGACACAGTGGTGGAACATCTGATTTCAGATCAGGAGGTCCCAGGAACAAATCTGGCGCTTGCAATTCTGGATCAAACTTCTTTTTATTGCCTTATTATTATTTACTAAGTATGACTGCATTCGGATATTAAAAAATTTATAAAATAGTCATCTATTATAATATTACTGATGAAATAAAATAAATGTTGCTATATTTAAATTCAGTTTTATAAACCATCTTTGCAAATACAACTCTACCATTCACTGAAATAGAGTTTATTAACTACAGTAAGTTTTTTTTTTTATAGTTATGCAAATTATTCTAAATTTCACATGATCACCATTTCTTATGCTTGTTCATAACTGTTATTAAAACAGGTAAAACTCTCCATACAGTAGTGTCACTCGTGGAAGCCAGGGTAATCAATGGATGCAAGAAGGCTTGTGCCTAAAATCCCTACCTAGTGCCTACTCATACAATATCCCCAGACTAGTTTTTAGCTTGTGGCTTTCATCAGTGAGGAGCCTTGGATCTGAGAGCACTGCACCTATATGTCTATATAAACTAATGTGCTTGGATTGAAAATATTATTGTGTTTTCAAATTTTATTCTTATAGTTTTGTAGTTAAATGGAGATAAAAGGTCAATGCTGGAGGGTTGCATTAGATGTTAAGTTCTAGGTGCAGTACTTTCAGGTCCAAGGCTCCTCACTGATGAAAGCCACAAGCTAGAAACTAGTCTAGGGATATTGGATGAGTAGGCACTAGGGGATTCTATGCACAAGCCTTCTTGCATCCATTGATTACTCTGGCTTGCACTGAGTGGTACTATTCTATGGAGAGTTTTACCTGTTTTATTCTAAATTTGTTGGTAGTAATGATCTCATAGAGATGTTCTGTGAAGATGATAAAGAAGAGACACCTTTGTCATTTCCTGTTTCATCATATCTGACTTTTCAGATTCTATTTGTTTTTTATTTATTAATTTTTCATAATATGATGATTAAATAGTTAATATGGATACAATCAGTAATTATTATTTTATGTTTAATATGTAAATGTGAAGTCTTATTTTCTAATTTTTTTCAATAACTTCCAAAATCATAAAAGTGTTTGTCTGTAGAAAAATATCAGTAAAAACACTTCCCCCATCTGGTGTTGTAAGTCTTATGATCTTATCAACTTTTGTTTATCCAGTATTAGAGTTATGGAGTTTATTTTCATAGATAAAGTATGAATACTAATATTATCTCTACTAATTATAAATGTATTTATGTTTTTATGAGACTCGATCCAACATAGGTGAAAGACAAAAATGATTTGAAATTTACTTTATGATTTTTTAGAATAAATCTTCTAATGTTATAGTGTTTTTTACTTCCATTGTCTTAAAGAACAATTTTCTTTTAAGATTATTTTTTTTTTTTTGCAAATGGTGTTTGATTTTTCTTTTAGAGAACAGCTACCCTCATTTAATATTAAAAAATTTACTTTGCTAATTATTATTTTATCTGTAATAAAAAGTAAATTTTAGTGAAGTATCCTCATTTGTGCATTAAAATTGTATATCCTTATTAAACTAAATATCCATCACATCCAATTCTCTGCCTATAATTTATTGAATTTTCCTATTCATTTGTCATCCAATATATTCAGACAAACAATACTGGGTCTTTAATCTCAAATAAAATATCATAGATTTTTTTTAAAAAAAAAACCCATATCTCTTGTAAGGAACAAATCTCTTTAAATATTCTGCTATTTTCCGAAATCAAAACATTATGTATCTATCATTAAATCCATTTTTCATGAAGTAAAGTTATCTGGTCAAAACCATTTCAGAAATAATGATTTTTTATTACTTTGTACCCCAACTTTCACTTACAGAGAACAATCAAAGAAATTAATAATTTGTCTTTAAATCCTGAAATACAATCAAGCGTAAGTGGTCGAGTACAGCTGCCTTACAAGTAATTGTCCCAGGTTTGCAGTTTTGCTTCCTGGCCGATGCTTTGACACATGAAAAAAAAAAAAAATCCTGAAATACAAACTTTCATTCCGGTTACATTTTTCAACATTGCATTTCCAATTAATGGTAAATATATAGAAGCTCTATTCAATCTTTTCTCCAAACATATAACTTCCATTTATCCAAACGAATCTGCTATTGAGAGGGTATATATATATATTGGATAATATTTCCGAATCTGAAAATATCAAGGAATTCATTCTCTCTTTCACTAATCATCATATTATAAAGAAATTCAAGTAATGATATTTGAAACCAAAATATTTGAATTTGGTACTCTAAACAAATCTAAGAACTTTTTTTTTCTTTATAGAAGAATGACTAATATAAACATGAATATTATCTGTTCTTTGCATAGAAGAGTGGTAGTAACTATAGAACATTTTACGCTTGGGTGAATTTCTTTAAATTAATATCTTCTACCATTCATTCCCAAGTCTCTTCCCTAAAGGTATTAATAATATAATTAGGAAGCGATTCTTGAATATAAGAATAATCACCTTCACTTTTTCATCCTTTTACTTCTAAATTGACACTTTATCTTAACTCCAATATATCAGTAAATTTAAAAAATAAAAATTACTTTTGGATATGTATTTACACACATAGCCACACAGAAACTCATCTCACACCTAGCAACATTCTAATTATCAATCTGATTCATGAACTGGAAATTATTTTACACATATATGTAGTATTTTTGTAAAAAAATATTTAATTTTTTTAAATTTCAAATATATAATCAACATGTAATATATTAGTCCTTTTTCCTTATTTTTTTATATTACACATGTAATAGTTTTCCAATAAAAAAAATATACTCCTCAAAAATGAAACTAATTAATTATATATATATAATGGAATATTCACATCTGCTTAATTATCTTCTAAGGCACCTTGCAGATGGTGAATTAATGGATAATAGTTTACATTTTATTTACAATGCTTTATTTACAATATGTATTGCTTGCATAAATAAAAACACACATTATATATATATATAAAATACAGGCATTATAACATATACATATAATGTACGTATTTACATTAGCCTCTAATACATTTTAATTTAAAAATTAATCCTCTATATACACTTTTAATAATAAAAGTATACAAACAATATACATATAAATATTGCATTTATATTACTGTATTTGAAATGTATTTTAATCGTTTGATTATTAAAAGCAAATTTATTATGAATCAAAACCAAATCTGATTGTAACATTTTTTGTGTGTGTTGTGTGTATGTGCGTGTGTTTTTTTTTTTTAATGATAGAATTAATCAAGATCAACTGCATTTAAAAAAAGAAACTAACTTAAATAAAGTGTGATTACTATAAACAATAATCTAATAAAAGTAATAAACTTTTTTAAATAAAAAGAAGACCAAGTACTCACTCCATAAGACATCTTTTCAGCTACATGGACTTTGGTCAAGCTACCAATACTACTGTAATTGTTAGACTTTAAATTAATATTATTATACTATATATCAGGGGTGTCCAACAAGTAGATCGTGATCCATCGTTCGATCGCAAAGCCAATTTTGATCGATCGCGCGAGGCCAATCTGGCAAAAGCTGTCGGGTAACGAGTGAAACAAATTAAGTCAAAATTTACAAGTTTTTTTATTTTTGTTTTTGTTCTAATTTTTTTTTTTTCAATTCTAGATAGGTGAAGTTCACTAAGTCGTATCATTATTGGGGGATCTCATGTAAAGTAAAGTATGGTTTAAAAGTAAAAATTTTAAGAAAATGGTTTTTTTATTCTTACATTAGAAAGTTCTCTCATTCTCCCTATTTTATCTATAATGAATTTAAAATTACAGGAGGCAATTGCTATACCAATGATCATTTTAATTATTTTTAGAAAGAGATTAAATAAATTACAAATATTGATGTTTTTTGTAATATTGTTTACTTATAAAATAATATTGTACTTAAACAACTTAATTATGTGATGACATTCATCATTCTTTGCAAATACTTGGAAGATAATAAACATCACATGACCACCACCTCTTGGAAGATGATAATAAAATACAAAAAGAAATACAATATCAAAGTGTTGTTATTTTTATTATTATATGTGAGTGTGATGTGATGCACTATGGCTTCTTCTTTCTCAGAGTCAGGAATCTTTCAGCCACTATGCCCAGAGAAACCTGTTAGCCACTTTCCCTTATCTTTCCATTCCCCACCCTAAGTTTTTCCCATATTCTTTTCTATCTTGTTACATCCCATTGCCACAACATTATCTTTGTCCACTCTATGGCCTTTATATCTAGTTCCCCCTTATCTTTTTCCAAATCTAGCCTGAAAGCCAAGAACCCACTTTCAGTATAATCACTTTGTTTATATTTATTCTCCTAAAACTTCATTATTTGTACCCTTTCTGCTTGTAGGCATTTACATTCAATTAACAGATGCCTAATATTTTCTATGCCTTCCTTACATAACTTGCAGACTAAATCACCCACATTTTTCCATTTATATGTATATTCCCTTGTTGCTAAAGATCCTGTTCAAGCCTTAAACAGTAAACTACTTTCCTTGCTATTATCATAAATTAATACTCATCCAATATTCTATTTACTTCTATATATATTTAAACTCTTTTTACTCTTCATACTAGTTCTCCATCTCTCCAACTCCCTATTTTTTATTAATGCATATATTCTTCTATCCCATTCCTTGCCACCACTATAACACTCAACAATTCTCCTAACACAATCATCCAATCTTTTGTATAAGTATGCTGATATAAATTGTTTATCCAAATTTTCTGCATACCCTACTAGTTTTTTCATCCCCCTTGTTTCCTGTTTTTTACTCATAACTAATTAAATACAATTTTGGCTATTCTCTTATTATCCATAAATTTATAATCTACTGAACATTTTCATTTTGCTTTTTGTGTCATTCATATAAAAACATAAAACACAATTAGTGCTGCCAAAGAGTTGTAGTGGGAACTAGAAAAATTATTTCGTTTTATTTACTATTTTTTTATATAATATTTTAGTGAAGTAGCAATGGTGATTGTTGGGACTTCAGTGTTGCTATGGGAACAACATCAATTATCAATATAATTCTACATGATACCAACAATGGTCCTTTTAAATCTATTTTTTGTTTCATATTTTGATTCCAAGTTTTCAAAAATCAATCTTTTTTATAATTTGTAGGCATAAAAATTCAACTTCATTTATAACTTTCCAAATACATTCAGCTAATTAGTAATAACACTAATCATAATTAAAAAGCAGAAAAAGAATAAATATTGGTATTCATAGATGTTCCTATGACAAATCTGTCTCATGGCAAAATCAAAACTATTGATTAAAGAAACCAAACATCTTCACAAAGCATATACTTAGCATATATATATTTACTTATGATAGAAATCCCAAAAATTAAATGATTTACATCAATGGAATAGAACAAAAGAAGTCTGTTCAAAAGCCACTGACTTCAAAAAAGTAGTCCGTTATAGAACAAATTCTCATGAAGAATGATTATCCATCAGCCATTATTAAAACTTAAATAGACAACAAAAAATAACATCAAAAGCAAAAACAAGACCAGATACTATAATCTACCTATACACACCATGGATGTCAGATAATCAATATAATATAGAATAGTTTTTTTAGGCCATAACATATTAAAATAATTATAACTTCTTCAAACCCTAAATTTGAAATGCTAAAAACAACTGCAACTGTAAAATACGATGCAAATGTGGAAGGACATATATTCATCAAACTATCCACCCACTTAAAAAATAAATAAAGGAATATTAAACAATAATTAGAAAGAAAAAAACTTTGAATAAAGAAGCAATACTGTGGGTACCAATGAACTTATGTTTGATAGGAAAACATAATAAATATTGGGCAGAGAGAAAAAAGTAAAAAAGATCAAAATTTAAAGTGGCAATGATTGATAACCCAATACGTCAATCTAGAGTGATAATCCATAATGTTTGGAAACCATTCGTTAGTTTTGCCTTTAAGAAAAAGTGAAAAAATCAGGAGGACTGTTATGGATAAGTGTATAAAATTTCTGTTGATTATTGCCTTTATCAGAATAGCCTAGTTGGTTAGCGTGCGTCAATTTAAAAATTTAGTATTCATGAATCTAAATGTTAACAATACTCTCTTTGCTAGTGTGATCATTGATAAGACCAGTAGTATCTGCAGAAGAGAGGAGAGTATTACAGAACATATGTTGTTATTTATTGCTTTGTTATACCTATATAATTGAAAAGTGGAAGTAACTACCTCCCACTGAGATTTGTAATGTCACAAACCAATGAAAAGATATTAATAACTTTGCCTTATTACTTTCATAATGTATATTTTTTTAAATAGTCTGAAAGTTATTTTATATAAATATATTTAAACGCAGATATTCTTTATATCCCTGGAATTTAGATGTAATTGTAGGGGATTTGAACCCAGATTTTCAAACTTCCTTCAGCTAGCCAGTCTATTTCATACAACCAATACACATGACCACACACATGAAAAAGATAAATGTATTCGATATATGTATTTCATGCTGAACCACCCCTCATCAGTCAGTCTAGATCAGGGGTCCCCAACACTATGCCCACGGGCACCAGGATGCCCACAGACCATTTTATGTGTGCCCGCCACTATCTGAACACAATAAAAAATTATTTATCTGATACAAATAAATTTAATTTTTAAGATTTCTTATAAATTATTGTATTATATTGTAATCAAATTGTAGGTCATACTATACTTTTACAGCATAAAGGGGTCTATCATTAACAATATCCAATTATAAATTTACATTGAAAAAATAAATGGTGCCCGCCACCTGGCCAGTATTATAGAATGTGCTCTTAAGTGCAAAAAGGTTGGGGACTGCTGGTCTACATCATCATCTTCCACACATATATATAATCAGTGCTTGGTTTATATTAAGGTAGAAAATCTTCAAACTGTAAAAATCGACAGGCTTCAATCTGCTCTGCCCTCCATCACCAGATTTTCAATGGTATGAATGGTTAAAGAATTGGAGGTTGGAATAGATTGAAACCTGTCCATTAAAGTTTGAACATTTGCTATCTTAATATAAACTGAACACTGGTTATATATATATGGAAGATGATGATCTGGACCAACTGATGAGTGCTGGTTCATCATGAAATACATATATTGGAGATCATTTATCTTTTTCACATGTGTCATCATGTGTATCGGTTGTATGAGATAAATTGAATAGCTGGAGGAAGCTTGAAAGTCTGGGTTCAAATCCCCTATAATTATATAACTTTTGTAAATGTCTCCTTTAAGACATATATTTCATTATGGAAGCATTATAAGTGCACAACATTAGAATACCATCTAAATTGCAGGTAAGATATGTTTTCTTTATTTTATTAATTTGCTCACAGATATTACTCTCAAAATCTATTAAATGTGTATTATAATATTTCCTATAAACATTTTTATATTTTTTTTCTTATGTGGCATAGCGTCAGCCGGGAAGCGAACCCGTTAACCCGGGGCAACTGCTTGTAAAGCAGCTGTCGCTGACCTCTCGACCACCAATGCCCGAATATATTTATAATATTTAAAATGTTTATATAATTAGGATATTTAAAATGTTTGTGCTTTACATCTTTAGTTCTGGTATGTAGTAGATAATAATAACGCACTATGATTTATATAGGTTTAAAAAAATAGTAAAAAAAACTCGTTAACAGTTTGCTATAAACAAAATCATGATGTAGAAGGTTGCCAATTTTACGTGGTGATGATATAAGAATGAAAGCACTTGTCCATTCTTGTTTTTCTTCTAATTAAAGATAAGTTAGTCCTTTACCAACAAATATTGCCATTTATTTGGATTGGCTAAGATCTAGATTACTGTACTTATTCTAAAATCTTAAGCCTAATTGTAATTGAAAACTTTATATTAAATTCAGTCGATCGAATGACAGATAGATATATTAATATAATATTAATATTGCGCTTTTTATATATATTATCCATCCCTTTTTCCAGAATGTGCTTAGCCATTTATATATAAATCTTAAAAAGATAACAATATAGACTGAAAAATACTAAGTTCAAATTCTTCCATTTATTTATAATAAAGTAATATGTTTTACTACTGCTGAATCTTTATTTTAAAAAACAAAAATCTATATATTTTATAATTTCTAATATTTAAAAATAAATTATATGTTCTTTCATTATGGTGCAACATTATCTCAGGTTTATCGGTTTTTTTTCTTCTGACGATCCTTATCTAATCTCATATTCATTTATATTTTTTACCTAGTCTCCCCGCCCCTCACCTTATTCCTACATTCTTAATCTAATAATAAAACAATGATAAAGTTCTATCCTAGCAGTTTATTTCTTTTTATGAAGAAAATGTATTTACATGAATTGTTTTATAAAAATAATAATAGAAGCAAAAAAGATGTAAAAAGAAAAATAGGAAAATAAAATCTCAAATAGAACTAACGGTTTATTCATTTTTATTTTCTAATATAAAAAAGAGAAATACAAATTGCAAAAGTTATAAGTCCAGTCGTGTTTGCCGTTATTAAATGTAAGATTATATTCCCAGCAGAAAACAATATAGACACCAATTTGATTTTAAAATGTAGAATGAACAAGTTTATTGAACAATATTATATAAGTTATAAAGTTGTAATTTTGACAAAATAAAAGTTTTACTCTAGTGCAAATTAAGAAAATAAAAAAATTAAAATGTAATAAATAGTTTTTTCTCCTTATTTTCACAACTAGCAAAGAATAAATGTTTCTACGATGGTTTTGAGCTGCGTTTTATAAAGCAACAATATGTTTTATAGTTTTTATTATTGAAGAATAGGGTTTCAAACATAACGAAAAAACTTAGATTTCAAATGAACAATATATATATATATATGTGTGTGTGTGTGTGTAATGGAAGCATAATGGATGAAATTAATCATAGAATTAAACTTGGTTGGAGTGCTTTTAGTAGAAATAACTTGATACTAAAAGGAAATATGCCTATGTATTTGAAAAGGTAGGTTTTTAATAAATGTGTTTTACCAGTTCTTACTTATGGATCTGAGACTTAGACACTTAATAGAAAAGCAATACAGAGACTTCAAACCACTCAAAGAAGTATGGAGAGATGCATGTTGGGAGTAACAAGAAGAGATCGAAAATGCAATTTATGGGTAAGAGAACAAACAGGTGTTACTGATCTCCTTGAAAAAATTAAAAGACTGAAGTGGAATTGGGCTGGACATATTGCTAGAAGAGATGATAATAATTGGACAATTAAAATTTTAAACTGGATTCCAAGAGATTGTAAAAGACCCAGAAAGAGACCACATGTAAAATGGATGGATGAAATAAGAAAGTGTGCAGGGGTGATGTGGAGAAGAGAAGCTAAAAATCGGAAAAGATGGATTGAACTTGGAGAGACCTTCATCCTGCAGTGGATTGATAATGGTTGATGATGATGATGATGAATCATGACACTATAAGAATAATAAAAGAACTTCATATATTTTCAATTATTTCATTTCTGCTATTTTTACTAAAAATAAATATTAAAAAGTTGATAAATATGTGAACATGAAAAGTTATAATTCTTGATAAAAGAAAGGTGAGATTGTAAAGCAATGTACAATAATACTGTTATATATGATCATATATTGCTTTTTGATTATGGAAGGTCATAATAACAATAAGCTATTTGGAGTCACAAAATATGCTTAAAAGAAAATCATTTAACAAATATCAAGCATTTATGAATTATATTTAATGTACTATTTTAACGTATGTCATAAGTTTTATACTGTAATCATGTTTATCATTCCAAAGAGTCACTTAGATGTTACACAGCAATATAAATAGCAGATGCTGAATCCATAGTGCAGAGGTTCATGAGCCTGTGATGTGTTAAGTAATTTTCCAATGTGATTTTAAGTGTAGTAGCATTTCTGACAAACAAATGGAAATTTTGAATAAATAATAAGAGATTTGACAAATTTAATTTTAGTTTATTATTTTTTTGGTGGAATGCAATTTTTCAGAAATGATTATCAGGAATGATATTCTTCTCCTCCTCCTCTTCTCCTTCTTCTTCTTCCTTTTCTTCTTATTATCATCATCATCAACAACAACAACTTCTGTAACCATTGAATTGACTGAGCAATTGTTTGGCAAGTTAAAATTTATAAATGCCAGAAATAGCATGATGGAAGAACAAATAATATTTTTTTCTCGTTTATCAATTGAACAATATCAAGCCTAAAGACCGAAGCAAATCATAATCAATTATGAATTAGTAAATTGAGAAGAGGGAATATTATATTTTTTGCAAGAATTTGTAGTAGTTGAAGATTCAGCAAAGTTTTTTACATGATAAACCTCATTATTTAAATACCCCCCTCCCTAAAAGAGCCGCAAAAAAAGAGGTGAAAAATAGGTTCATAAAAAATATAAATTTCTGAATGGTTGTGGTTATATTTGAACATTTATTTTAATAATAAAACATAAAATTATTTGTATACACCCTAGATAATAAAAATTGTCCTAAATCAATATACATTTTTTTCATATTTTATTATGTTGTGTTTGAATTGTTTTTCCATTAAATTCCCAAATCTCAGATCTACAAGTAAGCATTAATAATAATGTGAAAGGCTAAAACCTTTGACAGAAGTGCCTTAAAATGCTTATGTGACAGCCAATCAGATGTAATAATGACTGCACATGGAACTCTCAATTTAAGAACACAAGCCAGAACACAAGAAAAAGATGAAACCCACCTAATTCTCTACTTAAATTTATATATAAATAAGTCAGACTCAAACCTTCTGAACTAAGAGCATGAAGCTTCAAACATCTTCACATTTAATTCACTAAATATTATATATAAAATCTCAATGCAAAATCTTTCGACTTACAACAAAGCAATTTTCAAATCTAATGAAATGATAGTAACAAATGTAAATATATTAAATTTATTAAGCCCTAGTAGATGCTTTAATAATAACGTGAAAGGCTAAGACCTTCAACAGAATGCTTATGTGACAGACAATCAGATGTAATAAAGACTGCACATGGAACTCTCAATTTAAGTAGACATTAATAAAATTCATTTATTTAAAAAAAAACCTTTATTTTTAAATAATAAACTTATTTTCTTTTAGCATTATGTTCTTTTATGAAAAAAATGTATTCAATTTTATTCTTCTATTAATTTCATTTATTGAATTTTCATCTATATTAATAATTTTACCAATGTATTTTTAGTTATAAATTTCTAATGCATTTGTAAAGTATTCATTATTACTAATTTATTTTTATTAATCTTTATTTTTTTGTTTTAATATAGCTCTTGCAATAATAATTCATGAGACTCAAAATCATTATTTTCAATGACAACCACATCTTATTCAAACATTAAATACTTAAATAATCTCCATTTAAAACAATAGTTAACTCTCTCCATATAATAGTGCCACCTAGTGGAAGCCATAGTAAACAACATATGCTATAAAGTTTGTGCATAAAATATCTATCTAGTGCCTACTCATGCAATATCTCCAGATTAATTTCTAACTTGTGGCTTTCATTAGTGAGGAACCTTGAGTCTGAAAGCACTGCACCTAGATTTTTGGAATTAATGCAACTCTCCAGCAGCCACATTTTACTAAAGCTTGCAGTGGGTGATACTACTATGTGGTGGTCATGTGATATTTAGTGGTTTAACTACATTTATTTTTTTATTCTTTCCATTCTACTTTAAATAAACAAAATACTTGCCATAAAACTGATATAAAGTGTTTTGAAGTGATGAAATAATTCTGATTACATTCTTAAAAATGTTAATTTTCTTAATGGTTGCACTTAATATTTTATCCCTGTTGTCACACTTTCTTAAATATTCTTCAGAGTTTGTCAATATCATATTCTAGAAGTCAATGCAAAATGGGAGCCACCATAGATGTTTTCTATAACTTCTTTTAATATTCAGATGTTTTCTATAACTTTTTTTAATATTTGAATATGATCTGTTGTATTATGAATGTGTTTAAATTTTATTTGTTTTTTTTTAATTGAATCCATAGTTCTTTAATAATTTATAATGATCACAAATTCCTAATATAGTAATTTATTTTTACATATTTTTAATATCAACATATTATTGCATTCTTTTATTCCTCTCAGATATCATTATCATTAGAAAAATTATTCCCAATACTTCTTATTGTTTTTACCATTTTCCTTGTTTAAGATTTTAATCATTTTAAATGATTTTTAATTTTATTATACAGCTTTTTTATTTATTTTTTTATTTGCACTTGATATGTAGATCTTTGTAGGATTCTTCTATGTGGTTTCTGATTTCATCTCCATATTTAGTGATCATGTTATATAGCAGGGGTGGCCAACTTTTGTCTTCATAAGATCTACTTTTTATTTTAAAAATGTATTGCAATCGACTTGTTGTCATAGGCATAGTCTAGGTGGAGGGAGGTGTGAAATACATTCTATTTTTATATATCTACCTAGTAAAAAATAATTATTTAACAGGGCAAAAAAAGCAATATGAGTAATTATTAACAATATTTATTAATTCAAATTAGCTACATTAAGTCAAGATTAAAAATATTATTAGTGGACTTCACCTGTCTAGAATTGAAAAAAAAATTAGAACAAAAACAAATATAACAAAAAAACTTGAAAATCTTGACTTAATTTGTTTCACTTGTTACCCAACAGCTCTTGCCAGATTGGCCTCGCAGTCGACCAAAAATGGCTTTGCGATCGACCGGTGGATCACGATCGACTTGTTGGACACCTCTGTTATATAGTTATATTATCTTATATCGTAATTTAACTACTTGTGACCAATTTACAGAATTTTAGAAGTTATGTCAGACTAACATTTTAAGAACTTTTTAATGCCTTTTTTTCTGCATATGATGTTTTATCTTGTTTGAAAAATTATAGGAAACTTGTGTTTACATGTTTCTATTGCTTACTTATCATATTTAAAATAATATCTACTACCTTTTTATTGATGGCACCCAACTGTGAACTCTTTTTAAAGTCTGTTAATATCTGAAAACTATTTTTAAGTTTTAGCTTAAATTCATTGAAATATTTCTGAAAGTTAAAAATATCAGCTTCTGTTACATGCATTTTGCATCAACACATAATTTACATCTATTAATCTGCAGCCATTCCTTGTATTTAATCCACTATAGCTTTGAATTACATATTTTTTGTTATTCAAAATCAAGATCAAAAGGCAAAATTAATATAATGTATCAAACCATTATACATCATATGATAACCATTTCTTATGCTTGCTCATAGAAACTAGTCTGGAAATATTGGATGAGTAGGCACTAGATAGGGATTTTATGCCCAAACCTTCTGGCATCCATTGATTATTCTGGTTTGCACTGACTGGCACTACTGTATGGAGAGTTTAGCCTGATTAATAATATAATATATGTAGATTAATTTCTTTTATCAATTTTGTTTTAAAATTCTTTATTATAATCTAACAAAATTCTAAAATTCTAGAACTAACACACAGTCAAGCAATGATAAATTAATACTAGCATGCTATTAAGCAGATGACCTTCTCTTCCTTTAAATAAGAAGTTAATATTCTATATTATATCCATATCAACCTGAGTGCAGCCCACATTAGTTAGGTTGAAACATGACATAAAAATAAATAAAAAGAGAAGAAAAAATGTACAAAATACCTTATTATGTGCCATAAGAATTAATCGTGTAGAAAAGTTAATTTATGCATTTGAAAATATTACTAGATATTTATTGTGTACTATGAAAGGCAATTCATAAACTAATATGAATTAATTAATTAAGATTTGAACAACAACATGTATGTATGCATGCATGTACAATAAATTAAAGAAATTATACATGAGACTAAAAGAAAATTATTAATGTATATATAATGTTATTGATCATTTATTCTATGATATATGAATAGAAATATAATAATAATGAATGAGATTTCAAAAGAAAAAGAAATACTTTGGGTCGCAAGTCAATTGAAAAATATATGGTTTATAATTTTCAAAACAGTATTGAGATCCTTTAGGATTTTTCCAGTTCTGAACTAACTTTGAAATAAAATCTTGTCAATTCTTATGGTAAATGGAATGTTGAATTCAATGCTAAGATTAAAAATTGTAAATTAAAGACATTTGAGAGATTAGAAGTAAACAAGTAAAAATAAGCAAAGAATTTTCTCTCTTTCTGCAAAAGTAAAGATAAGAAAAAAACTATTTATCTCTTCTTTCATTAGAATATATTGTAATATGGTATATAAGTTTGTTATAATATTGTATAGAATTTTTTTTTCTTCCATATGTTTTAAAAGAGAACAATGAAATATTTTATTGGGGATCCAAGAGTCTACATTATGGTTCGAGTGGTAGCAAGTGATGTAGACAGTGGGTAAGAAAACATGTCTGTGGTAGAAAGATAACAGAGAGATATAAAAAGATGTCATTCAAAATTCTTGGTCACTATATAGTCATGCATTTTGATGTTGGTTTTTTTCTATCACTGATTTCCATTAAAATGCTATCTCAGCAATTACAGATTGAAAGCTATACTTTAAAGGTATTTCTTTTAACTCAAATGTGTCTTTATTGAGGAGTATATTGCTTAAAAATGAAACAATTATAGTCATCATTTTAAGGATAAGCTACATAACCCAAAAAATGAAAGAGTATAGATAAATATAACGTATATATGTGTGTGTATGTGCTAGTACACGTGGGCATGTGATCTACATATATAGGTATGTGTAATAAACACATCCGCTTATATTCTACATAATATCTGGATCAAAAATTGATTTTTTTTAAATTAAAAATTAAATGAAACTTTAAAATACTTTGTCAAATTCTATCTAATATGATCAATTATTGAATGCATTTAATGAGCAGTCGATTTATTTTGTTTTTGTTTGTTTTGTAAATAAATTATAAGTTTCTTTTAACAGGCTTTATTCTTATCTAGTGAATAGTCTGAAGTCGGAAATACAACTAAGATTTTCTGCATTACTCTCATGCTGAGAATTGTTTCCCATCTTCTGAGTTATTCATGAGGTTTTGTTATTTTAGACCAACTTGACAATGAATATATGACATGATGTCTTATGGGACCATACACAAAGTTTAAAAAAACGTACAAGAGAGAAAAAAGATGATTTAGAGAAGTCAAAATGATTTGTATTCAAACCAATATTTGTTTGCCTAAAATATTTGCTAAAACTTTCAAATCGTGATATCTTATTCTATACATTTGCAAGATTCCATTATTTAGTTTTTCTGCTTTGCTTTTGACAAACTCTACTCTTATTCACTATGTTGGCATTATTTTAGTCAACAAGCAGTAGTTATTTTTCTCTAAATTAAGTCCACTTAATGATAAACAGCTTAAGAGAAATTCAATGTCTTTCCAAAGAGGAAAAATAAAAGAATAGGTATATTTTGCCAGCTTAACCAACTAATAAATGTTTGAGGTTAAACTGTTTTTTTTTCTTGTTTCATTCTCTAAAAAAAGTATCAAATAAATAAATAATCATATTATTTATTGCTTAGGACTTCATAAGAAATTCAATCATCAAAAGCGAACCCTGCACTCGAAATTCAGCCACTGTACCAATGCACCAAATACCCATTTACCAACAAGTAAGTGGATGGATAGCTTGCTTAGCGATGTTCTGGCTATCTAAAAAAAAAATTTCAAAAATAATTGTACATTATAAAAGTTTTCAAAGTTTTAGATTTTGAACCTCAATTCATGAGTATAAAAAGCAGAAATATATACCTGTATATAAAAATAGGAGTATGTCAAGTGTTGGTGGCCAAGTGGTTATCACAGCTGCCTTACAAGCAGTTGTCCCGGGGTTCACTTCCCGGCCGACACTTTGATACATAAAAAAAAATAGGAGTATTTTTTCCAAATTCTATATTTAACTAACCATGAAGAATGGTTTGTTGAACAATAGCATGTTGTAATAAATAAAATTTCATGTTTCTTTTTTAAATAATTATTTAGTAAATCTAACAAACTTGTAATGTTCATATTAATCTGAAAAGGTACATTAAACTACAAGAAAGTCTTAAATACTCTGAGCCAGCTTTCGAGAGATCGCTGCCAGAATCATTGTGCTGAATATAAATGCACAGTTAGAATTTGTCATTATATTAATGTGGTACAATATGTATATTAGCCTCGGTATGTAAATGAAGGATATGTTCTATTTTTTCGATAATGGGACACAGGACTCTTTTTTATTGGTGAAATGTGGATCACTGGCAATGGAAAGTCTAATCTCTTTATTTACATATTGAGCCTAATTTACATATGATATCATTAATATAAAGGCACATTTCTATCTGTACATTTGTATTCAGCACTTTGATTCTGGCAGCGATCTGTCACAAGCTGGCTCAGTGCATTTAAGACTTTCTTATAGTTGATTTATCTTTTCAGATTAATTTGAACATTACAAATTTGTTAGAATTACATAATTCTATGAAAAGACTGTGAGAATTACACAATTATTTAGTTTAAAAGCTTAAATTATATTATTGAATTATTTTTATTATTTGGTTAATAGTATGGAGAGATGTATATAAAGAGTAACAAGAAAAGATTGAAAATGCAATATATGGGTAAGAGAACAAACAGGTGTTATTGACCACATTGAAAAAATTAAATGACTGAAGTGGAGTTGAGATATACATATTACTAGAAGAGAGGATAATAGATAGACAACTGAAATCTTAAAACTGGATTCCAAGAGATTGTAAAAGACCCAGATGAAGACCACATGTGAAATGGATGGATGAAATAAGAAAGTGTGCAATGGTGATGTGAAGAAGAGAAGCTAAAGATCGGAGAAGATGGATTGAACTTGGAGAGACTTTTATCCTGCAGTGGATTGATAATGGTTGATAATGATGAATTAACAACTCTCATTGTTAAATTATATTTATTTTATTTTAAGCAATACATAAGCAGATTTTGAAATATTGTAATGTCCAAATGAGGGAATGCAAAAATGAAATAGTACTTTTCAATTTGAATAGCGAACAGTTGATTTTTCATGCAACATTAAAAGTACTTAAAATTATCACGTTAAAAAAATACATAATTATATATTTTTATTAAAAGAAACACTAATTTATTTAAGCTTCATTAATGGAATATATGCTTAACTGCCCAATAATGGCTTTCAAGTCATGGGAGGCTTCAGATAAATAAATCAGATGAAGTTCTTCAATGTCTTGCCATCAGAGAACTACCATACCATCAGCAAACAAAATTATTTTTTTCAAAGTCCAGGCTGTGAAAAATAAAAAGTCAAGGTAAAATAAGATAGCTTGTGAGTAAGAGAAGAGACAATATTTATAAAAGAAATTTGCAAGAAGATAAAACCTTCAAATTTATATGTTATTTTTACTAAACTTGACTTCTACATTTCAGAGAAAAAAAGTCATTTATTAATTTGATAAAATGATTTTATAAATACTTATAAATAAGACCAAAAAGATACTTATGGAAATATATAAAATGACCAATTAATTAATTAATTAATTAAATGTATTTTTCCACTTTAAGATTAAAATTTATGAAAATTTATTATTTTATAGATATTATTATTATTATTGCCATCTCTTAATATTCTTATAGCTTCACAAAAAACAAACAAACTACATTTTAAATCTTATAATGAATTTATAGTAAAACATATATTCATGCCAATGGTTTTACATTAAGAGTTTAAATATAGGGGTTTGAACTCAGACTTTCAAGCAACCTTCAATTATTCACACTATCTCATACTACTGATACACATGACCACACACATGCAGAAAAGATAAATAATCACCAATATATGTATTTCGTGCTGAACCAGCACTCATCAGTTGGTTCAGATTACCATCTCCCACACATGTATATAATCAGTGCTCAGTTTATATTAAGATAGCAAATGTTTATACTTTAATGGACAGCTTTCAATCTACTCCAACCTCCAACTCTTCGGCCATCCATACCTTGAAAATCTGATGATAGAATACCCAAATCTCATACTGATGCCAATATTGTTGTAATGCCCATGTTGACCTCAAGTCACTCTGACCCCTCATGTATAGGACAGTAAAACAGAGACAAAAAAAATTCTTCATCAAAGTAAAAACTATATCATTTTGTAACTATGCTTTTATTTATTGTCAGTACAACAATACGGATGTGACCAACTTACATTATTTTGAAACCTTTATTGTCAATTTAAAATTAGCTAAATAATTAGTTAAATAGTTGATTAATTTGATATGAGCTAGCTATCAGGACAAAAAAGGATTTGTTATGCTTGAGAAATATTCAGCAACCATTTTAAAATTTCCCTCCATTTGACCTCAGGTCATGGATATAATGAGTGAAAACATTATTCACTAGTCATTTTTTATAATTAGTTTTTAAAAATATTTTTGTTTAGTTTGGGAACTTTTATCTCATGAGTTTGTTATTTTATTTCTGTGCAAAACCACATAAGAAAGAATTAAAATTATAATTATCATACTGAAAGTGAATGCAGCTGTCTTAAGAAGAAAATAATAAAAACCTTTTTAGTTATCGATATTAAAAACATTTGGCTAAATAAAAGTATTAATTCACTAAATATCATGTGATCACCTTTTTTTTATACTTATACAAGTTGAATGTCTCCATAGTGCAAACCTGAGTAATCTGTGGATGCTAGAAGGTTTATCCATAAAATCTAGTAGGCGTTAGATAGGAATTTATGCACAAACCTTATAGCATCCATTGATTACTTTGGCTGCACTGAGTGACACTACTGTATGGAGAGATTTGCTTATGTGTTAAATGTATTAATTGAAATTAATTTATTGCAAGCTTGTAAACTTCTAATTCATAGCTTAATCTACAAAGATACATCACTTGTGTAATGCAAAGACTACAGAAGCATGTGATATCACTCATAAAAAGTATTGTTTATGATATAATTAAGATTCTAAATTTGATATTTTTATTAAGTATTATTTACAATAAGTATTATAATATTTATATTAAAAATATAAAAAATCTAATCATCGACTGCTAAAAATTGAAGAAATAAAATACTTTTGTTTACACCTCTTCTAACTGTGCTTAGTTGTTTGCTTTTTTCAGTAAAATTACAATCAGTTAACATAATCAAATAAATTTGATTTTGTTTATTATAAGTACTAAAATATAATCATAATTGCAAAAAATGGAAAAATAAAATTAATTTTGTTTATATGATTTCTAATGGAAATCATTTGGTTGCTTTTTTTTTTTTTTTTAAGTATCATAGCATTGGCCGGGACGCAAACTCGCAACCCGGGTAACTGCCTGCAAGTACAAGGCAGTCACGCTGACCTCTCGACCACCAATGCAAGACTTGGTTGCTTTTTTTTTAGTAAAATTACCAACATTACTTACAGAAATATTATAATATTTATATTAAAAAGTAGAAAAAATATAACTCTGGATATGACTTTACACCTGCCAATCCTGTAATATTATGCACTGAATCTAATGATCACAAGAGAAAAATCAAAGAAGCATTCTACATTCATGGAAATATTCATGCCATCAATAGAAAAAATACATGCTTCGAGATTTTGAAAAAATGGGCTATGTAACACATCGTTGATTTAAATATTTTTGCATAAATTTTTCTATATGTGTTTTATTATGGCTATGATTATGAGGCATGGATCCTCAAAAACATTAAGCCTAGATGTATTTACTAATTAAATTATATGTTCTTCATTAAACTTTATTTATAAGTGTGTGTTTATTTGATGACAATAGATTGTAAAAAATGAAAATATAAAATTACTTCTATTTAGACTACAACCAATATCACTTCCAACTGGGATCTAAAATTAACTTACACTTAACAGCAGTATGAGATACCTTTACCCCCCCCCCCCAATGGCATCAAACCTATACTACATGATCAAATTTCAAACTAATTGGGGTTTTTTTTTTTTGCAAAATATAAATACACCTCAAAAGGTACTGAGGTGGATATCTGTTCAATTTATAAAATTAAGGCATATAAAAATTTCTACAACATTTCTAGATGTTGAGGATTAAAGGAGATTTATTATCAACATATTACAAATATACTAATCTATTATAGTATGTGTATAGTTCTCATGGTCAATTCTCGTGTTACTTATAACATGATAAATATTCTTATTCTTCCCCTTTACTTTCTTTGCATTTCTTCATATATTCATATATATATATTGCTAACAAACACTCCCCTCATATACCCTTTAATGCAAAAATTTTTTTAATATAATTTCTTTTTGAATATAATTCAGAGCATTCTTAACTTCCTCTTAGGTAGAGGAGGTTAAGAACAATCTGATGAAGACTGCAGGATAGTCAAAACTGTGAGGAAAATAAAGGAATTATATTTAAAAAAAATTGCATTAAAGTGTATATGTGGGGAGTTATTGTAAGCAATATATATGAACATGATAAATAAAAAACATATACAATTATTCAAAAAGTCTATGGAATTAATTCAAATGTTAATTTTATTGATGTCCAAATTTACCCTTATTTTTGAGTCTAACATTTAGATTAATATTAAGATATTGTCTTAAAAAAATATTAACAATATATTTTAATTGTGATCTCATTTCAGTCAACTGTATGTAAATGTCCAAGATTTTTTTGTTTTTTTGAGTAAATTACACCAGATTTTTTGTCCAGATTTTAATGTTATAAGATTACATAATAAAAACTGAACATTTAAATTACCTGTCAAATTTCAAAACCTATTGTCAATATAGAGGATTTGAACTCAGATTTTTAAGCACCTGTCATCTATCCACACTATCTCATACAACTGATACACATGGCCACGCACATGTAGAAAAGATAAATAATCACCAATATATGTATTTCATGCTAAACCAGCACTCATCAGTTGGTCCAGATTATTATCTCCCACACATATATATAATCAGTGCTCAGTTTATATTAAGATAGCAGGGTCAGAATGACTTTAGGTCAACATGACTATGGCAATAATATTGGCATCAGCATGGGATTTGGGTTTTCATCATCAGTTTTCCAATGATATGGATGGCTGTAAAGTTGGAGGTTGGAGTGGATTGAAACCTGTCCATTAAAGTATGAAGATTTGCTATCTTAATATAAACTGAGTACCAATTATATATATGTGTGTGGGAGATGATAATCTGGACCAACTAATGAGTGCTGGTTTAGGATGAAATATGTATATTGGTGATTATTTATCTTTTCTACATGTGTGTGGTTGTGTGCATCAGTTGTATGAGGTAGTGTGGATAGATGACAGGTGCTTGAAAATCTGAGTTCGAATCCCCTATACTTACAATTAAGCTCCCAGGTTTAAGAAGAGTGCCTGGTTTTCAAATATTTAAAACCTATTGTCGTAAAATTAAAGCATTATTGTTTATACTCTCACCAAGGTTTTATTTAATTATATTAAAAGGTACGTGTTGCTTATTTGTTTTACAGATTTATAAATACTTTTAATAATGGCAGTCATCATTATTGTTTACTTGAAAAATTTGTCTCACTTCTTTGTGGAAGATTAATTACTGCAACTTGCCCACTCAAGTACTGTTCTCTGCTTCAGGTGTTACATTCCTCACATCTCTTTTTCTTCCTTTTCGTCTTCATAATATTTAGGCATTTAATATGTAAGTCAATATAATAACATATATTCCTTTATCTGTTGTAATATTCTAGTAACAATGCTTCTTATTTTGACTATTTAAAATAGCTGTCTTAATTCTATTGAATATTTTTTTAAAAACACTCCAGAAAAAAGAATGACACTTTATTTAAATAGAAAAAAGTAGGTCTTCTCTTTAGTGCCATCTAGCATAAGTTTTAATAATCACCATTTATTAGATGCATATAAAATCCTTATCTTAGATATTTAAATTTCCATTCTTAGATCAGTTTCTGGCTTTTGTCTTTATCAGTGAGGCTTGCGATTTTGGAAGTTATGCATCGAGAAATCACTCTAACTTCATTTTACCTGCCAGCTTAAAAACATGAAACTTAAAACAAGCTTTGAACCTAAATCCCATTATTTTAACAGTTATATAGATCCAAATTAAGTTCAATATTTATATATTCTAATTTGTTAATGTGAGGCACTTCTATATCATCTAGTATTCATTTGAATAATACTTAGGATAGAGATTTTATATGCACTTGGTAATCACTGATTACTCAAGTTTACACTAGATGGCACTAAAGTATAGAGATGCGATAGGCAGAAGATTTGGATAAAGAATTTTTATCAGTATACTTGTACAAAACATGGGATGAATGTGTTAGGAGGATTGTTGAGTGTTATAGTGGTAAGGAATGGGATAAAAGAATAGATGCATTAATGAAGAATAGGAAGTTGGAGAGATGGAGAATTAGTATGGACAGTAAAAAGAGTTTAAATATATAATAAAAATAAATGGAACATTGGGTGCAAGTTAATTTATGATAATAGCAAGAAAAGTAGCTTATTGTTTAAGACTCGAATGGGATCTTTAGCAACAAGGGAATATACATGTAAAGGGAAAAATATAGTGATTTAGTCTGTAAGTTGTGTAAGGAAGGCATACAAAATATTAGGCATCTGTTAATTCAATGTAAATGCTTGAAAGCAGAAAGAGTACAAATAATGAAGTTATGGAAGAATAAATATGAACAAAATGATTATACAGAAAGTAGGTTATTAGTTTTTATGCTGGATTTGGGAAAAGAGGGATTTAGATATGAAGGCCATGGAGTTGACAAAGATTATGTTGTGGAAATGGGATGGATCAGATTATAGGAAGGGTGGGGAATGGAAAAAGAAGGTAAAGTGGCTAACATGTTTCTCTGGGCATAGTGGCTGAGAGATTTCTGACTCCATATAAGGAGAAGTCACAGTGCATCACATCACATCATCATATGTAATATTACAATATTGTTTAAGATTGGAAGTTTAGTGATTTATTAAAGATAACATTAAAATAATAATATAATAGCTAAAACATTATAACAAATTAAGACATTTAAATGAATTGTTTATATATTATTTAATATTTATTTAATTTTTTTCTAAAAAAAAAACTTTTATTAGATTAAATAAAATATATTTACAATATACACAAATAAACTAAGGATCTCTTCTCATCACAGCATATCATTATCATCACCATCACTTAGAATTTGAATCTAGTCACAGAACCTTAATTTCTATTTAATTCTATTGAGTCTTGAGATTCTTTTTCCAAGTTGAAAGTCCATAACTGTATTAAGTAGTCATCTGATAAGTGGTTATAAATAAATATCTAGTCATTCTTAGATAAAGGTAAACATCCTAGGTTTTAATATGATGTAATCTACACCACTGTTAGAGTACAAATTATATTCCAACAGCCATGAAGTCTGTGGTTATATTTGTAAATAGCATGTGTAATTATTCATATTAAAAAATACGTTAATACATTTATTTTTCATATTTTTTTCAAAAATAAGTGCCATTTGTAAAATTTATCTAAGAATTTATTATTAGTAAAATCTGTAACGATCATTAATGAATCACCCTCTACGCATAAGCTATACATAATTAAACACTTCAGGAATACTCCCATTTCCACAAGATAAAGTCTTTTGAAAAGAAAAAATGAATCCACCTTAATCTTTTTAACCTAATCATATATGTAAACATATCCAAGGATTTATTATTAGTAAAAATTGTAAAGATCACTAAGAAATCAAACCTTTACACACCTGTATATATTTAAATATTTCAGGAGTACTCTTATTTCCAAACACAAGATAAAGTCTTTTGAAAAAATAGGATGAATCCACCTTAACTTTTTAACTTAAGCATATATGTATAGACAAATTTTAAGCATTTAGAAATGAGAGCACGATCTTAATTAATCACATTTCATTCCATTCCTATGTCTTAATAATTGCCATTTGCAAAATTTTTATAATTTACTGCACTTCAGTATTAGTTGTGATATTAAACATATATAATGAGTTATTTATTTATCTAATACTGTGTTTTTAATTTGTAACGATCATTAACGAATCACTGTCTACACATGCGTTGAAGTGTTTAAATCTATACAGCGCATGTGCAGATGGTGATTTTTTAATAATCGTTACAAATTAAAAACACAGTGCTAGTTAAATAAATAACTCATTATATTAGTAAAATTATAAAATAATCATATGTTAATTGTTCTGGAAGTCGAGTAATATTTGATTATCCAAATGCCAGTTGGGTCTACTTTAGCTCTTCTGTCTACCATTTTATTTAATTGTCTTAGATTGTTCAGAAACATGCTAGTATATATAAAAATATTTAAATTCAGAGTTTAAAAATGGCAAACAACCCATTTGAGCAATTTATACCCATTAAACGGTGCCTCAAACAAGGCGTTTTTGCAGAAATAAGGCTTACAATCTTCATGTACTTTGCATTACGGTGCACACGATGTAAAATCACTATTGGGAGATCCACAGGGAATGGAACTAAAGAAAATTATAGAAAAAATCAAACAGAAATAATTTAATGGCTCCAGATTACTTGGTAAAAGCCACTTGAAGAAACTTCAATAAAGAAGATGATCGCTAAATCTACAAAATTGAACTGCTGGAGAAGTGACTACATACTTAGAAGTAAATACGTCAAAGCTGAATGATTTACATCTGAAACCGTACTGTAATAGCATGTAGTGAAAAAATGTAGGTTTGTACCGCATAATAAATTTCTCTTCATTAAAAAAAAATGTCTTTATAGAGTAATATAGTTTCAAAAGTAACCTTTATTACTTTTAACTAATAGAGTAATATATTTTATGAATATTTGATTTTGTGATTATGAAATATTACAACATTGATAAATAAAGATGATAAATAATTTGAGTTTAGGTGTATTTTTAAAAGTATTGAGAATAAATTTTTATATTCAAGTAATGATTTAAATTAATAATAATGTTTTTTAGAGTGATGTTTACTCATTATTATGGAAAATTAGAAGTCTGTGCTTACTGAAGTGTTGTGCAAAAATTTAATTAATATTTAATTTGCCCCCAGAATCAATCATTAGGATTCTCATTGTTCGGGTCTTCGTTAATATGATTGATTTAATTACATTTGTGAAAACTAACATAATTGGTACATTGTGGCCAAAAATAAGTTATACTTTATTTTTAAGAGCAAAAATAGTTTCATTTTACAAATTAATATAGAAATGCGTGCATGTTAATTCGCGTTAAAATCATTTGTTTTAAAAATTTGATACTTGACTTATCTTTATAAGCTTCTCAACCGACACACTATCAATGGATAATTGAATATTATATGTTATCTTGTTATCTTTCTCACTTCTCTCATTTATTATAGTGCAAATTACTTATAATTAAAATAAAAATTACAAAACTTTGTTTTGAATTCTGTATTATATATATAATTTTAAAACGTATACATTTATATTGATTTAAATAATTATAACCTTTTTTTTTAAAAAAAAAAAAAAAAAAGAAAAGAAACTCATTTATGTCAATACTTGAATCTTTTAATAATAAATAGATTTTGAAGTTTTTTTCCTCCCAAATCACAATATGATATTGTTATATTTTTATATAAAAGAATCCGAACAAATACAAGAGTAGAGAAAATTTCAATTTATTTATCAATGCATAAAAATAATTCATTGATTTTTTATGCTTCATGGAACAATCGGACCCCATAGAACATTTCCAAGCGCTGACTAATGACTTTGAATGCTACTTTGAGCTCAAATTTGAATTTGCATTACAGTCTATATTAAAATAATCTGGATTCAATTTCAAATCTAAAATTGAAATAGTCTAAGAAGTTCTAAAAATGCATTTACGTTATTTTCAAACAAATTAAAATTATTCTGAAGTCTATATTAAAGTTTTGTATTTTTTTAAGATTATGGCTTATAAATTTTATTATATTTTTTGTATAGGGTTTTGAAAGACAGATTTATCTGTAGTTTAACTTATAATTATTTACCAAATAAAAAATTACAAGCATTATTTATTCTCTATTTTCTTTTTATTTGCGGATAAGATATAATAATAATCATCTAGATATTTTTTTTTATGTGTCATAGCATCGGCCGGGAAGCGAACCCGCTAACCCGGACAACTGCTTGTAAGGCAGCTGTGCTGACCTCTCGACCATCAACGCTTGACTAATCATCTAGATTTCAACAAGAAATTTTTTTATAAACAAAACATATATATATATATCTTATAAGTGTAACAATACTCAAGGCTAAATGGGTTTGTAAGTAATCATTAAAAACCAGTCAACACTTAGACAATCCCAATATCGCTAACAATCAACAATTTCAAACTGTTGTCAAGGCAATCTCCTTTTAACAATAAAGGTAGAATCCCACCTTTATTAATGGACTAATACAGGGGGTGGGCAATTGTTTTGGCTCAGAGGGGGTCACTTTGTGGAAGAAAGGGTTAGCGGAGGGCCGCAGCTTTTAAAATGATTGTATTCATTAGTTAACTTTGCATTTCAGAAATGGTATAAATTGCACCACAAAAATCAATTAAATTAAATACAATAGTGGCAGTTTTATTCAATTTATTTATTGTGCCAATTTCGTATCATCTTTAGCTGCAAGCACATTTAATTTTAAAATCAGTTTAATGAGACACATGTACCCTGTCACACTTTTCTACAATTTTTTTTTTTTAAATCAGGAGTGAGACTGCTTGTTGAGATTCTCATCACAGCCTGCAAGTTAATGTCTGTCATAGAGCATCTATATTTACTCTTGTTGATCTTCAAGCAAGAAAAACTTTGCTCACAAATATATGTAGACCCAAATATAAAGAATATTTTACCAGCAAATGTAGGGCAGCATACTAGAGGGGGTGTTGAGCTAATAGATCTACAAGAGTTATCCAGTACTCCTATATTTATAAAAAGGCAAAACAAGACCAGCAATATAAGTCAGTTTTCCTGGAGAACGAGCTTGCTACAGAACATGTTTTCCCTTCTATTATTAAGGCCATTTGCACAGAGAGGGATGATTGTAAGAGAAAGTTCGAGAAGACATGGGTTATTGCAAGAGACCCAACAGGAAAAAGTCTTGCATTCCTTTGTCAAAAAACTGGAACATCTGACATTTGTAATTTACATTTCGTGTTGCAATAATTTGCATATTTTATAAAGTATGTACTCAGCCTGTTCACAGCATCATTAGTTAATTAATTTTGCACTATGATTCTGATGAGAATTTGCCAAAAGTTAACTCTGTGCTATTAAATTAGAATATATATATATTGTACCCTTTTCTATAGGTCAAGAAATAGTTATAATGGTCAATTACTAAAAAAAAAAATTTAAATTTGAGAATATATTTATTGATGTATTGAATATATTAAATTTATAGAGTCTGTAAAGTTCAATTTAAAGCTAAAGCAAATACCTGATATGTAAAATCATTTAAAAAATTAGTTAAATAAAGAGTTAAGAATTGCTCATATGGTTGTAAAAGCTGGCCATATTAAAATAACACAGCTATCAGTAATAAAAATGTATTTAATAAGTCAATTTTAATAACTTTAAAACTTAGAATAAATTAATATTATATAGTATTTAAATTTATAAACTATATTAAATAATAAAAATTAGTGTAATGTATTTGAATAGTAAATATTATGATGTTGAGAATTGTATTTATTTCTATATTTTTTCTAAATTATTTCTTCAAAATTTTATATAAAAATTTTATATAATATAAGTGCAGTAAATTTATTAAGACAGACAAAAATAGACAAAACACCGGAAACAATTACGTAATTGTCTGGAATATTTTTATACAAGCACTTGTTTCAATTAATACCAATATTTTAAAGTATTTAAATAATATTATAGTAGAAATGGATAGAATTTATTAAACATCATAATAAAAATAAGTAGTGAATAATTTTATTAAATATTGTTTTGAAAATTATTTTAAAAGTGTTTAAATTGATTTAAATATAATAATTAGTTTTAAATAATAATTAGATAGTGTTTAAGTGTTACATTATCAGTTTAAAACTTTAGAAAATTATTTATAAATCCAAGTAGGATTGACCAATAGTAATAGAGCTTGGCAGACTCCCAAAATCGCGCCAATTAATTGTATAATCGAGGAGAACAAGAATTGACAGACTCGAGTGAAGAGGTAAAAATTTTGAGCTCTCTAATAATTTCTTTTCTCCAATTTATTCAATTTTTTCAATATAATTCTAATAATATCATTAGAACAAATTAACTGACAATTTTTAAAATCATAGAAAGAGTCTTAAAATAAATATTTTTAAAGTTTTCATAAATTATGTATCACTAACTTAATCGAACCTGCCAGTGAATTCTATAGAAGTACAGTCGAAATTTTCAGTAAAAAAAATATGGATAGATTCTTTAAAACAAGTTTTAAAGTTTATAACATTTCAAAATTGTTTATATTGTTCATTGATACCGCTTATACAGTGTATCCAAAGGAAACTGCTTTTACGCGTGTAATATAGATGAAAAGACATTGTGCGCAAAGTTCAGAAAGAGAATAAAATATATAAATCATTATGATTCATCTAAGAATAAATGGACAAATATAATTTTAAAATTAAAATTATTGGAATTGCTTTCTTTAAGATGACCAAAAAGAAGTATACTCTAGAAAAAAAAAATAGTTAAAGATCAAAAAATAATGTACATAAAATTAAGAATGAATGAAATAAAGCTTGCTAAAGAGAAATATTTGTATAAAGAAAAATACGGAAGAGGAATATAAAAAATATTGGATCCATAAAACGCAATTGGTACCTAAAGTATTAAATATTCGTAGTCTAATTAAAAAGATCGAAAGATGCATCGACGCGCCGAGGGAATATTTGCCAGAACATTAAAAAAAAAACTTCGAGGGATATCTAACTAAAATATATTTTAATAATCTGATGCTAAAAGCTAAAATTAAAGATCGTCTAAACAAATTTATTAAATGAACCAATTATTTTAAAACTTTGAGAGTCATAATGGAGAACATTCAGATAAAAGAAAAAGTAATATTATGGGACTAAACAAGATTTACCATCAGAAAAATATTTAATTATGGTTTGAATTATTTTTTATTATTATTATAAGCATTAGGTTTCAGAAATGATAGGGAAAAAAATACATTAATTTTGGTTATATAATATTATATGAAATATGTTTGATTTGAATGTTTTTTAATAAAATTGTATGTGTGTAATTGTATATTTGCGATGCTCGAAGGAAGGAAAAGAAGCCTACTGCAAAGCCTAATCTGAAGATAACAATTTTTTTTGGTAACATTTATAATTATTGATGATATAATGTATGTTTTATTTATTTAGAACAAAATTGAATGAATGTAGTACAAAAGTTATTATTATTATTATTATTGTAAACGCATTTAAAACAACACATTGAAAATTTGAGATGTGATTAGATTTTGAAAATATGCATACGATAGTCATTTTATTTGTTGATAAATAATAATTTAATATAATCGATGATTATATTACATTTTCTATTGATTTTTCTATTGGGATGTTTGAATATTGTTTTAACAAAAATGTAGGTAATGAACATACAGTGTTATAAAGCGAGATAAATTATTCTTAAGGAATAGAGAAATGATTTTCATATTCGGAATCTTGTTTGTTGTTTTTTTAAAAGTTGTTTGTATTTATCGATGTTTGATATAGTGAAAATCTAGAGAGATAATTTGGGTAGTGACTTGGGAGTACAGAGGTGATTTGGAAACCAAGATGATGTATGAAAATCTAGGATTATACAGGGAATGGAAATAAGTAGTTTTGTGAGAGAATCAGCATAGTTAACATAGCCCTATGGCTGATCCACATTTCGTTTTATAGGTGATAATCAGCGTAGTTAACGTAGCCCTATGACTGATACACATGTTGTCTTGGACAGTGTTATTTTATATTTTGTGTGAGTTGCCTTGATGTTTGGTAAAGCTGAATAAATAGCTGCCACATCACTTTCTTATCTTAAGGGTTAATAGACAATAAATGTCGAACCTGTTCACACTGTTCCATGCATTCTTGAAGTACATTGAAAACAAGTTATTCATCTTTCTTCCCAATATCCTATATATCTTTCGCTATCTTAATCTGTATTTCGTGCTTCTACATCGTATATGATAAGTTTATTGAAAGGAAAACAATAGATATTTTAGAACGTATGTTAGGATTTTACTTGAAATAAGAATAGTTAAGAGTTAACTAAGAATAGATTATAACCATTGAAAGAAAGATACAGATGTTCTAAATAATGGAAGAAGTTATAGAATCATTTTAATTTTAGAAATAAACTATAATTTTTGTAAAAGTATACAAATGAGAATATACAAATATTAAAAATATTTTCACGCTCTTTTTAGTATTAATTATATTTTAAAAGATAAATGTTGCATATTTAAAAATACTATAACACTCGATAATTATTATCATATATTTGAAATTGTAAAGGGTGATATTTGAACATTATAATATTATACAGGAGTATGGCTTATGCAAAAACATTGTAATTTATATGAGCATGGGAGAAAAACATTAAAGTTAATCATAATATTTAATAATATGCTGTGTAATTTGTCTAAAGTAACAAGAAATTAAATTTTTTTAGACCATATTGATTATAAAGTGTGATGTTTATAAAATATTTATCCACAAAATAATTATAATACAGTAAATTTTGTATAATTAAAAGGTAAAGAATGTTGTTACCCATAATGAATTAAAGATAAAAGTTGTGATAAACTTGAAGTAAATAAATAAATAACTTCTTAATGTATAATGAGTTAACTAAAAGATAACGAAATATAAATGGGTAAAATTTAACATTTGTCATGTGTAAGGAAAGAAGGATATCTGTTGTAGATAAAATGTAAATAGATTTGTTTTATTTTACTTAAATTTATTTGATGTTAATAAACTTTGTTAAATTTGTTTTATTAAAACTTGTGTCTGGGTATTGTTTTCACTACATCATGGTACAAATTCACAGAATGTTTTCACAATCACTGAAGTACATTTTGCACAAAAGATAACTAAAATATGTTTAATCTTAATTATTATTGATGTTCTTATAATTAAGTAATTATAAAATTGCATTAAGTTATTGGTCATAAATCCACTATCCTAATATTTTGATAAATTATATGCTATTAATTGCCACTTACTTTATTTATCAGATTATCTAAACACTACCACTTCTTAGTTTACTTTATTGTTTAAAGACAAAAGATGATATTGATATTGATTGATTTATTATGGTAATAAATTTGCAATAAAAGAAATTTATACCAATTTGATTAAGTAAGAAAGATTGTAATCATTATTGTTATTAATTGCAGTGTAGTAGATATGGCATAAAATCCCTTACCATATGTGCTACGCATTTTGTTGAAGTATAAATAAAGATTAAGAACCTGAGATTATAATTTATTGAGCTAGATGATGATTATTATTATTAAAGATAACAGAATTAATATTATAGTTATTAAATGAGTCTTAGTAAGTAGACGTTAGAAAGTCATAAGAATACTATGTAGTTATTATTTGAAATAATAGTATAAAGGGGGGATAGTGTTCTTATGCCATTGAGGTGGTATCCTGTGGGATATTGGCTCAATGTGATCTACCTTGCCAACTCGTATTTCCACTTCTCGTCTCATGAATACATTAAATCTTTATGTTAATTTACTTTAAAACAGAACCTAAGTTAATTTTAAGAAATTTGAGCTAGTAAAACATTTTTTAATTTAATATTTAATTATTAGAGCTAGAACCTGGTGATGTTAAATATAATAATTTATTTATTTGTAAGTAGAGGTACGAGGTCGACGGCGGGCACGGTTAGAATATATATATATATATGGTTTAAAAGTACCTTTTCATAGTGGTTTGACTCAGCTTAAGTTTTTGGAGTATTTCATAAAATATTTGTTGAAAAACAGGAGCATCCACTTGAGAATGTCCATTCTAATCTCAGAAGAAAAAAATAATAACAAAGAGAAAGAATAAAAATATGACTGGAGAACAAAGAAAAGAAAAGATGAAAATCTAAAAGTTTATGAGTACAATTAAAAGTCAAAAGTATTGTTATACCATACAATCCTACTCATAATATTTTGATAATGGATTGCTAAAATCTTTATTTGTTTAGATTTAAACAAGAAAACAGCAATGACTTAATTTGCATATAATTAACCAATTAGGTATTGGCATTTTAAATTAGCTTTTGACACTATATTTTTATTATATATGGATAATATTGTTAAGTAATTTACTTAAATGATTATAAAAGTGATTATTTATTATTTTATTTTCAGAAAGTTATTCTTGGCCAACTTGTAAAAAGTTTGTATAAATTTCTTGGTAGAGTTTGAATTTCAACCCATTGTGTATCATTGCAAGGGCCTATAATCTATTTCAAATCATAGATAAAGATAGAAAATGGAATTCCATTTTCTACCTATGTGTAGAGTTGCCTTGGCAATAAGTTGCTAAAATATTTATTGGTTTACACATGAGTGCTGCAGGGGTGTGTTCTGTGTATATATAGTAAAATTTAAGCTACAACAATTAATAAATTTATATTTTACATTAGCACATTTGGTTTATATACATATAGATATAGAAAGAAACAAGGAGATGTTTATTTTGCTTGAAGGTAATAAATGAAAATATGCAACAATAAACATGTTGCATTTTCATAATTAATTAGCATACAGAAATACATAATTTTATATTTAAACTGAATATTGGGCATTTAGAAAGAAAGGATTATAAATTTATAAAGTGTTTATTTTGCTGAACATGCTTTCAACATTTAGGTCAGATTCATAGCTCTAGTAATGCCAGTGGGGTATTGCACATTGTTTATATAATAGATAGATAATATTTAAATTTGCTAATAATTATATAAATGTTTAATTTGCATATTCTATTTCTTTGATACTGGTATGCATGATTCTTATTTATTGATCATGGGAATGTTATTGATGATAATCCGTATCTCCTTAATTTTGTGCTTTCTATCATCTTACTCAGAACATATTACATTAACTGTTACTGGGTCAAAGATTTGACCACATTTCATCTTGTGTTCCAAAAAGATAGATTTGTGTTCTGAATTAGCTCTAGCATGTTTATATAGGTATCTGTACTGTCCCATAAATATAATGACTGTACAGGATTCTTCACAATACATTGAATAATGAATTGCTGCAGCTTGGATAAATCTTTCCCAAATACTGGACCTCTCTCAAAGATTGAATAAAATCTGTTCCAATACGTATAATATTAGCATTCAGACTCTTCCAGCACTAAATAAACTAATAAACAATACAAAAGGTAAGCTACCCCTAGTCTTGCCCTCAAATCATATATAAGATCAGCTGCTGTAATTCATTATGTAATGCTGTGCATTTTGGGGGATTTCTTGCAAACATTGCAACTAGGGTAACATGGCACAGATACCTATATAATCATGCTAAAGTTAATTTAGAATACAAATCTGTCTTTTGAAACTATGAGATGGGAGTCACATCTTTCACTCAGTAAGAGTTAATATAATATGTTTGGAGAGAGATGATTAGAAAGCACAAAATTAAAAAGGTATGGTTTGCACCAATAACACTTATACAATCAAAAATTTAATGCATACCATTATCAAAGAAATATAATATGTAAAATAAACATTTACATAATTGTTAGAAAATTTAAATATTATCTATCCATTATATAAACAATATACAATATCCTTCTGTCATTACTAGAGCTATAAATCTGACCATAAACATCAAAATCATGCTTAGAAAGTTAAACACTTTATAAATTTATAAACAAAATGCAGTTTAAATATAGAAATTACGTCAAGCATTGGTGATCGAATGGTCTGTCTTACAATCAGTTGTCCTGGGTTAGTGGGTTCGCTTCCTGGCCAATGCTATGACACATGGAAAATATATATATAGAATTACATTTAAATAAGAAAAGTAAATAAGAAATGTATAATATATATTAATTTAGTAAATAGAAACAATGCCATGATGCTATCTGAAATCTATATTAAATATTTGAAATGGCCCATATCTATATTCTCTCAACACTCCTACTTTAAATAAAAAAAGCTTGAATTTTGAGGCTTTCCGTTTCAATGGGCTGCAAAATTTAAGCTTTTCTTTATTTAAAGGGGAGGGGGTGGCCGAAAAAATAAAACTATGGGACATTTCAAATATTAATATAATAATAAATTATTGTTTAATATAATAGATTTTGTGATTAATGGTGTGCATTGTAACAGCTAAATCCCAATACAAAACTAAAACCATGTGTTAACGTAACTTTATTTGTTCACAATAAAAAATATCTTGATTTTAATAAATCATGGCCAGCTTGTATATAATTTTTTATCAATAACCTTTTATCATCACCAAATGTACAAGCATAACACATGCTTAGATAATATGTGTTCTACAGAAAATGTTTTCATATTGTTAAATCCTTTTAGATTAAAGCTTGAAAAATTTTATTCGACAAAAATATTTATTTTAAACTTTTGTGCTCAAACATACTTATGTGTCTAGTTAGTTGGTTTCATATAAACAATCATAATTTGGATCAATAATGCTGAGACTTTTATCAACGGAGATGAGACCATATTATGGTAATTTTAAGGATTGCTATCCTTTGATGAAATATTTAATGGAATTTCAAGTATTGGAATATTCAATTAACTGTAACTAAATGCAATTACAATAAGAATTACTATGGAGTCAGGGTGAGTGTGTTAATGTTCTGACCACATTGATATTTAAAATATATAATTGGATGTTTACAATATCAATGAATTTTTCCGAACAACTATATTTCTATTTTCTACACATTCTCTATCTGCTTATCTTCTAACACATTTTGCTCTAGAATCTTATATATAAAGAAATAAACTTAAGCAAAAAACTCTAATATCTGAATGACATTATTAAAAAAAAAGAGCTTATTAACTAAGTACATTATAAAATGCTTTCTGGTTGTTGTATTAATTAACATGTCCATTTTTAATAAACATTTTTAGTTTTTATGTTAATGTTGTACATCGTCAATGTCATTAGTAAGATTTCTTGACTAATCATCTCACAGCAATATGTGGTTGAAGGGGAATAATTATCTAAATTTCCGGAACTACCTCAAAAAATTAATAAATTTTTCCCAATAAAATGTTACTAGTCTGACTGAATGCTCCTGACAATTTGTTTAAGAATGATTGATCTAAATAATCACATAATCACTTGTCTAAGTGGTCATGTGATGCTCAAGCACTATGGTAACAAATTTCCTGTACACATTTCACACAGTTGACCAAACTGAAATTTTTTCCATTTTCCCAGGTCAGAATTAATCTAGAAACTTTATTTTTTTAATTTATCCTGAACAAACACTCAGTTAATTCTTTTAAAGAAAGATGTGAGTCAACTCAAACATTGCTCAACTTGCTCTAAAACCAGCTATTTTTACATTATCATAACGAATTGACACTCATTTTAAAGCATAAAAAGTATTGTAAGATGCTACCCTCTCTAGAATTATTTTACAAGTAAAAATCAATAATATTTAAATTTGATGCTACAACAATGAAAGAAGGCAGGCTTTCCTAGATGTTGATTGGTTGGTTATCATTTTGAAGAATACAGAGCACCTGTCAATAATTTTTCACTACTCTAACTTCTTTGTTTTGATTTTGAAAATGAAAATGAATGTTTTAGAGTATGTTTTTAGTAATTTTTTTTTACATATTATAAATTATTTTGATAAAATATGCTGAAAATAAAATTATTTTAAAAAAATAGATAAGATTTTAGTAAAAATTATTTACTTTTACATGAACGTAAATTGAGAAAGAAAATCAATGATGTACGCAACATTTTCTAATAGGTTACGAATGTTCTTTTTAGGTTTTCCACTATAAAATATTTTTTATAATTATAAATAAAAATTTATTTTTTGGAAAAACTTTTATTCACTTTCATATTCTGACAAATTATTAATTTGCTTTTTACAAATGAAACTAAAATGAATATAATATTAAATAATAAATATATTTTTACTGCTGATTCTGTAATTGACCAATCAAAAGTTTAGACTTTTAATTCACTTGACCAACAAGAGTTTGGGCAATAAAAAAGTTAATACACTGTTTGAAAGAAAAAAACAGAAACTAATACTAATGGATATTGGACCAGTGTTATTACTTTAGAGAAGTAATGAACACAAAAGATAATGGTTCTTAAGATCGAAGCTTAACTTGTCATTTTGGTGTTCATATATCCCAATTACTACTATCATTAGGTGCTATTGCTGCTACTACTACTATGACTACTACTACAAGTAGTTTTAAAGTCAACTTTATTATGAAGTCTATTCTTTACAATTATTATATGATGCTATTTATCTAAAAGGTATATAATGAAAAAACATCAAATAATAGAAATTATATAAGTAATTGGGAGGGTGATGAGATTACAAATATTATTTTATTTCAGAATCACCTGTTATAAGCTTGAGACATCACTAGACACCATATAATCATGATATATCCAAATCAGCAAATGGGTTATTTATAGGTCTGCTTCAGAGTAGAACATTGTATTTTCATATTTAAAATAACTGTAGTAACAGTAATACCTTAATTCACAATTTTCATAAAATATTAATATACTAGAAATATACATTGAATGGAATAAATGTATTACAACCAGAATTTCCATTCAAATTAATCAAATTTGAATACTTTTTGGTAGTCAATTTTATAGCTATTTCTTTCAGCCTAAAATCATGGATCAGACTCATCTAGCTTTTTTTATAAAAAATCAAAATATTAGAAAGTTTCTGTTGATATTTCTAATGTTTTTTTTATTAAAATCTCATCTATATAACATCTGATTAATTTTTATTAGTGATTTATATATAATAATGTGGGAGAAAACCAAAACATTCAGACATGTGCTATTTATATTAATTGGTGTACACTCACCTTTCAATATATGTTTTAAAAGCATAGGTGAAACACATATGCTTAGAACTTATTATTATATAAACCAATATGTACTGACTGTATTTAATTCAGGATTTGATTCTATTGTGAGCCGGATAATTCAAATGACAGTTACAAATTTAATTCTATACATTGTAGGGAAGAAACAGTATCTCATTTTTAACTATACATGACTTTGAATTATCTTAATTTTATATATCTGTAATTAATTTTTATTAGCAATTTATATGTAATCATATGAAAGGAAAACAAAACATTCAGACATGTGCTATTTATATTAATCTGTTTGCATTCACCTATCAACAGATGTTATAAGAGCATAGGTAAATTACCTATACTTATTATTTTTATATAAACCAACATTTATTGACTGTCCCCTTAATTTAGGACTTGATTCTATTGTATATTAATTATTTTTGAATGCTGCAAGGTAATAAATATTTTGTGTGTTATTCATTAAAATTGTGCTGGCCATATAGAACTCCTGATATATATTCAAAAAAGGTCATTAAATACCTGGATTCCACAATTTGACTTATTTTTAAGGCAATAATAGATAATAGAAAGTCTAACTTATTAAAAATATTATGTCTAAAATTATTTAAAAAGTGTTGCTTAATTATTATTTTATTATACTTCATATTAAATTCTACGAGAACCATTATTTTATTACGAATCTTAAACATCATATGGTATAATAATTTTTGTTAAATAGAAATGAATGATATCTCATTATGAAATAATTTTGATTTGTTTACACTAATGAAGCTTTAAACAATATTTTTTATTTTCTAAAAGATAACATATTTTTGGAAGTGTATATTTTCAAGACTAATTTTAATTTTTGAAAGATTAATTTTTTTAAACCCTAGTTTAATGCAAGAAAAAAACACTGACTATTATAAAATTCAACTTAAAATGATAATTTGTAGTATATTATTATTATAAATTATTGAATTTTATAATAATTTACATCCATTATTAATTCACTTCAGAATTAAAGGTCCGCTTAGTTTTTAATTTAATTTCCTCAGTTCGTATCTTTTCTTCTCTAAATCACTCCAAAGAACTTTATCACTTTCACTTATTTTACATATGGTCTCTTTAGGTTTTTTACAATTTAATTTAAGACTTCAGTTATCTATGTATTGCATTTATTCTAGCAACATGTCAAATCCAGCTCTTTTTCGGTCTCTTAATTCGTTCAATAATTTCTATTATATCAGTTTACTCTCTTTCCCATGTATTTCACTTTGTTTTTTCTTGCAATAGTCAATATGTATTTCTGCATACTTTTCAGAATAGATGGCAATCTCTGTATTGCTCTTTCTTTAAGTGTTTAAGGTTTAGATTTATAACATCAGTAAAACACCTTTGAAAATTTTTCAAACACATAGACGTATTTTCTTTTTATGTTAGCTTGTTTCTGCATTAATAATTTGGTATAGATATTTATAGTTGATATATTTTAATTAATCTTTCTTTCTTTCTTTTGAAAAGGTATTGAAGACTTTTTACTATATGTCTTTCATCAACTTTTGCTACTTTCATCTGATAACCTTTGTAATATTTACTAAGGTATCATCTGCCAAATGAAGATGATTTGTCATTCATACTTATTTTTATTTCCTTCTTTCATTTTAGTCCACAGAATACTTTTCATAACACTACTATGAAAGGTTTTGTAGAAATGGACTCCTTTGTTGTATACAACATTATTGTTAATCTTTTACTGTTATCATGCACTCTAATTAATGCTACAGCATTTTCATAACTATTCAAAATTTGATGCTATCTTAGATGTATGTCATAATGCTTCAAAGTTTTTATCATAGCAAAAGTACCAACAGAATCAAATACTTTGTCATTGTGAAAAATGCCAAAAAGTCTTGTGGGCTGTTTTATAACTTCTCTTAATACTTGGATATGATCGACTTCCATATTCAGCTTATACCTTTATTTGTTGAAGTGCAATATATTTTTTAAATAAATGATTTGCAAATATCTTGGTAAATATCTTATATAGAATTAATAAACAAAACATCTTAGAAGTCTGTCATTTTAATATCTTTTAATAGTTTCTTAAAGATTTACTACTAGGATATTTAAAGAAAAGTAAAACAAAGACTTCAGACTATTAAGCAAAATTGAAACATTTAATGAGTTAAAGATAATGAAATTAATTATTAAAATATACTGAAGAACATGCAAAAGAAAATAAAGTACTTTAAGAAACATGAAAAATAAAGAGAAAATGAGGGGTAAACAATAACTAATAATAGTTCTGACTAAAATAAAAAATTATTATGACTATAAAATAAAATGTATTATAATTAATTTAGCTAAAGGGCCATAAATAATTATTAATAATTTGAGAACAAGTGACATAATTTTTTTTAGATATCAAATTGATAATAGGAAATAACTCTAAGAGAAAAAAATTGAATATAGTTGACTACTACACAAAAAAAATAAAATAAACTATACTATAAAAGTAGCTTACAATCCTATCGAAACCAGCCTTTATTTATCCACACTACCAAATCCAACCTATTTAAAACATAAGCTTAACCAACTAGTGGTTGAATATGGACTATCATTTTTGTGTGTGTAAACATACATATATATATATACGCGACAAATGTTTGCTTCATTAAGTACCAAATTAAACAGATGTCACAGTGAACTAATTTTTCTTATTTAATGAAAAATAAAAATCCAGTTAAAGAAATCCTTCATATATATATATTGTAATGGTGCGAATTCCCTCAAAGGATTCCAGGAGCTCGCATTTCACTACAATCAGATTTAATATCTTGGATGCTAAGAATGATAAAATCTAATTTAAATCTAAAATTATACTCATTTCAAATAAATAATATTTTTTAAATATTTAATTAAAATACAATTCAAATTTAATCATTCAATCTTCACCCTAACTAATTATACCATTATGCACAGAGTTCAAACTCAGGGAGGTTTCACAATTGACTCTCTTCAGGGGTTTCAATTAATATACTACATCAATAACAATATTCAATGTAATGTCATTAAGAGTTAATTTATTAAGATATCAAATAAATATAATATATAATTATATGTTTGTATAATTAACCTCAAATGAATAAATCAAATAAATTAGAAACTTCATTAATTTTAACAATAATTACAATATTTATTTAACAAATAGACAGTTTGAAACTTATTAAATACTGTATAAGAAAAGAAGATGTTATAAGTGTTTTATCTACATATTTACTATTTTATGTTATTAAGATAATGATTACATTACCTCTTTTCTCATCGTAAATAAGTATCATTTAATATTGACAAATTTAGTATTTGATGACATAATCAATGAAGATCTTATATTTTATAAAGAAAATTATAAGATAAAAATATACTAAACTAGTTATATTTGATTTAATTTATAGTAAATCAATATAAATTGTATGAAAAAATTCCATTCATTAAGATGATTGCTATGTATTGTCCTCATTAAGATGATTGCTATGTATTGTCATATATATATATATATCATACAAATGTTAATCATTTACACAACTGTTAACAAATAACTGTTATTAAATTAACTAAATTAGTAATAATGAGTTAATGACTTTGTGTCATGTCATAAATAATTTAATATGAAGAATACCAAAAAGCTTATCTTCATATTATATTTACTTTTGCACCTTTAATATACTTCAGTATATCTTAATATATTCTAGTTAACCTTTTAGTCAAGTCGCTTGATTGAAAATCTAAATTTTATTAAATATAAAATAAAAAATTTATGAGCAAACTTAGCATCAAAGAAAATAAAATTAAATCTCTATAAACCATGATTCTCAAAGATGATGTTATGTATTAAAGGTCCATGCAGTTGCCCTAATCATTTTTATACTTCATGTAGCAATGTCCTTCAAGTATAAAGTTCTTTATTCCTTCATTATTCTCCATTGGTAAAACCATCAAAATATCCGATTGTTACCAAATGTCCTTCTAGAAATGAAGTCATTATCAGTTATAATCCAATTATATAAAATTTATATCACTTTAGGCATTTTAAAGGAATCAGCATTTACATTAATCTTCAGATAGACAATATTATTTTATCCTACAACAAGTGAAGTTTTAGCCCTGATGCATTCTATAAACATTCTTCTTAGTTTAGATTTGGTTGAAGTTTATAAATGTTTTTTGAAAAATTTATATATTTCAATACTTCTATTTAGAATGATCTTTTAGATTTTGCTAATAAAAATACATTATTTTGCTTTTACAATATGAAATATATTTTTAATAAAGAGTAATATTTATTAAACTCTTTTATTTTAGCAACATCAGAATTTGTTTTTCTAATAACTTTTTTTCAAGATAAATTGTTCAAAATGTTGAACCTATCTTTTTAAATTGTTCTATCTTAGAACACAGTAAAAATTATTGTAGATATTTGCGAGTACATTGATAAAATATAGAATAAGAATATCAATATTTAATTTGGTATTTATACTAGAATGAGCTTCTATAACATACATTGTATTTACTATTCATGAATTCATATTCTGTTATTAATTGAATTATTTTTTAAATTTATTTATTTTTGTTTCATTGCTAAGCTACGAACTTGACTTTAAGGTTGTTTCCATAGCAATCATACTGCTCATTGAATGTTAGTTTTAAAACAATAGTTTTATTTTAATAAATTATTCTACAACTTTCCTTGATTAAAATGGTTTAATATATATATAGACTATTCTATACTCTCACGATACCAACAATGAGTTAATTATCAATGTGTTGTATGTCATGATTTAAGACTTAGACTTAGTAAACATAGTGATGACCTGATGTCAAGTCAATCTCTAGGCAACCAAGTGTGGAAAAAGATAGGATTTTGTTACATAATTTTATTTTTTAACTACAACCAATATAATATGCACAACAATAGACACTTTTAACAATGGAAAGGCTAGTATACCAAACACCAGAAACTAAGCATATAAAAGCAAACCCAGTTCATTTCCATCGTCTTTTTTTATTTTTCAAATGATGCAATAACTGTATAAAGCCAACATCTTAAGATCAAATGTTTACCGAGAGAAGATGGTTGAGGTGTTTTAATATTCCATATTATCCATATAATTTTCACAGTGCAAAACTAAAATTACAACCGTCGTTTAAATAGAAAAAAGTTTGATACATTCATGCAGTTTAACAAAAGAACTGAACTGATTTTAAATTGATATTTAAAAATAAAAACTGTACTATTAATCGAACATGGAGAAAAAACAAATGGAACATCATCAGCATTTATATAAATGATGAAGTATTTTTTTCTTATATAAGCCATTAAATGGCAAATAGCAAATCAAGAAAAATTAAATGTTATAAACTGCTGTGCAATGTATTCTGGTTAAATTAACATTGCCATAAGACTAGAGTGCTACTGTTCTGATCATGGAAGCATGATGACTTAACCTACTTACCTATGTAATGCCAAAAGAAATATCAAATGTCCAACATTAAATGTCTAAATGGATCGAGAAGGAAAGCAACTGCAGAAAATGGAAACATCAAGTGCGTTGCTGAGGAAGTGATGAATGATTTACCAAAAAAGAATGATCTGAAGAGAGATAGACTGTATCCATAAAAGTCATTATTGCCAAACTCATGGACATTATTCAAGATGATTTAAAAAATGTTTTGATTTATTATGTTTATATATATGTTTGTAAAATTCTAGTTTTATTTCTTCCACACTTGGAAATGTGCCTACAATTTGGAAGGATCCATTATTAGTGAAAGCAACAAAATGAAGGGGGGGGGAATGATTAAGTTAGATAAAAAAAATTTTTATGTTAAATAAAGCTTAGGTCAGCTTTCCCTCTGTAGTGTCTTAACATTTGATCATCATCACTATGTTATGGAATAAGGCAAGATTTTTGATATTCCATATTAAGCACATACACTTACTACAGGACAGAGTTTGTTATTTGTTTTTTTAATGCTAAATAATAATCAGTTATATTTATTTTTTGATATATATGACTAACTGTCCTGTATGGCTGTTATTTTCTGTCAACCATAGGGAACTATACATAGGTAGGAGGGTCCCCAAAGAAGATGGAACATTAATAACTGGAATTGGATGGCAAGGCTATTACACATACATTTGTATAATATTGTAAATTAGTTAGTTAGCTTCATGGTCAATGTAATAATTTTTTTAAATTAATTTTATTTACTTTATAAATAATTAGTGCCTTGTTATGTATCTCTGTTAAAAGTAAGGGTTGGAAAGTGAACCCATTTAATCACTGATATGGTAGAAATACATTCTTGACATACACAATTATATTGATTTATCATGTTGAAGAGTTTTGAATTTTTGTTATTTAATAAACATTGTCAGTTTAATTTAAATTAAATTGGTCTCTAGTTTGTCACAATCATTTATACATTTACCTATCAACTTATAACCAGATATATACAGACACACATCTCATTCTTATATAATGATAGAGTAATATGTTTGTATGGATCTTTAAATCAATTGGAATCTGTATAGAGGTGTAGTAGTTGCTATTTGTGTAAATTCACCCTGAAGAGAACCGAAGACAGAATTCTCTCTGAGTTCAAATACTGTAGCATAACAGACCCAGAAAAAAGAGTGAGGTATGGATGAACTAGCCCAAATTGTATCTAAATTTAATGTGTAAACTTAGAGATGGTCCATTGGAGGTAGATACGATCATAGGTTAGGTACTTCATCACATCATTCTCAGAATAGAAAGCCTAGGATTGAACTTAGTGAAATGTGTTCCCCCTCTTCTGGTGGAAAACCTGGACCATTACATTCTGGCATCCAAACTTTAGGGGCATGAAACAGAAGTTTCTAAGGAGGTCCAGCCATTGGATTGGTAAATTTAAAAAAAAAAATTTTTGGGACTTATTCTTTTGCCAAATTTTCCTTGATACACAACCCTAATGAATTTATCAAAGTAGCAACCAATTGATACATCCAACCATAAAATGATGAAACTCATGAATTTAAACCATTTCCAAGCAATAACTCAAAAAAAGAGAAAAACCTCATGTGAAACATTGAATATAAGTTAATTGATGAGAATGAAATAATAAACTAACACTATAAATAAATAATTAAGTAATAAACCAAATTAAAATAAGTGAGTTAGGTGAATGTACACATTAAAAACAACATATACATAAACAAAAAATATAGAGATAAGTTAAATATAAGCATAATGGCAAAAAGTAGCAGAAGATCCTTTGACATGTATCCATTTATATCTATAAAGGAAGAAATAACTTTATACTTAACTGTTAAAGAAAAGTTTAATGATAACCAGAAGTAGAAAACATTTATTAAGCATAAACATGAAACATTCTGAGGAATGACAAAATAGTAGTGATAGTGAAGTTGAAGATACTATTAGTAGTGGGGAAGGGTCATGTATTCAAATATCTGAGGGGGGTCTATGACCAAGTGCTTTCTTTAAAGTGTGCTCTGTGAGCTACTGCCATCTTCAGATTTTTTTCAAACTAATGGCTTAAAATTTACATTAATTCACATATTTACCAACAAATTGAGTTTAAAGAGAGAAATAACATTTAAAATGATTGAAAGAGAATGATTTGTTTAAAAAAAATCTAAATTCAGTGCCATAACCATATATGGTTAAAATTGTGGCTGAGTTAATGGTAATTAATATTGTATTGTTATTATCAAATTCTGACATTTTTTGTGAAGGCTCATTACAAAATGAACATACAAAAACTAATCATCTTCTCTTTACCAAATCATAAAATAAGTTTTGAAGAGTACTATTTAAAAAAATTTAAAGGAGTGAAAAAAGCAAAGAGTTTAAAGATCATTAACACAAAGCTTCCTTCAATAATTGTTTCATGAAGTGTGTAAAGTTTACTTCTTTTTTTTTGGAAAAATTTGAATCACAAATTTACCAAAAAATATTAAAAAATTATGATATTAACATTAATATTTAATTTAAAAAGTCAGTTTTGCAACATGAAAGAAATATAAAACTACATTATAAGTAATATGCCAAATGCTATATGTATACTATATTATATATAGATCTCACAAATAAGCCCCTAATAAGCTTTGCAGAATATCCCCAACCCAGACCATTTTCTGCTATTGGCTTTCCTCAGTGAGGTGTTAGGATATTCAAGCATTAGATTAAAAATACCAGGACAAGCCCAGCACTTTATCTAATCGATAACTATTAAGTAGAAAATCTGAAATTTTCAGACATTTATATATCTTTCAATCTAATTATCCAACTTAAAGAGCCATATGGGACTTAACCAAGTTCAGATACACTATACATTAATAACTTTAGCAATATAAAATCACCAAAGCCTTAATAGCAAAAAAATAAAATTACAAAGAAATCAAATCATATGTCACATGACCTAATTTAACAAGCTGGAAGCCAGTAGCAGATATTCTGCAAAGCTTGTTAAGAGTTTATTTGCGAGCTCTATATATAACATTTGTAATATAAGATTGTTAAATCAGGTCATGTGACATATGACCTAATTTTATTGTAATATACTATATTATATATTATACATTCCATTAATTTAATTATCTGTAATGTGGCTTAAAATAATTTTATATACAAATTATTTTTGGGAGATTATGAATATCAGATACTTAATTGGTTTCATCAATGGTTTGGTGTGCTATTTTGTATAAACATTTAAATATAAAATCAAAAAGTTTAGTAAAACAGGAATTGAATTGCTAAAGATGAAATAATTTAAATTAAATTAATTTATTACTGTACTGGAGGAAATTAAACATACAACCAGGATATGCTTTAATAAGTTCAAAATTTTTCATTTAATAATATATTTATTGTAGTACTATATGATGTATTCCATGCAATTAGTAAAATTTGTAACTATTTGCAATCTCCCAAAGAAGTCACAATATACTTTTTCTACTGATGATTTTCTCCTTTCTTCTTGAGTTTCACACAAGTGTCTTAAACCATTAAAAATAACATGATCACTATTCTTTATGCTTACACAAGCTGTTTACACAGAAAACTCTCCATACCGTAATGTCACTTAATGCAAGCTAGATCCAAAGCTCCTCACTGATGAAAGCCTCAAGCTAGAAACTAGTCTGAGGGTATTGGATGAGTGGACACTAGATAGGGATTTTATGCATAAATTTTCTTGCATCAATTGATTACTCTGGCTTGCACTGAGTGGTGCTATTGTATGGAGAGTTTAGTCTCTGTGCATAAGTGTCTTCTGGTGCATCTCTACAGACTTGCACTATATAAAAATATCTTGGATTTCTAGCTGTTCTCTTATATTTTGCTCTCAAAACATTTCTTATCATGACACAAATTGTGTCCCAATCAAAAAGAGTTTTTTCTTCTTATAACCATCACAACATTTACTTTTGTATTCTTTTCTTGCAGACTTTGTGTATTTATTTGTCCTTCTATCTATTCACTGTATTTAGACTATGAAGAGATTTTAATAAAAACACGAGGTTAGATGAACAGAAAAGATTAAGTGAATAAAATTTTATTTGTGCTAAAATTACAAATAAACATGGATTTTTCTAATAGTAGCAATAAAGAAACAACTATTATGATAAAAGTATGAAGTTGAAATTTAAATAAAATTTTATCTAAACTTTATAGCAAAGGATTAAAAAATTGATTTTCTATTAAACATAAAAAAACAATTTCTAAACGATATTTGGAGAAAAGCATGAAAGATTTTATATGGTATATTTAAACAATGTTCCAAGTGTCATTTGATCCTAAATTATATGCATGAAAGATATGTCGCAAAAAAATAATTGTATTAAAAAATCCCTAAGTTATTTTTAAAATACTGCATTATGGCATTGTGTTTAGTGCTTATGTGCTTATGATTTGAGGTTCAAATCTGATCCATATAAATCTAGGACATATTTTAAATTACAGACAAGCTTATAACTTTTTCTTCAAATAAACCAATCACAGTTAAGCCCAGATCAACCACTAGAGAATATATGATTTCCAATGTGCAGTGATGTGGTGTTTATTATTGATGAACAAATTTCATGTTCCTCTTGTGCTGAGATCATGGTTTGCCTTCAAAGATCTAAATTTTTTCATAAAAATGAATTATTATAATTTAATCTACAAGTAGAAAATTTTTGTTCTCATCTATTACTTTAGGGAAATATTATCTAAAAATGTCAAATGCATAAATATATTCAATTTGCCACCTATATGTTAAATTGGAGTAATTTGATATCGATAAACATTGAACAAAAATAATAAAGAGCTGTGAAAAATTGTGACCTGATCCAATTGAAGAATGCTAGCTTAGTTAAAAATAAAATATTTGGTCACATTTTCTTGCCTTTATTCATGTGTTTAAGATTTGTATGAACTCATTGACATATTGTGTATATCTAAGAAAATATAATTCATGAATATATATATATTTTCTCTTTACCATGCAATTATATTATCAGATAAGAAAGCTATCAGTAAATTAAAATTAATGAAAATCTACATACACTATGTTAAATACTTGTTCAATACTGTCAATTTAATCAATACTGTGAAATCTTACCATAGAATATTTAATTAAAATTTAATTGCAAACTAGATAATAAATTTTAAAATATTTGTGACAAGTATTTATTTATTATTGCATAATATAATTATTTTATTAATTTAAAATATATATATTTAGTTTCTTTATTTTTCTTGATTTAACTGACAAAGAAACCTGAAGAATTTATATCATGTTGCATTTATATTCCCAAATACATAGATCTACTTGAAGCTATGTTTGGCAAAGTTTACTATGACTGCATTTATATTTTAGAAGTGGTTTTATCTGTAAGGTTTTTTAAAAAATAATACTATTTGTGTGTGTGTGGAATAACTGCAGAAATATTGGCAATAATTTCTGGCTCTAGGACTTTTTTGGATTTATAAATTTTTAGATTTCAACAATAAACTCCCCTCCTATTAAAACCCAAAGCTGCTGTTAATTAAAGTAATCATTAATTTTATCTATAATTATATATTAAAATATAATTTGTAAATTCACAACATAACATAAATGCATAGCACAGCAGTCAAAGCTTAATAACCAATAGAATATCCACAATCTGTTGTCAAGGCAACCTTTATGGCTTTTACTTTTATTCTAATCTATGTTAACTAGACAAAGCGTAAAACACACAATTGAAACAGAATGATGTTTTTATCTGTCTAAAAATTTTAAATAAACCTCACTCAAATGGCAAGATAAACTGATTGAATGTAGATTAATAAATAATCGTTTTTAAACTTTTCAAACAAACTCTTACCTCTGCTTGTTGAATGGAGTTTATTAAAACTTCTAGACAGACAAAAATCTCAATGGTATCAGTTATATGTCAGCATTCTTTGACTACTTAAAAATCTTAATCCAGAATAAAAAATGAAATTCATCTTTTATCTATAGAAGTTGTCTTGGCAACTGATTGTGGATATTTGATTGTTTTATTAAATTTTGGCTCAGAAACCAGTTAGCTATTGGAAAATTATGATTTTAAAATTATATACATTTATTTTATTAATTTCAATGTAAGAATGTTCTCATATTTATACCAGCACAAAATGTTAATATAATAGCAATTAAAATCATAAATCAAAACAATACTTTGTTAATTCTCTACAAATAACAGGAAGTTTTCGAATTTGAAATGTTTGAATTAATATAATCTATCTTTTTTTTTTCTCATGTGTTATAGCATCAGCCGGGAAGCGAACCCGCTAACCCGGGACAACTGCTTGTAAAGCGGCTGTGCTGACCTCTCGACCACCAAAGCTTGACTAATCTACCTTTAGATCATAATTTACTTACTTGAGAAAATTTGGGAACTTGTGAATGTATGTTTAACTTTCACCTCATGAAATTTTTTCTTCCATTTAAGCACTTATACATTAATTAAAAACTATTTTGATTTCAATTGATTTTATTTTTATAAAGTAAAATCTACATTTTGGTTTGCTTTTATTATCATAATATTAAATATTAGTCATAAAAAATACGGCTTAAAGAATGATTTAATCATTGTTAATTATATTTTAAATCATTGCTTTTCTTATAAAGTATTTGTAGTTTGCCTTACAATATGATCAAGAATTAAGTTAACATTATTAATAAAATAATTTGTTAAACGATTTTAACTTAAATACTTTATAATAAAAAACTAAATGGTGATCAAAATGAAATAGATTCTCCCCTCCACAAAAGTGCTATATGTCTGCTAGAAATTAAACGTTTTTTTTTTTAAAAAAATGTAACTAATAAATTTTGACAGATGTCACGTCGATTGTTTTATTTCTTGATCCAATTTCTTATAAATTATCTACCGTGGAATAGAAAATATTTTCATATCAAAGGGCTTGTTAATATTTACATAATTACATATCTTAGAAGTCTAATGTTGACATTAAACATGATAAAAATAATAGGGATATGTCAAATTTAAACTAGTTTATAGGCATGATAAATGTTTCAGTTGATGTTTTAAAAAATGTTCTCTAAAAAGTAAACTCTCAAGATAAAATTTGAAGATGGAAATGGGATACCAGCAGAATAAAATCAAGTTACCAAACTAAAGAGCGAGGAATTTTGAGAATTAAGATAGAATGTTACAAAGTCGTGACATGGTATAAAAGTGTTTTTATATGACGGATTGTCTCCATTAGACAAACTCCGTTTAAAAATCTTTTGAGGTCTTAAAAATACTATAAATTTTTACATCTGTCACAAAATTAAAAAGAAAAATTTTCGTTTATTCAAATATTATTTTAATAAGTGATTTTTTATATTTTAATAAGTGATTTTTAAAAAAATTAAATTGACTTATGTAAGTAATTTATTTATTTTATCATTATAATTTATTATTAGTAACTGTTTTAAAAAACTATGGAACAATGATTATCCAAAAAATACATTTCTTACAAATCAAAGCAGTTATAATAAAAGCACTCACACATATGCCTATAATAAAAGATATATAAAAGTTTTTGAATAATTCATTGAAAGGAGAATGTCTTTTATAAAACCCTTCAAAAAAAAAAATTGTAAAGAAGAATTCATTAGTCATAATATTAGCCAACTATCAAATGGTACGTTTTTAAAGTTTATCTTTCTTGTTTTGTCTACAACCTATTAGTAGCTAGACCCATTTGCTGACAAATAGTCGGATGGTTGTCAGGCAACTATCTGTAAGCATATATATTAAAGCTGTTTGTAATTAAGCGTTTCCTTATTTCACTTATCTGGAAACAAACTTCAGTTCCTGGACACAGTAGGCAAAAATTCTAACTACTACATAATAAGACTTTTTTTTATAAGAATGTTATACCTACAATGAGAGACTGAAAAAAAAAAAAACGTTTTTCTCCCAGATACTATGAGATTTAGTACTGCGTACATTTTTTAAAAAAAAATGTTTTTATGCCATAAATTTATGATATTAATGTAATCTATATTTACAAAATATATTTCTCATAGTCTAACTATAAGAAATACTTTTTATATAAAAAATTATTATAATAAAACTGAATGTGTATACATGCTAAAAACAGTGACAACTCATGAATTATGTAATTATTAGCAGTTATAATGTGTAAGTTTATCTGTAATCCTATTCCAAACATATTGATAAAAAATAAGACATTCGTTTTTTTAGAAATAATTAATATTTATGTTGCATTTCGTTATTTGCTGAATACAGAAAACACCAATGAGTATTCTTAAGCTGACTATTTCATTGATGCGTATATATCTTTTAAGCATTGTATTATGGATATAAGTAAGTTTGTTCTATAATTCAACACCAACAAAATAGGTAAATAAATGATTCCCTGACTTGATCAAATAATAACATATAGTATTCTCTGCTTGACTGAATAAAAAATGAATGTTGAGATTCATACGCAATATACAAATTTAAAAATCAGAATTTCAATAACTGTCAACAAGATTTATAAAAAGTTTGGGGAATTAAAACTGTAAAGATGATGTTAAATAGATTTTTTGACACATTAAAAATAACATATAAAACCAACACAGTATTAACAATAGATGCTACTTTTGACACTTTGAACCAATAACGATAATACTTTGATCATTTTTTTCAAATTAATGAAATATCCATTCTTCTATGTTATTCAGATTTGAACAGATGTAATATCTTGGAGAGATGAAAAATTTGAATGTCCTAGAAGGATCTCTGGAAACATTTTAAACTATGATGATAATATCAGTTTCAAAACTATTGCAATTTTTTAGGAACTAATGGGCTAATATTATATGGATCCATCAAGTTGTTTCATTTGATCCTATGGTTACTTCTATTATTCCAATTTACAAAAATAAAAGGGTTGGAAGATATTGCCTCAATTATCATAGAATATCATTGTTCTCCATAGTAGAAAAATACCATTAAAGATTCTATTGAAAATGGTTTTCAACCAGGTATATATATTTCCCAGAGACTCCTGTCATTTTAGATAATTAAAAAGTTCTAGAGATATACTTTTTATTCCAGAAAGCTGAAAAAAACATATTACAAAAAAAATCTGATGTATACATTGTGGTCTTATTGACTTAATTTGAAAATTAAAAAGATTTGTGGAAATATTAAATGTAGATGGCAATACACAAAAGGTTGCACATTTTATAGAGCTGTTTCATAATGATATGATAGGGGGTTGAAATAATAAAACATTATTAATAAAAACTAGTGTTAATCAAGCCCAACTTTGTCTCTTTTTTTTTGGCAATAAACTTTAGCATTATGAAAGAAGGCATTAAGATGCAATGTAGGTTCAATTGTAGTTTTTAAATTTTAGATGAATAAACTCAAGAATAAAATATGATATTCTTACCAGTTAAAAGAAAGATATACTGATTATAAAAAATTGCAATTACTGATTGAGAAAAGTCATTGCTTTATTGGCTAGTTTCATCTTCAGTGCATAATTATCATCATGAAAATGTGACTCGGTTCAATTATTGTGGTTCTTCTTTAGATAGAAACATAGATTTAGAATTTGGAATTGCAGGACAGAATGTGATGTCCTACTGCTAAATTAGAAAAATGGTATTTTATTGTAATTAACTCTAGACAGTATTCATTATTAATACATTGTACAGGCTTAAACCTGCATTTATATATGTAATATAAGCAGGATTCAAACTCAGACTTTCACATGACCCACTACTCTCAGTGCCATCTCATATTGCTGACCCACCTGATCACACATAACATAATGACATTGGGAAAAATAATATTTAAATATTTTGTAATTATTTCCTTCTTTTCTGAGCTAACTTAATAAATGATTGTTAATGTACACATACACTGATGAGGTAGATTTTTTAAATAATCAGCTTGGTTACTGTCTAGACCATAATACCAATCAGTTATTTTCTTCAACTTTTTAAATGTTATAATACTGAATACAATTCATATAGGCATAACAATTTCGGATTAGATTTGCAATTAAATTAATATTACATATAGAGCTCGCAAAACAAGCTCTTAACAAGCTTTGAGAATACCCTCAACCCCAGACTGGTTTCTGCTTCTGGCATTGTCAATGAGGTGCCAGGATATTTATTAGATTAAAAATACTAGGACAAGCCCAGCACTTTATCTAATGTATAACTATTGAGGAGAAAATCTGAAATTTTCAGACATCCATATGTCTAAAAATCCAGCTATCTTACTCAAATAGACATATGGGACTGAACTAAGTTCAGATAAACCATATATTAATAGCTTTAGCAATATATTAAGGCATTGGTGATTTTATATTGCTAAAGCTATTAATATATGGTGTATCTGAACTTAGTTCAGTCCCATATGTCTATTTGAGTAAGATAGCTGGATTTTTAGACAATGGATGTCTGAAAATTTAAGATTTTCTTCTCAATAGTTATACATTAGATAAAGTGCTGGGCATGTCCTAGTATTTTTAATCAAATGAATATCCTAGCACCTCACTGACGATGCCAGAAGCAGAAACCGGTCTGGGGTTGAGGTATTCTCAAAGCTTGTTAAGAGTTTGTTTTGTGAGCTCTATATATAACATTTGTAAATACGAGCCTTATTAAAATTAAGTCATGTGACATCTGACTTGATTTTTTTATAAATAAATTAATAGTAAAAAAGTATTTCATGATAAATTCAAATATGTTTTTGCATAAAAGCAAACTCACATTTATATTACAAATACTATTTCAAAGACATTAAATGATTCTTATGGTATGCTGTAGCTAAAGATAGAAAACAATAATGAGACACGTTAATGTTTTTATTCTCTGTTTTATGATCATTATTAACAATGAATAAATTATGTAAAATAAGCTATGAGAAGGCACTCCAAAAATACCAGAACTTTATAAGAAAAAAAATGTATTTATTTTTGAGAGTTATAAATTGAATCTTCTTCAAAGTACTGTCAGTTTGATACAATGCACTAGTCTAAATATGTCATCCACTTTTTGAAGTAGTTCTGAAACTCTTGCAAAGTGATACCTTTTAAGACCTACATCAATTTTTGTCTTCACCTTGAAATCTGCACAACATTTTACTTTGAGGTATTTTCATTAGGGAGAACAAAAAGAAGTAGCATGAAGTGAGATTGAATGAATACAGTGGATGGATATACTGGTTCAAGCTGTTTTGGGTTAAAAATTGTTTCACACTCAAGGTTTTGTGGACTGATGTGTTGTCATGATAAAGCTACTACTCCATACTGTATCAGAAACAGGCATTTTTATTTTATCACATCATGCAACATTTCAGAACTTGTAAGTAAGACAATTGACCATTACAAACAAATTCTAAGTGAACAATGCCATTTTCATTTAAAAAAATCAGGATTGTCTTGACATTGGACCTCATTTGCCATGCTTTCATGGGATCTCTTCCACTAAATAAGTCATAAACTTGCAATGCCCCCCAGAACAGCTTGCTTTAAATTGTATCAAGCATTACAACTGTTTCCCTATTGTTTCCCTAATAGAAATCAGAATTTCATGTTTTAACTTTTCAGCAATCACAAAAATCAATGAATAAGTAAAACGCAATTAACAAAAAATTTTATTATATGGTACTATGACTCCATTCAATAATTCTGGTTAGAAGTCAGTTGCAAAAGCATTCCTGCAGTATGTATCTAGCAGCAAAAATATGTACTACAATGGGCCCACACAACAGAAAACAGTTTCAGGTTTTTGGTACTATATATTATCAAAATCCAATTTTCACAATGTTCAAATTATATGTTTTTTTTGCTTTTATTATCATGCATTTTACAACATGGAAGTGTGTGCTTTCATTTTGTTATAATAATCAAAACTGAATAAGGTACAATTTTGGCACAAATTTCCAAATAATCAAATAATGGGAAAATAATTGGAAGTAATCAGCATTAAAAGTTATAAAAATAAAAACTATACAATTAATAGTATTTGAAAACTATAATTACCAGCTTTAATAAAAAATCAAATGAAGACTTAAAAAATGAAACTTAGAATGAAACTAAATTACAGTAATGAGTGATGGTGTTAAAAAGATTCTGAAACAAAATAAAGATATTATGACAGAAAAATGCTCAGGAGAATCGCAAGCTTCACATCTGAAAAAAATTGAGAAAATCTAGAATCATATTTTTTTTATGAAGGAAAACTTTAACTAGATATCCTTTAATAACTACTCACTTTAAGGAATACGATGTGTGAAAATTGGTTTCTTCTTAAATGATATGAGAATCTTCTATGCATTGGTTTCTTCTTAAACGATATGAGAATCTTCTATGCATTGGTTTCTTCTTAAATGATATGAGAATCTTCTATGCATTGGTTTCTTCTTAAATGATATGAGAATCTTCTATGCATTGGTTTCTTCTTAAACGATATGAAAATCTTCTATGCATTGGTTTCTTCTTAAATGATATGAGAATCTTCTATGCATTGGTTTCTTCTTAAATTATATGAGAATCTTCTATGCACTGGTTTCTTCTTAAACGATATGAGAATCTTCTATGAACTGGTTTCTTCTTAAACGATATGAGAATCTTCTATGCATTGGTTTCTTCTTAAACAATATGAGAATCTTCTATGCATTGGTTTCTTCTTAAATGATATGAGAATCTTCTATGCATTGGTTTCTTCTTAAATTATATGAGAATCTTCTATGCATTGGTTTCTTCTTAAACGATATGAGAATCTTCTATGCATTGGTTTCTTCTTAAATGATATGAGAATCTTCTATGCATTGGTTTCTTCTTAAATGATATGAGAATCTTCTATGCATAGGCTAAATGCCCAGAATCACTCTGTAGCCAATTTAAACATTCACTTCCTCCTATCACAATAAACTTTTCTACTTCTTGCATTTCAACCAATTATTTTCTCAGCTCTGATTTGTCTTTTTATCCTATTCCATTCTCATAATCTTCAATTTTGTTATAAAGTCATAAACAAACATTCATAACACTTCCGTCTTTTTCACTTTCTCTGCCTTTAAATATTTCTGTCTCTTCATATACTTTATTCTAATCCTTTTTCAACATCGTATACATCCAAAATAAGTATTTATATCTCTTTTTAAACTACATCTACTGTCCAAACTTTCATTTCATTTTTGCTTTTTTGCTCTGGTATTTATGAGTATATTTCTTCTATTGTATCAAACAATAAGCTTATTTTGCTTATATTCTTTCATACTCTATATTATTTTTATTCTTATATATACTCATATTTATTTCCCATAATGTCCTAGCTCCTCACTGATGAGAGCCATAAGCTTGAAACCGGTCTGGGGATGGGGACCATCATAGATAAAGGCTTCAGGTATTTTCTCTTGTAGCATTTATCAGAAAAAATAAAATAAATAAGCTTGTTTAGAGCTATTAGCAGGCTCTTTATATATTACATATTGGTATTACAAGCTATATAAGTCATGTGACATGTGACTGATATTTTACTAATATTAAACAAATTATTTAACCTTTTTTCTCCATCTCTTATAATCATATAATTTTAATCCACTTTTTAAGATATTTATTCACTTTTTTGTATAAAATACATGGGAAATAAAATAACTATCTATTAACTTTAGCCAAATGTTTATAGTTTTTGCCTTATATTCTAATCAAATACTTTCTGTGTTAATCTATTTTCAGTCATACTTTGTAACATCTCCAAAATATTTTAATTTATTTTGGATTTCCCTTGTTAAAAATACCATTTACAATCCATAATTCATTACCCAATGCATATTTATCTACTTTGGTTGTATTTTGTCGAATTAATAAATAATATTAACATTTTCTTTCAAAGAAAAAAATAGTTTTAAAAATGTTTTCTTTTAGGTTTGTGATAGTGGTATTTTAGATGTGATAATATGTTATACTATCTTCATCATCTATTATTAAAGTTACAAACAACTGTTAGTAATAACACCCAAAGACAACACAGGTTAGTAGGTTATACAATATTTCCGAGTTTTTTTTATTCTTCATTCTTCCTTAAGTTTTGCAGGTATGACCAGTGCTTTTGACAGAATAGTTCAGTTGATTAAAGCATTGCCTTAAAATTTGATGTTAAAGAATCTAAAAATGATAAGTTCGACAACTTTGCTAGAATTGACACTGGTCAGGTCAACATCACCTGGAGAAAAGTGGAGAATAATAATACTCAAAACATTTAGTAATCTACTAACCAGTGTTGCTTTGTATGTTTACTAACTGTTGTTTGTATCTGAAAAAATTTAAATAAACTTTAAAATTATCTAGACATTTAAGATTCTATGATGAAAAGTCCAACTTATTATCACGTAGTTATAAAACTTTTAGTACACCCATGTTACATCGCACTTGAATTGTTGTTTTAATTCAAAGAACTAATTATGGAGATTACCATATCCTTTAACTTATTATATAATTTAGTCAAGTCAGATAAGTTATATTTGTCTTATATTGTAAAATAGCATGAGATTGCCTTATTTAATGGCCTTTATTATTTTTAAATATAAAATAAAGGCATAAGAAAAAGTATCCAAAAAGCTAATTCAAACTTTGGAGTAAAATAGTTTTAGTTTATAATTAAAATAGTTATATCTTCCATTTGTTATAGTTTTTTATTGCCCTGTCTTTTGCAAATTATTCTACAGATTTTAAGCCAATAAACATCACCCAATCACCATTTATAGGTATTGAACTGAGTTCAGACCTATATGATTATACAAGCTAATGAGCTTGAATTGAAAATTCTAAGTTGTTTTCAATTTAAGACTCATAGTTTTGTAGTTAAGTAGAGATAAAAGAGGGCTGCTGGGGGGGTTGCATTAGATCCTAAAATCTAGGTGCAGTGCTCCCAGGTCCAAGGTTTCTCACTGACAAAGGCCACAAGCCAGAAACTAGTATGGGGATATTGGATGAGTAGGTGCTAGATGGGAATTTTATGCACAAACCTTCTGGCATCCATTGATTACTGGCCACAAGCCAGAAACTAGTATGGAGATATTGGATGAGTAGGTACTAGATGGGGATTTTATGCACAAGCCTTTTGGCATCCATTGATTACTCTGGCTTGGTGTGTGTGGTAATATATATAGTGAGTTTTGCCTGCTTTATTCTACAGATGACATTTTTCTAATAAATGATAATTGATTATAATAAAACAATTAAATATTGTTTAATCTTACTATTACTTAATAAAAAAATTGTATTGAAATACATAGAATTCAAATGTTTCATATAAATAAAAAAATTAATGTATACCGTATATATATATAATCATCACTATTTTCAATCATTACTGATCCACTGCAGAATGAGAATCTCTCCAAGTTTGATCCAGTTTCTCCAATCTCTAGCCTCTCTTCTCCACATTTCCCTAACACAATCGCTTATTTCAACTATTCACCTCATATGTGGATTTTTTCTAGGTGTTTTATAATCTCTTGTTACTCCAGACTAAGAATTTAATTCTCCATCTACTACCATTTCTTCTAGCAATATTTTCACCCCAGTTCCACATTATCTCTTAATTGTTTTATTGATGTCAGTAACACCTATTTGTTCTCTCACCAATGTATTTTATATTTGATCTCTTTTTGTTAATCCACACATACACCTCTCCACATATTGTTGAGTGGTATGAAGTTTCTGCCATGTTATTCTCTTATGTGTCCAAGTCTCAGAGTTTAAACCTTCATTTTCGAACACACAGGTATATTTCCTTTTAACATTAAATTATTTCTACCAAGGTTACTTCATCCAAGTTTAATTCTATGATTAATTTCATCTATTAATAATCTGTATTAATAATCTGACCAAGGTATTTTCTAGTTGTTAACTTATTCTATTTCATCTTTATCAATCTTTTTTTTTTTAAAAATTAATTGAATGTTACTTTAGTCTTTTTTAGCATTTAACTTTGGCCCTAATTTCTGACTTTCATCTGATAACTCTTGCAACATTTCCTGAAGCTCTGAAGTGCAAAAGCCATTATAACATCTGCAAAATCTAAGTAAATCAAATATTAAAACAGGCAAAACTCACTATACATATGCCACACACAGCGAGCTAGAGTAATCAATGGATGCCAGAAGGCTTGTGCTTAAAATCTCCATCTAGTGCCGACTCATCCAATATCCCCAGACTAGTTTCTGGCTTGTGGCCTTCGTCAGTGAGGAGCCTTGGATCTGAGAGCATTGCACTAATGCAACCCACAAGCCAGAAACTGGTCTGGGGATATTGGATGAGTAGGCACTAGATGGGGATTTTAAGCACAAGCCTTCTGGCATCCATTGATTACTCTAGCTTGCTGTGGATGGCATACGTATAGTGAGTTTTGCCTGTTTTAACAACAGTTATACACAAGCATAAGAAGTGGTGGTCGTGTGATGTTTATTGATTCAAATATTCTGTATTTATTCTTACTCCATTAGCTTTCCATTTTAATCCTCAAAATACTTCTTGCAAAATTGCTGTAAAAAGTTTAGGAGATATAGAGCTACCCTGTCTTACCCCTTTCTCAATGTTAATCTTTCTAGTATCATTATGTAATATAATCATTGCTGTTGCATTTTGATACATATTCTTCAGAATCTTGAATCTACATCTTCACAAACTAATAAATAACGTTGAAATAGAATCCATAAGAATATAAAGGTTGATAACATGATTTTTTAAAATTACAGAAAACCAATGAAAAAGTATTTGTAATGTTGAACCATGATATCAGAAATTTTTTGAAACTGTGCAGAACAATTTCGAACATTTCAAAATCAAACAAAAATCATTCCAAAAATAAAGCAAATGGCTTACGTATTTGAATAGATGATTTAATATATAAAGTGGTGTACTATTTATCATGTCTGCTTGTAATATTCATGATCTGAGTTTCAAATCATGGCTGAGTAAAAGTTAATACCTTTTTTTTTGTATTTCCAAAAAGCTTAGGACTTCTTTTTTCCTGCAGTTGGTCTAGAGTTAGTCTAGTTACTAATACAATTAGTAGTTGGGGAATGGGTATCTAGATACTCTTAATTAGATGGTAAGAGTCTCAACATCCATACGTTGTCAATAAAATAAGTAATGCTCTTTTTTACTATTTTTCATTTAGAAATGGGCTACTGGAGATGTTTTACCCTGTGATAATAAAAATAAAGGTTATTTTTATTTTTTACTGTGTATTTATAAATAAATAAAATTTAAACATACGTATGTCCTTTTGATTATTAAATTCATTATGTGAAGAGATATTTTAAAAGATTACAATAAACTGGCTCTGAAGAAGACTGCAGGACAGTTGAAACATAAGGGGTATGAATATATGTACAATGAAAGGCTTTTGAAAAAGTGTTAAAAGTGGTTTGGATAAATTGTATTTTAACTTATCAATTGCGAAATATTTTGAATGTCGGTTATCATTATATATTAATACCGTCAGTATTTAAAATTAAGTGAAAAAAAAATTAAAACAGTGATTAGTAAAAAATGAATACTCTAATAATTTTATTTAAATAAATCTTAACTGATTTATTTTAATTATATAAGCATATAAAGTTTCTTTATTTTAAAATATTATTAATAAAAAATTCTACTTTATTCCTATATATATATAGGAAATTAATATTTTTCTTTATAAATTCTCAATATCACTTAATTTATTCTCTTCACCTCATCCATTTTTTTATAAATCAAATTGATAAAATGTCATGACATTGTTCCTGAAAATAATCGGAAAAGTTTCCCCAGTCTAGGTTCTGCTAATTTTACATCGGCATATATGAATATATATGAAGCAAGGTTTCCTTCCCAGCACTTGGGAATTGAGATCTTTATTAACACCATCTTTTCATCTGTGAACATTTTTTATCTGCATTGAAAATGAATCTTGATTTTATTTTTAAAAAATTAAACAAGTTCTATTTTAAAAAAATCTATTTTGAAAAAACTGTGAGATGCTTTGCTTATAGAGACTTCGTCTGTTTTATTGAGTCCACAATACATGATAATAATACGTTCTTCCACTTTTGAATAGCTATGGGTGGATTTGATAAAATTTCATTATTATGAATCTCGTTTTAATTTCTGAAAGAATCAAATCATTAAATTGTTCAAATTAGAAGCAAATTCAATATAAAGATAGCACAAATTTCAATATTTTATGTTAGAGCATATATTATGCTCTATATAAAATTATAATAAATTCAATGAATGCTGAACAAATCAGTGAACTTGTTAAATTATAGATTGAACTACAAAAAAACTTTTGATATTTTTCTATTCAAAATATTCAAATACTTTGATTCAATAAAATCTTTATTTTTTTATCAGTATTGTAAAAATTTGACCATGAATAGAATATAAATTTTTATAATTTTTCTATACTGTTATAATGGCGTGAATAGATGAAATGGAAAGATTTCGAAAAAAAAGTTCAAAGTCTGTAGCTATAATATCTATAATTATTAAAAACGTGAGTATTTTTACTGTCATTATATAAAACTATTTTATAGAAATGATTGAAAAGTTGAATTAATATCATATAAAGTAATAATAATTCTAATAATACTAAAAAAAAAAACTTCATCTAGATATTAAAAAAAACTTTTTATTACTCTTTAGATATTATGAATTTCAAAATATACTGACTGTCAATAACCCTTTATGGATTACAGTAAACACTGCCGTTCTTTACCAATATATAACTTTGTAAACCACTAAACATCACATGATTACCATCTCTACTATATAGAGAGTTTTGCCCTTGTTTGTAACTTTGTAAACACATAACTCTTTATAACATGTAACGTAATGTCTATTATCCATTCATAATTTTATAATATATTGAAAAATGCTTATAATATATATTGCATTAAAAAGCAGTTTATATTTATTAGCTAAATATGCTTAATTTAGAAGGGCTAAAATACAGTACCCTTAAAAAAAGTAACAAGTATCTGAAAAAATCATGACTAAACATATTCGTAAGTAGAGCTCTAAAAAACTTTCAGTCACTCTATACACTCCAAAAATACATGAAAACCATCTACAAATTGATGAATGGGATACACCCCATGACAACACTTTTAAATAAAAAACTACGTAAGAATCTAGAACCAGAGTGTACAACCTGCAAGAACAGTGAAGAAACATTTGCACCCCTGGTCAAAGAATGCAGAGCATGAACATTTGCACACCTGGTCAAAGAATACAGAGCATTTAAACAAATAAGGATAAAAGTATTCAAACCCCCAATCATTAATCTAAAAGATATAATTAACAAATACATCAAGAGATTTGATCCACACAACGCTATGGTACTTATCCACACAATTAGAACAATATGGGAAATAAAATGTTCATTAATATTCGATAATAAAAAATATAATTGGATTAAAACACTTGATAAAGGATGGGAAAAATACTTTGAACAATGCTTAAAATACTTACCAAGAAAACAAATGATTAAAATCTGGGGAGGAGCAGTACCTACAGCATCAAAAATATGTCAATAAATAAGTTATGAAAAGAAGATATACAATGGTCAAAGGCATAATAACAACCAGCCAAAGATAAAATTAGGACAGACTAATAAGGAACAAAGTGTGACACCCAATTACTAACCCCCACTTATTAATCTTAATATAAGGACATATAATTTATTAAAGTAATGTATAAAAAATTGTGAATAACCAAAAGCAAAAAAAAATTGGAAAACAACAAAACCTTGTAAATATGTATATATAATGTCTTTTAATAAAGGTAAATACTTAAAATAAAAAAATATTTATTTTAAAAGATCATTATATTTGTATAAACATATTATAATTATAGTCTGAATTCATCTACTTTTGGGTAGAGAATTTAATATATACATAACAAAATAAGTAAATAATAATAATTGGTAAGGTGCATAGTAAAAAAAAATGCTTATGGCTTTATTCCTTGAAAGTTCATAGGAAATTCAAGTGTCAGAACTGTGAGGGATAGATGCTGTATCAACTGGACCAAATCATTCAGGGTACATGCCATAATTAGAACATACAGCTATAATTTTGAGGTGTAATCATTTTATCCGTTATGCTAAAGACTCAATTCAGTAGTAACTATATATATAAAAAAACATTTTTATTTTTAAGTGTGAGGAGCGAGTCTAAATAATTGTGTAATAATAATAATACATTTTATACCTTTCAAATATTTTGAAGTAATAAAGATGAATTTTAGGCTTGTATGGTGACTCCAAACCATTAAAGGAGAGCACCTATTTTTATTTTAAATTTTCAATATATAATTGTTGTACGAGTATGTTCCGGTTTTTTTAATTGATTATATTATATTTAATATATTGTGGCAGTTAGTTTAAGATGACAGGTTATAAAAGAAATAATAATAATATAATAAAAAATAAAAGAAAACAATATGTTTTACTATTCCTCTAGATAATAATCATTAAAATATATTATTTATAATACTTCACTCATATACACTTTAATTAACTTACTTAAAAACTTCTTTATTTTCTTACAGTTTCGACTGTCCAGCAGTCTTCTTCAGAGCTACAAGATTTGAATAATACAAATACATAATTATCATTTCACATATATATGTATAAATCTTATATAAATCAAATATATATATATATATATCTCCATCATTTTACACACATATATAAAACACACACATATATACATATATATATATCAAAATATACATATATTTTTTCTTCATATATACACACATATAAATCTATATCACCCCTAGACATATATATAATCCATATCTACATCTATATATATATGCATATCCAATACCTAGACATATCTCTTTTAAACATACATCCAAATCTTGTAGCTCTGGAGAAGACTGCTGGACAGTCGAAACTGTAAGAAAATAAAGAAGTTTTTAAGAAAATTAATTGCATTAAAGTGTATATGAGTGAAGTATTATAAATAATATATGATGATATGAAGATATGCAAAAAAAGTGAAGGAGAAAAATAAAAGAATAATCATTAAAATACTAAAACAGTAAAATATAATTTAATCTTAGTTATGGATGAGTAACCTGGTTGTAAGAAGTGTTGGAGTATATGCGTGCATATTGAAAAAATAGAAATATTATGCTCACACACAAACTGATATATTTATTTGTTTTCTTGTAAATATATATTAATATCGTATTATTGATGATTAATCTGTCTTAATAAATATTAAAATAAAGGAAATAAATCATGCTAATTATTATTATTATTATTATTATTATTATTATTATTATTATTATTATTATTATTATTATTATTATTATTATTATTATTATTATTATTATTATTATTATTATTTTAAAAGACAAAAATACTAATGATTAAAATTTTATTTTATTTATTATAATTAGTTTTGTTTAAAGAATGCTATGTTGAACACGGGAAAACAAAACTATTTTCTTGTATTGAATAATATGATAATGAGAAGGTGAAAAAGAAAGGAGAAACAATCTAAGTTCTGGAACTGAAGGGTAGCAGAAAGATTTGTCTCCAGTATTTATAATAAATCGAGGATCTATTTATTTACTTATTTTGGACCTTATAAATTCAGTTCTAAATAAAACAAAAAAAGAGGAGAAATTTATTTCTTCCATTGACCAGAATTCCAAAAATCTGGATTAATGGAGCAATGGATTAGCTTAAGTTTATGAGTTTTCTTCTTTCATTTTATAGTTCATTTAATAATTGTTCAACTATAAGAACAAGGCATAAAATATTTTAGTATACTAACCAAAATGATATACTTTGATCATCAAATATGCCATGAGAAGCTATGCTATCGGATCGAATAGTGGACCCAAAGAAAAGAATATAAACAATTGGTAAAATAGACTAAACAATTATTTTTGCACATTAAAATGCTTCAAATAGTAATATTGTTTTTTGTTAATTTTTTTTTATTTCAAAGTATTAAAATGAAAAAAGTTAAAGCATTAGACAAATAACAATTCTTATATTTTGTTTAATAATTATTAACTTTTAAAAATATATACTCAATTTAAAAAATAATATTTAAAAAAATATATTGATAGGAAAAATATTTATTGATTTCTCTCTACATTCACATTCAGGGTCTTTCAGAGAAAATGCGAGGCCCAGGACAACTAATACTTTAGAAGCCCTTATAAATTTAAAATAAAAATGTGGGGAGAAAGAGAGAAAAAACAAGTTTTTTACTTACAGGGCCAAAAACAGGTCTCCGAGAGCTATTACTTATGAATCACAGAAACAAGCAAGCAGATCAGATCCAGATAGCACTTGGATACAGTAGATTCACTCTAGAACTGTTAGCACAGAATGGACTAACAGGGGTCTGAGACTATTAGTTCTGCCAGTTGCCAAGTGCTGCAATCACTTTTGTCACAGAGTCACCAAATTGGAACCTCATACCTAAAGCTGGTTTGCATTTTTGACTTGGAAAAGTTTTTCTTAAATATTTTTTTGGGGAATTTAACTGTAAAATTAAGGCCATTCTAAGAGCCATGGCATCGCTTTGCCTTCTCCTATATTTTTGTTTAACATATTTAGTTGCCAAGTTGAGGCTCCTAATATTGTGAGGCCTGGGGCAGCTGGCCCTTCTTTCCCCCTTCTCATTGGCCCTGCTCACATTTAAATAGCTATCAGTTTTCAAAACAAATATTTATTTTAAAAAAAGTATTAATTATAAATTTATTTAAACGCACATTGATTACGTAAATAATATTCATTAAGGCTGTAGCCTCAAGCACATGGGTATAAAATGTGTAAGCTTGTGGTTTTAAAACCTGTAGAGGTCCCTACTATCGCATTTTATACGCATGTGCTTGAGGCTACAGCCTTAATGAATAAAAAAAGTATATACATTCATAATTTTGTGATTAGGTATTGTTTATAGTCTTTTAAATACGTGTAGATAAATGGAAAGATAAAATGTAAGCTTATAAATATAATTTTTTCAATTACATAAAATTGACTTTATTTTGTGAAGCTGAGCAGATAGATATTTTTACTTTATTTTATATTCACTGGTAAAGACATTTTGTCACGACTTTGCCATTGGAGTATACATTTGTATTAGAGGAACAAGACGTCAGCTTTTATGAATTAAGCAAATATATAATTAAGCGGTTTTGTCAATGGTCAAAATATTGTTTTCTTTTTTTAATGATGTAAAAACTATAAGCCTGATGTCAACAGAAATATGGGCATTTGATGCATCTGGAAAGTAGCTTTCTAATGGTGTCTTAAAATAAAAAAAAATCAATGAAATTTGAATTTTTTAATTTATTTTTTTCGTAACTGGCGCATTTAATTTTTTTTTTTTTTTGATCAATTTTCTAATTTCCATGAAGCAATAAAGATAGAAAACTTTTATCCGTCTCATGATTTAGACAAAATGGATTAAAAATATGCTAATCATTCACAAACAAGGCCTTCCATGGAGTCTAAACGTAATTCCAGAATATCGGTCTCGTAAGTATACAATTTTTATTTTTTATTTTTTTTAACTAATCCAAGTTTGAGGCAAACTTATTTTATAAAAATAATGATTCTCAAAAAGTTTAATAACTTATTATTTATTACTATGTTTATATAGTGTGTTTGTGTTTACTCTTGCATGTTGTATAACAAGTAATGATTTACATATAGAGAGCAGAGCAATGTAAATTTTAAGACTGATTATAAAATGTACAGAAAGGTTGCATTGGTAAAGTATTAACAAAATTTAGCGGGCATAGTACCATGTGAAAATATAAACACTTAAAACAAATAAATAGAGATTTCAAATGATGTTTGTGTAATAGTAGTCACAATGGTTATGTATATATCACATGGAATTTTATATGCAGGCAAATAATCAAATTCTGATTTTTGCCTATGCCTTGATACTCATGTTGTAGAGTCACTAGTTTTGCCATATCTTTCATTAAATTATTTTCAAGTCTATACGTAACAAATGGACTATATGCAAATAAATTATAACTATGTGACACAATAAATATAACAATATAGCATCACTGGTGTTCATAAAGAATATAAACATCACTGGTGTGCATAAAAAATATAAATATCACTGATGTATGCAAAAAAATATATAATGAAGAGATGCAACTTATTTTATCAGTGATACAGATAGTAGCCTACAATTTCTAATTTTAGATAGACAAGAAGCCAATCGCTATGATGACAAATGCATATCCATCTTCTGGAAATGATTTGTTTGTATTTTTTATTAGGATGAATCTTTTTCTTATAGACGCCTTTGAGATTTATCAACTTTTGGGGCATAAAATAAAAATGAAGAATTTTTATGCGAATACTTTTGGAGATTCTGAAGCTATGGATTATTTCAGGTAAGAAGTATTATATATGGTTTGAAAGATAATTTTGAGAGGAATACAAAGAAATTATCACTTAATTTAAACTTAATTAATGATGAATTAGAAATTATGAACAAACAATAAAGTAATAATTATGTCGGATATTGAAATTTCTTTTTTTTTCCTTATTTTTTAAATGGTAATCACTATGTGTCTTAGCCTTATTGTTTTCTTCAGTTTTTTTAGTTTCTGTTGCTGTAAAGTTTTTTCTCTAACATAATTAAAACTGAAGTTATTGTGAAAATTGTGTCTTAGATCAGTTTTTTTTTTTAAAATTCAATATGGCGCCTGCAGAATCAAGCAGTAAAAAGGAATAGGTATTTTGCCTTTGATGCTGATAATGTTGATAATGAATACAGCAGTATTCTATATATTAAATAGAGAATAGATATAAATGAAGTATTTTATATAAAAGCAAGATGTAAAGTATATGTGTTTTTATTAATACAAAGATGTTTTTCCACTCTAAAGAGAATAAAATTAAATAGCATAACAGATCAATTATTTTATAGAATATTAAAAGATATATTCATCTCTAATTTATAAGAGGTTTTATGATTATTAATGTTAGTTTGATGTAAAATTTCTGGTCAGGTTTATAAATGAAACATTTAACAAAATAATATAAATTATACATGTTAAGTAAACACAAAGGGTGATAGTAATTGGCACACATGGATCCAAAAAATATTATTAGTTTGCAAATATTTAAAGATTATTTTATGTGTGTATATATTCTAGTGCTAAGACTACTATGGATTTGTTCCTAATTTATCTAAATATTTTTTGATATTTATTTATTTATTTTTACAAAAGAATATAAGAGTACAATTTAAAAAAAATTAATTATAGATAGACAATTTTATGATAGGTAAAAATGAGAGCATGAAATGTAGTACAGGTCCGACTCTTATTTATTTATTTATTTACTTATTGTTTCATTATTAATTTAATAATACTTTGTTCATATATGTATTGCAATAAAAAATTATAATGTTAACAATTGCCACAGTGTGTTTATTTTATTTTAAATCTAATGCATTTACGTCAGTGACAATTATTATAATGGGTTTATAACATTAATTCATCATATTCTCTTTATTATCATCAACAGAATGTTTTACATTTGTGCTGACCGTAAGAATAATGTAACAAGTTAGGGAGAGATAGCATGAATATGCAGTGGGTAAGTAACCTATGTTGCAGGGCACTCATAATTTTAAACTATTTGTAAGTTCAGATGTATTGTAATCGAATCCAATTAATATATTTTACCTGTTACTACAATTTGGTTTCCCATTCATGAGTTACCTGATGATACACTTTTTTCTGACCACTGCAATTTATATAAAGAGTAAACCACTTTATGCATTTATCTCTACATAGTTTATTCATATTTACACTTACGACTGTATAATAGTTTTCCCTAAAACTATAAATATATAAAGATGTAAATTTATTGTATTATCAATCTATACACATAAAATGAAATTTCTATCTATATGTCTATCATACATTATTATATTATGCACAGGTGCACTAATATTCTCTCTATATATCCAATTCAATGATATTTTTTTATATTTAATAATATCAAATATTAAAATGTCTTTAATATGATATTGGCTTTTAATATTATAAATATGAAAACCATATTTCGCTTGGATATATATACATTAATGTAATATATATTGAGGTATAATATATATATAAACAATATATATATATATATATAGAGAGAGAGAGAGAGAGAGAGAGATTTGAACTTAGGATGTTCAATTTACATTCATCCTTCACTCCGTCTCAATCAACTGATACACATGATCAAACACATGTGAAAAAGATAAATGATCTCTTTCCTATTAATATAAAGAAATATAAATTTATTTAAACGCACATTGATTACGTAAGTAATATTCATTAAGGCTGTAGCCTCAAGCACATGCATATAAAATGTGATAGTAGGGACCTCTACAGGTCTTAAACCACAAGCTTACTCTTTGGAAGCTTGTGGTTTAAGACCTGTAGAGGTCCCTACTATCACATTTTATATGCATGTGCTTGAGGCTACAGCCTTAATGAATATTATAAAGAAATATATAATGATCCAATAATATGAGGGGTTAGATTGATGTAATGTCTACATGGATATGACTATAATATCAAACCCAATAAGGCTTCAAACATGCCATTGTTGGATTTTATATAAAATGGATGGTTGAACTTTTGGAAGAGTGAGAAGATTGAAACCTGTCCATTAAAATTTAAGGGATTGTTATCTTAATATAAGCTGAGCACTGATTGTATATATGTGTGGGAGATTATAATCTGATCCAACTGAGAAGTGCTGGTTCTGCATAAAGTATGTATAGTGGGGATCACTTTATCTTATTCATATGTGTGTGATCATATGTAATGTTGTTTAAGAATGAATGAAGAAATGAATATATATTAAAAATTATATATATATTAAAAGTATTATTTCTGGGAGCTACTGTGTAATAAAAATATAATAGCTAAATAGCTGGCATTTCAGTACAATAACAAGTACTTTCCTCAGAGCTTTTTTTTACTCCTCAAAATACATCCAATCTGTAAACAAATCTTTCCCATAAAGATTAATAATGTTAATTCTAATATTCTCATGCATAAATGATGAATTAATACTATGAATTAATCATTTATCCATGAGAATATCAGAATATATATATATTCTAACCTAATAAATATACTCTTTGCTGTAAGTATTTATTTATTTGTTTACACTTATGACACTAATCATACTCTGAGCTGTATTAGGTTATTTTGTTTTCACTTTTCACCAATGATACCAATTTTTCAGGTTGTTGGAAATTAAGGCAACCAAAATAAAACAAATATCCACTAATTTGCCAATATGATCTAAAATACTTTTCATATAATACAATTGTACATTCAATTCTCTTAAGCCATGCCACGATTGTAATAACAACAATAATTGATCACTTATTAATTTAAAGAATAATTATAATAATATTAATCTCAGGGTTCTTTGTTTCATGTAAGGAAATGCTCGGCGGTATTGTGTTGTCGCATATGACTGGCATTCTGGTCGGCTATAGGAAACATTTATTTTACTTAAATTCAATGTGTCTTCATCTCTCATATCAACTGCTATATTATTTAAAGAGATGATAATTCTATTCAATAATGACGTATAATTTTGAATAACACAGCCCTTTTTTTCCAGAATCTCAGTCAGAATAATAAAAAGACAAGGGTGCTTTTTGTGTCCTTCCATCATCCATGACAACACAATCATATAACTAAGATTTATTACTTAGACAATTTAACTAAATGGGAATGGAATAATGTGCAACCAAAGTTAATGGTTTGGAAAAAAAATTCATTTTTTTTTTTTTTTTACACAAAGGTGAATGTTTAGTCTTAAGTTTTCAACTCCATAAATAATTATCATTAAACTAAAATATAATGACATATTCCGATCTGCTTAAATTTATTTCTCTGGTCTATTAAGTTTTTAAGGGTTTGAAATGATTTCGGACTCAAGAAAAGGTTTTGCAAATATTGTGCAAACACTTATATTTAGCATATAAAAACAAAAAAAATGAATCTACAACAAATTTTAACAAGACTATAATTTATTATTATCACAAAAAAAATATATGAACATTTATTCAATAATCCCATAGTAATACAAAAATATAAAATATAACTGATATTAATCTGTATACTCTTTTGGTTATGGACTAGAGGTTACTACTTCTCCTGTATGCAATCATATGGATTGATTAACTACAAGTACATTTCATTACCAATACATTAATTATTAAATTTTGGTAACCTTGTAGAAGCTTTTATTCAAAATTATTGACTAACTATTTTTTTTTTTTAAATGATTAATCCAATCATCTGCAATACGCAAAATATTAAATTTATTTCTAATACATTTACTTTATTTATGGTCTTTAATGGGATAACCTATTCTAATTATAGGCCAGTTATCAGAAGTCACATTTACCTTCTTACATTTAACTTAATGCTAACTTAAGTTATGATACAAATTTTATTCATACGTATAATTTTAAATATGAGTATTATTTAATTACTAACCAGAATTAAATATTGCATTTGAATATTCCTTCAAGAAATAAGTGTTTTAAATTACGCAATTTTAATTACTTTCTCCATTGATTTACTTGTCAAATACTAGCAATATTTAGCAGCACAATACAGATATCGATCCTAGTTACTAACGCACTATTTATACTAAAGTGGATCTTGAGGAACTAACACCTCCAATATAACCTTTATCTTGCCCGAACTTTCAAAATTAAGCACAATAATCAACACCTTCCATGGTGGAGCTATCTTTATTTTCACATGAGGAACATGGAATAACAACGAAGGTCTGTAGAGTAATCTACTACATTAAAATATTTTGGTGGTTTCTTGCCTCTTACTTGGGCATACAACGAACACACACCAAATACAATCCTCTCCTGGGATTTAAACGAATGAAGCATACTAAATGCTAGATAAATTCTTGATCGTCCTATCTATGAGAATCGATCACTTGGGCTATAAACATACCCGAACATTATATTTAAAATCTTCCTCTCATGGAAAACAAAGCTTTTGGGGAGATCATTTTTCATCCCACAAAATAAATACATTATAATTATTACCTATGCGAATATTAAGCATATACCAATGCTATATCTGGGCAGGATAAGTAAATACACTGATTATAATAAACTTATGTTACCGTGTATACTTTGATCAACATCTGAAATCAATGGACATCATAGAATAAAAGTATAATAATTTTAATTTTAATAAAGGAACATTCAAAAATAGTTGGTAGCATACTATCTTAAACTAAATAAAGTGGATGTGTTATTTAAGAATAATTAGGAATAAATTCCTCAATTAATACAGTATAAATTCGTTTCAAAACTTTAACAAGAAATATTTTGTTATAGCATTTTTTTTTTCTTTAGTTACTTCTGATAATTTTCAATATTTATTTTACCCCTTAAATATCTAAATATTTTTCTTTTACGTATCTAACATACAAAATTTCTACCTACAATTGTATGTAATAATTAAAACATATTTTATAGATTTTTTTCTTTCGTGTTAAATATCAACTTAACCTATAATAATTATATTAAAACATACCTTTGTCATTACAAGGCTATTAAATATCCCTTGACCATACAGACTTTAACCTATGTGATATAACAAAAAAAATACATATCATTTATAACTTAGTTTTAAACAATCATTAATTAACAAGTGCATATTCTCTCATTAGAAAATGTTTTTCTGTTGAGCAATTGGTCCAGGTGAAGAGCTTTATCCAGTCGTATTTCACGAAGCAAGTTTAAAAACAATAAACGCATGGTATTATTTCCTTTAAATAAAAGTTTTCTCTTATTTTGTGCGTTTAATAAATTAGGTAAAGAAAAATATAGCAGAATTGAAGATTAATTCTTACTTGAATTAAACTGCTACAATTTTGGGATCCATAGAAAATAAAATATACATATTCTAACATAATGAACAGTTGACGATAGACGATAAACATACACAATTCTTTTTTTTTTTTTATTGACGATACGTACAATTCATATTAGCTAGCTTACTTATGGACGGAAATGCGCAATTTTTCCGAGAGATTATTCTGATAATAACTGCAGCTGATTTACATGTATAGGAAGTTTTAATAACTCCAACTGATGTGTAATATAATATATCATTTATTTTTATCATTAAGTCACTAAGATATTTGGTTTTGTTCATACTTTAGGAATTATAAATTTTTTTTAACGGTAACTTCTCCGTAAGAATGCCCCTATATAACTTTTCCTATATTTACTCTGAGAAAGTTTATATTTTTTTTTTAAAAAAAAATATACAGGTGCATAATTTAATCTTATTTATCATTATTATTATTTCCAGACAATTCTTGGTGAATAAAACATATTTTAACGTATGTAACTACATTACTTGTAAAGGCAGACAATATTGAGAAAGAGCGCGAAAATGTTTCTAGTTGATTTTCCTTGGTTTCAAAATATTTCTTTCAATTATTTTTTTTTTCTTTCTATACCAAGAAAATATCAATAAATGACATAAAGTTAATAAATAATTAATTTTTTTCTTGGAAATCACTTCTTTTCCTTAATTTAGATATAATATAATTTTTCGTGACTCCTTTAGTTACATCTGTCATTTTTGAACTTTAGCGCGAGACAATAAAATTTTAAGTATAAAAGGTTTTTAAATAGGTAGATGGCAAAGAAAATCAGGATGTCTTATCAAAAAATTTTAGCCACACATTATATTATTAAAATTTTACTTTGATTACATTTATTTCTGCAAAATAAAATGAAAAAAATTGAGTTACCAAATTTCAGCACTGTTCCTTCCTTGAAAACTAAAAGCAGACTATATCTTTTTTTTCAAAAAAAAAATAATCTCGATTATGTAATTGGCTGTCCTGTTTTGTTGTTATTTTTTTTTTTTTACTTTAGCGACCTCTTACAGAAAAATAATCATTTGATTATAACATAAACAAAAGAAAGGAAAAACCTATTACAATCATATAGTTTTAGTATTATTTACCTGGATTACAAAGTAATTTGACAATATAAAAAAATAATAATAAATACATTAAATTAACAATCAGTGATGTATAATTCTTTAAACATTATTTCTTTTTTTTTTTTTTTACAAAAAGAAATTACCAGAAGTTATTGTGCTTTATGATAAGACATTCATCCACTCTCCCCTCTACCCATCCAATATCAATTACTGTTTAGCTTTTATACCATATTAATTTGCTCTAATTATTAATATCTCAATTAAATTATTCATGTTCTCTCTTTAAAAATGACATTGAGTTATTAAATCTATTAGTTATTCACCCAAAACATGCCAAAGTGAGTGAATAGCATACTTTATTAATCAATTATTACTATTGTTATTTTATCTTTTTATTTCTTTAAAGAATAGCATTGTTTTCCTGCAGAAATAATGCCAAGTAAACCAAGTGTCAATAACACTAGGTTACAATATATATATATATATATATATATGTTAAAACGAAGATTTGCACGGGTTAAATATATAAAATACATATTTTGCGGGTTCATCCGTGTTAAAAACTTTTAATATTAATATACTGACATTTCGACTTGGTCACACAAGCCATCCACAGAGTTATAAAAGGTAGAAAGACGGTTGTAGAGGCGCTACAATCACTGATTTGAATAAAATGTTAAAAATCCCACCAATAGCAAAAATGTTAAATTTAGGAATGTTTTTTAAAAAAATCTTTCCAAATAGGAGGAAGTTTGCATGTATCATCTCGCTTATTGATACAATCTGGCCTTTTAAGTATCTCAATGGCTTCTCTAATTTTGCATTGGTAGAGATTATCACATCTGGATATGATCCTGGTACTAGAAAAATCAATTTTATGACCTGAATCTATAGTATGGAGTGAGAGTGCTGATGATGATGAGTGTTGTTTAACTGCATTAGCATGCTCATCTCTCCTAACACTGATGCGACGATTACTCATACCTATGTAAGAAGCTTTACAATTTTTACATGAGATTTGATAGACACCATGAGATTCAAGAGGGATTGAATCCTTAGGCTTGGTTATTATATTGCTGATCTTTTGATGAGCAGAAAATGCTGTATCTATATTATAGCATTTTAATATACGTCCGATACTGTCTGTAGTTCCTTTTACATATGGAACACAAATCCTAATAGCTGATTTATCATCTTTTTGTTTCCTATTTTGTCTATTTTGGGCTTGAAATAAGGCTTTTTTTATAAATTTGTAATTATAACTATTTGCTAATAAAACACTATTAATATGATTTATTTCTTCTTTCAGATGTGTCTCATCTGAAAGGTTAATTGCTCTATTTAAAAGAGTTTTGGCTACAGAAACTATCTGAGTTGGGTGATGATGAGAATGGAAATGTAAATATCTGTCTGTGTGTGTATCCTTTCTGTAAATAGAAAAAGATAAACTATTTGGTGTTCTGGTGACTAGAACATCAAGAAAAGGGAGTTTTCCATCAGACTCTGTCTCCATTGTAAATTTAATATGAGGATGCATATTATTTAAATGTAAGAAAAAATCATCTAATTTATTTTTTCCATGTTGCCATATGACAAAAGTGTCATCTATGTATCTGAGCCAAATGAGAGGTTTTAAAGATGATGATTCTAAAGCACGAGTTTCTATATATTCCATGAATAAATCAGCTATTACTCCTGAGATAGGTGAGCCCATAGGAGTACCAAAAACTTGTCTGTAATGCTGTCCATTGTATACAAAATATGTATTTAAGAGACAATGTTTAATCAAAGCAATAATATGGTCTGGTAAATTGCAACGTTGTGAGATTATATTTAAAGCTTCATCAATTGGAATGTTTGTAAACAAAGACACGACATCAAAACTGACCAGAATGTCATTAGCATTAATTTTTAAACTTTTTAAAACAGAAATAAAATGAAGAGAGTTTTTAATATATGATTTAATAGATGGGATTGTAGGTTTAATGAAATCCGATAAGTATCTAGCTAAAATATGAGTTGGAGAACCTATTGCACTTACTATTGGACGAAGGGGGGTATCTGGTTTGTGAATTTTTGGAAGTCCATAAAATTTTGGACAGACACAAGATTTTTCATGAGGGATTATTTTATTTTTTATCTCTGTTTCAATAGGTGATTTATTAATAATAGCTTTTGTTGTTTTTTCCAAATATGTAGTATGATCTCTTTTTGATAGTTTATAAGTTTTATCATTAAGCAGATCTAAAATTTTATTATGGTAAATGTCACGATCCATTACAACTGTGGCATTACCTTTATCAGCTGGAAGTACAACAATTGATTTGTCCGATTTTATATTATTTAATGCTTGTCTTTCTTTCTTTGAAATATTATTTTTAGGAAGCTTAGCTTTTTTTAAAATATTACAAATCTCAGCTCTAGCCAAATCAGCCGATGTAGAATCAATTTTATCGAGAGCTGATTCAACATTACAAACAATTTTCTCAAAAGGTATCCGGGAAGGTGTTAAAGCAAAATTGAAACCTTTTTCTAAAACCGAAATTTCATCTGTAGAGAGGGCTTTCTTAGATAAATTATAAACGGTTTTTTGATTTGGATACATAATGTTTGGGGATTGTGTTCTAATTAGCATTTGCAATTTTTTCTTTTGCTTTGCTGTTACAAATTCCGAATCTTTAAACGATCTAAAACTTGCAATACGATCAAAACTAGTCCACAGTAAAGGATGTATTTTATTACTAAGGAATAAACGTAAATGTAGCAATACTTTATCAATTTTGTCTAAATTTTTCCGAGTTTCTTTAATAAAAGAGTTTAAAATAATATTGCTAGTTTTCCTTAGAATTTTACTAACATTATAATTGTTCTTGTGAAACACAATTTTACAGCAAGTGGGTATAACATTGTGATTTTTGCACGCTAACAAAAAAGATAAATTACAAAGTAACTTACATTTCTTAATCCACGTTCTTTCAAATATATGAAGCTGTTTAAAAATTTCCTCCCCGTAGAGGTTAATAATGTTAAAACGAAGATTTGCACGGGTTAAATATATAAAATACATATTTTGCGGGTTCATCCGTGTTAAAAACTTTTAATATCAATATACTGACGTTTCGACTTGGTCACACAAGCCATCCACAGAGTTATAAAAAGGTAGAAAGACGGTTGTAGAGGCGCTACAATCACTGATTTGAATAAAACATTAAAAATCCCACCAATAGCAAAAATGTTAAATTTAAGAATGTTTTTTAAAGAAATCTTTCCAAATAGGAGGAAGTTTGCATGTATCATCTCGCTTATTGATACAATCTGGCCTTTTAAGTATCTCAATGGCTTCTCTAATTTTGCATTGGTAGAGATTATCACATCTGGATATGATCCTGGTACTAGAAAAATCAATTTTATGACCTGAATCTATAGTATGGAGTGAGAGTGCTGATGATGATGAGTGTTGTTTAACTGCATTAGCATGCTCATCTCTCCTAACACTGATGCGACGATTACTCATACCTATGTAAGAAGCTTTACAATTTTTACATGAGATTTGATAGACACCATGAGATTCAAGAGGGATTGAATCCTTAGGCTTGGTTATTATATTGCTGATCTTTTGATGAGCAGAAAATGCTGTATCTATATTATAGCGTTTTAATATACGTCCGATACTGTCTGTAGTTCCTTTTACATATGGAACACAAATCCTAATAGCTGATTTATCATCTTTTTGTTTCCTATTTTGTCTATTTTGGGCTTGAAATAAGGCTTTTTTTATAAATTTGTAATTATAACTATTTGCTAATAAAACACTATTAATATGATTTATTTCTTCTTTCAGATGTGTCTCATCTGAAAGGTTAATTGCTCTATTTAAAAGAGTTTTGGCTACAGAAACTATCTGAGTTGGGTGATGATGAGAATGGAAATGTAAATATCTGTCTGTGTGTGTATCCTTTCTGTAAATAGAAAAAGATAAACTATTTGGTGTTCTGGTGACTAGAACATCAAGAAAAGGGAGTTTTCCATCAGACTCTGTCTCCATTGTAAATTTAATATGAGGATGCATATTATTTAAATGTAAGAAAAAATCATCTAATTTATTTTTTCCATGTTGCCATATGACAAAAGTGTCATCTATGTATCTGAGCCAAATGAGAGGTTTTAAAGATGATGATTCTAAAGCACGAGTTTCTATATATTCCATGAATAAATCAGCTATTACTCCTGAGATAGGTGAGCCCATAGGAGTACCAAAAACTTGTCTGTAATGCTGTCCATTGTATACAAAATATGTATTTAAGAGACAATGTTTAATCAAAGCAATAATATGGTCTGGTAAATTGCAACGTTGTGAGATTATATTTAAAGCTTCATCAATTGGAATGTTTGTAAACAAAGACACGACATCAAAACTGACCAGAATGTCACTAGCATTAATTTTTAAACTTTTTAAAACAGAAATATAAATGAAGAGAGTTAGATCGGAAGAGTGTCTGTCCAAAATTTTATGGACTTCCAAAAATTCACAAACCAGATACCCCCTTCGTCCAATAGTAAGTGCAATAGGTTCTCCAACTCATATTTTAGCTAGATACTTATCGGATTTCATTAAACCTACAATCCCATCTATTAAATCATATATTAAAAACTCTCTTCATTTTATTTCTGTTTTAAAAAGTTTAAAAATTAATGCTAATGACATTCTGGTCAGTTTTGATGTCGTGTCTTTGTTTACAAACATTCCAATTGATGAAGCTTTAAATATAATCTCACAACGTTGCAATTTACCAGACCATATTATTGCTTTAATTAAACATTGTCTCTTAAATACATATTTTGTATACAATGGACAGCATTACAGACAAGTTTTTGGTACTCCTATGGGCTCACCTATCTCAGGAGTAATAGCTGATTTATTCATGGAATATATAGAAACTCGTGCTTTAGAATCATCATCTTTAAAACCTCTCATTTGGCTCAGATACATAGATGACACTTTTGTCATATGGCAACATGGAAAAAATAAATTAGATGATTTTTTCTTACATTTAAATAATATGCATCCTCATATTAAATTTACAATGGAGACAGAGTCTGATGGAAAACTCCCTTTTCTTGATGTTCTAGTCACCAGAACACCAAATAGTTTATCTTTTTCTATTTACAGAAAGGATACACACACAGACAGATATTTGCATTTCCATTCTCATCATCACCCAACTCAGATAGTTTCTGTAGCCAAAACTCTTTTAAATAGAGCAATTAACCTTTCAGATGAGACACATCTGAAAGAAGAAATAAATCATATTAATAGTGTTTTATTAGCAAATAGTTATAATTACAAATTTATAAAAAAAAGCCTTATTTCAAGCCCAAAATAGACAAAATAGGAAACAAAAAGATGATAAATCAGCTATTAGGATTTGTGTTCCATATGTAAAAGGAACTACAGACAGTATCGGACGTATATTAAAACGCTATAATATAGATACAGCATTTTCTGCTCATCAAAAGATCAGCAATATAATAACCAAGCCTAAGGATTCAATCCCTCTTGAATCTCATGGTGTCTATCAAATCTCATGTAAAAATTGTAAAGCTTCTTACATAGGTATGAGTAATCGTCGCATCAGTGTTAGGAGAGATGAGCATGCTAATGCAGTTAAACAACACTCATCATCATCAGCACTCTCACTCCATACTATAGATTCAGGTCATAAAATTGATTTTTCTAGTACCAGGATCATATCCAGATGTGATAATCTCTACCAATGCAAAATTAGAGAAGCCATTGAGATACTTAAAAGGCCAGATTGTATCAATAAGCGAGATGATACATGCAAACTTCCTCCTATTTGGAAAGATTTCTTTAAAAAACATTCTTAAATTTAACATTTTTGCTATTGGTGGGATTTTTAATGTTTTATTCAAATCAGTGATTGTAGCGCCTCTACAACCATCTTTCTACCTTTTTATAACTCTGTGGATGGCTTGTGTGACCAAGTCGAAACGTCAGTATATTAATATTAAAAGTTTTTAACACGGATGAACCCGCAAAATATGTATTTTATATAT